>JAUKPQ010034776.1:0-338284 GCA_032273045.1 Chloridella minuta | reverse complement strand
GTATAGGTGGAAGCCCCTGCCGCGATGAGCGTTCCTGTGGTGCCCGGACAAACTGTTGAATTGCTGACATTAATGGTAGGCGTAAGATTAACGACTACATTAATGGTTTGGGTTAATAAAGATGTGCAATTGGCGGAATTGGTCATGGTCACCGAATAGTTTCCCGCCATGAGGGTGGAGGTATTGATAATGCTGGGGTTTTGAACAAAAGATGAAAAACCGTTGGGGCCGCTCCAGGTATAGCTGTTGGCCGCTGAACTTGTGAAACTGAGTGTTTTGCCTGAGCAAATGGGTGAGTTACTGGTGATGGTGTTGGTTGGAATGTAAGTAATAAATGAAGCGGTGACCGTACCGGTTTGCCCAGTGGCACCCTGTGTGGCACCGTTGAAGGGAAATTCGGTTAAGGCATTAGAAAGGGTGTTTCCGTTTAAACCGCCGTTGATCGTGGGTACAGTACCTATTGCTGAAATTGCTGCAAAGCCCCCGCCGCCCCCGCCGCCGGCACTTTCAGATTCAAAAGGATTCCCAGGAAAAGCCGGTGTCAATTGTGATCCACCATTGCCGCCGTCAACTCTCACATTTTGGGACCCAGCAATGACCGGCGTTTTGATCACAATACTGCCTCCGGCACCGCCGCCGCCAACACCATCGCAATGACATCCTCCGCTGATGGGCACCGCATTGCCATTTGCTTCAATGCTACCGGTTCCGCCAACAGCCGCGGTTGTTATCAGGTATATTATGCCCCCACCCGCAGAACCAGGCGTTCCGCCATTGTCATTTGCATGGCCCGAACCTCCGCCACCACCAAAATAAATTCTTGTTTCAGCGTTAATGTTGTTTAAAGGTCTGCCACCCAAACCGCCTACCTCGCGACGCAAATCGCCCAACCATAAACCAGCACCGGGTGCATTCACAAGAGCATTGCCATTTGCGTTAGACCAACTGTACCCGCCGCGTCCACCGCCCGAGGAGTTAGTTAAGGCGTTTGAATTGGCAATATAACCAGGGTCAAGCATCCACGCAGCCAATGGGTTGCTCACATTCACAATCATTACACCCTGAGCCGTCCAGGTATTTAAATTATGACCGTTACCTCCACCTCCACCTGAAGAATTAACTGAGTTTCCGCCGCCGCCGCCGTTGGCTGGCGCCCCCCTGCAGTACCTGCCGCCGTTTAAATCATACTCTGGCTGGTATCCGAAAATTCCTTCTCCTTTTTCTCCACCATTGGTAGGTAGGCTGGAGACGTAATCTGTAACACTGTATGTAAAGACAGCTCCTCCCAATTGCCCCCCTCTGAATCCTCTTCCCGAGGCTGTAATTGTTCCATTATTCACAATATTGCCTGCGTGAATAACTACCAAACCACCAAAACGATAATTTGTGCCTGCAATAGTGGTATCTTTCCAGGGCTTTGGAATGACTGCGCTGCCTGGGTTAACTGTTAATGTGGTATATTGGGGCACTTTGATCACCTGCGGTTTTCCGGCTAAAGCGTATGAATTGGTAAAAGTGGTTTGCGTGGTGATCACGTTGCCAACTATACCCAGCACATACTTAAACTCATACAGACCGGCGCTGTTGTACGCTGTGATATCACCGTAATTGGCAGTGTTTGTAAAGTCCAGCGAAGCACCCTGGGCCTGGTAAACCATGATCAGGTCTCCTTCGCACAAGGTAATAATTGAAGTAGCAGCGATGCTTAATGTGTTGCTGCCAACAGCAATACTTGCCGATAAAGGCGAATACTGGTTCACGATCTGTGTAGAGGCACTAACAGTTAAAAGCCCATCCTTTCCGGGCTGAGCATAAAACTTAAATAGGGACAGAATAAATAAAATAACGAGGTATATTTTTTTCATGTTGTGTCAATGCAAAAACTGTGGCCATATGAGACCAACACAAATATATAAGAATATCCTGAATTCCCGAATGGTAAAGTAAGTGTAACAGACAGATTTGCACACCAGAGGCGGCAATTAGAACTTACTCCTGAGGCGCGCCGATTTACGTTTTTGTTTGAAGATGTATCCTGCAGTGACTTCAAAGCTCATATAAAAATCCTTTTGCTTGTCACCCCGCTGAGCAGCGGTGCCATCGGCCGCAGGCAGACTGGCACCGTATATGTCGCCGCGGCTTGGGTCAGCCATCTGGGCCGATTCAGGGCCATAAGCGGCGGCCAGGGCGCTGGCGTCGTAGTAAGTAGAACCCACGTCGTCGATATAATCAGTAAAGGTTTTTCTGAATGCCACTTCAACACCAAGTGACCATATTTTGTTGATATTTATTTTATACATCACACCAATAGGCACGCACACCGCGATTTTAGAGTATTGTTTAGGGCCGCCTGGCAGACCTTGTCCTTCGGTATGCAGTGGACGCAAGGCAACGTATTTACCGGCAGTGTTTTTACCCTTTGGATTAAAATAAAAAACGCCAACGCCTGCAAATCCAAAAATATTATGGGTAAACTTTTTAGCGGCTGCGCTGTATGTTTTTTTAATGCTGTACCGTGTGGCGGATGTCCTGCTTGTTTGCAAGCCTATTTCGGCACGGGCTGAGAGCTCAAAAAGACTTGATCTGAAATTCAGATTCCTGTTTTTGCGCGCCGGATTTTCAGATTTGGCATCATCTCCTTTCAGAATAAGATAGTTGAATTTACCGACTACGTTCAGATAGCGTTTGACTTTATAACGTGCGCCAAAACCAAAGGCAGTGCGGGTTTGTGAAAAATCCAAATCAGCGGGGCTATAATCCTTCCCGGCTTCGGCTGTTCCTCCCAGATCCCCCAAAAAATTCGCTGAGCCAAGGCTCACAAAAACCTCTTTTCTGTATTTTTTCCATTCGCCTGCCCGCGCAAAACTTTGAGCGTCAATGTGATAGACTACGAAAAACAAAGCTAGGACCGCGTAGAGTTTTCTCATTTAATTTTAAATCCGAATAAAAATACTCTTTTATAGCTAAACTAAAAAATAAATTTACTCTATTTATCAAGGGGTGGCGGTTGAAATTGTTATTAGGATGGCCCAAAAAACCGCTCGTTAAAATTAACGAGGTATACTTTTTCAGTGGCCCGGGTGAGCGCAGTATAAAGCCATCTCATGAATCCCTCATTAATATTCTCTTCTGTTAAATATCCCTGGTCGATAAAAACCACCGGCCACTGACCTCCCTGCGATTTATGACAGGTGATCGCATAGCTGAATTTCACCTGCAAGGCATTGTAATAGGGGCTTTTTTTAAGGTAGGCCAACCTCATGCTTTTCAAAGGTTCATCCTTTACATCTTCAAGCACACTTTCGTAAAGTTTTTTCTGTTCTTCCGCGCTCAGGGCGGGATTGTCTGTAAACAAACTGTCGGTTATGATCTTTACCTGTTGTTCGGGCAAATTAGGGTAATCGGAAAATTTTATGAAGCAATCACAAAAATCAAAGCCATAGAGTGTTTCGCGGTTGAGGATTTTTGTTATTTCAGCGGTATCGCCATTCGCAATAAATCCGGCTTCAGCATTGTTGTCGCCCAACCAGAAGTAATTGTTTTTAACAATCATGATCTTGTCTCCCCCCGACAGATCTTCTTCGTACAGTTTAATGCGGTTTCTGAAGCTTTGGTTAAAAAGGTTGGCGCGTTTGTTACTGCGGGTAATGATCACAACATTGTCTTCGCCAAACCTTGACATACATGACTGCAGCGTTTCTTCAAGCTCATCTCCTGGAAGGTTCACCACGTCCTGTGTGCACACCAGCCTTGGAAAACCTGTTTCAGCGTTCTCCATACTTCTCCTGAGATTGGTTGCATTGAGCAATATGCCGCTTTCGAGACGCTGCCGCGCTACTTCCTTTAATTCAAACAGATCGATGTTCAGATGGAAGGCCGTCTGAAGGTATCTCTGGTTCAGGGCCGGGCTTTCGTCACTGCCCACAGGTGGTAGTTGTGCTGTGTCGCCAATTAAAATAAGTTTGCAATTGTCACCGCTGTAAACGTATTCAAATAAATTCTCCAGCAGGCTGTTAAAGAGGCTTTCGCCGCCCGAATCGGCACTGATCATCGACGCTTCGTCAACAATAAAAAGAGTATTGCGGTGCAAATTTTCAGCCAACGAAAAATGAATCACACCATTAGCACCCATTTGTTTTCGGAATATTTTTTTGTGAATGGTTTGGGCCTGCCGCTGTGAATATCCGCTTAGCACTTTCGCCGCTCTTCCGGTAGGCGCCAACAAAACACTTCTCCACTTAATACCGGGCAAGGCCTTTGTAAATGCCGAAATCAGGTTGGTTTTGCCGGTGCCCGCATAACCTCTTAAAATAAAAACGCCGCGTTCATCGGGATTAAAAATGAATGCCGATATTTTTTCAATGGCTACCTGCTGATCGCTGTTAGTTTTAAAAGGCAGGTAGGCAGGGATCAGGCCGATAAGATTTTGTATAGGGTTTTTAACAGGCATCTGCCTCTAATATAAATCAAAATGCCGGATTTAGGTCGCCATGTTTACAATGTAAAACTAAAAAAGCCACCCCCGCTGTGAGAATGGCTCTTAAATTGATTGTTTTAACTAAGGAAGGGTGATGGTATAAGTTTGATTGTTAACAGTAAGCGTTGCATTAAAATCGCACGAATTTACGTTTCCGAAATTGATCAGCCTGGTAGGACGAATGCCCGGTGAATAAGAAATGGTACCACTGATAAAAGGGTGACGGTGCGGGCGATTGGGATCGGGGCTGCAGGTAAAATATTTGATGAGGTTGGTTGCTGTTGCGGTAAAATTTTCACCTCTCGCGTTTACGCCACTGGAACTGCCATTCAGCTGGATCTGTGCCTGTGTCCAGTTAATGGGCGAGGATTGGCCGTTGTAACAGGCGGAACTGCTGGTATTCAATAATTCTTTTGTGCGGTTGCAGCTCCATGAAATTGTGTTGTTTGTGTTGGCTTTGATAATAGACACATTGGCGTTCACACTCCAGGTAAGGTTGGTGCCCGGATTAGGTCCCGAAGGAATATTCAGGGGTGTGGTATTTGTAATTGTTTTATTAATAATGTTTACCTGGTTCCCATCAACAACATAGTTTTGTGAACTCACCGTCATGCTGAAGCCTGGGTTGCGGTAACGTACCGCAGTAGATGGGTTGGAAGCCGAAAAGTTATAAGTGAGTTGCCCTGTGCGAATCCTGCCGTCCTGGCCCAGGCAGCCCACTGATCCAAAGTTAACAATAACCGTTGGTGAGCCAATGCCTGTAACCGAAGCGCAAAGCGACGACAAGCCCAGCACGCCGCCACTCACGGCGCTTGCGCCGGAACTTTTGAAAGTGGTTAAGGACCCGTTTTCAGAAACCTGGCTTCCCATCAGGTCGATGTCATTGACGATGCTTTCGGCCATATTGTTATCGTTAGCCGTGCCCTGCTCTGTATCGGGCTCTTCTATCACTTCTTTTTCTTTTTTTCGGCACGAAGAAAGTGTTAAGGCGCCGGCAATGGTTATCAGTACCAGGTACCTTGAAAAATCGGATGTTTTCATTTTTATAAAGTTTTGGTTGGTTTGATTCTTTGATCACAATAAAGATGAAAGGTTTAATCGGGATAAAAAAAATATTTTTTATTTTAAGAATGTCTTAGATTTGTTCAAAATGTTGAAGGAAGCCTATATAACAAAGCAGCTTTACAGCGAGCAGCCATTTCCACCCGGGCCATATGGCCTGTCGATGCAAATCAGCGACTCTTCTTTGATGTATGCGATTTCTACGTCAAATTTTCAGAATATTGTTGAATTGGTGCATGTACAATTTGGCAATTCCGCTACCAATGCCACCCAGTTAAAAGAACAGGTTGCTTTTTTGATACAGAACTATTTTTTGCAAAGGAAAAAATTCGATAAAGTGCACATTGCCTTTTTGAGTCATGACTTTACACTTGTGCCCGAGGCTTTCGCCACCGAAAACAACCTCCGGCCCCTCCTGAATTTCAGTACCGGCAATACCGCATTAAGAGGTCCCGCCGTGCATTTTATAAAAGGAATTAAATTTTCGCATGTTTTACACCCAGAATTGTCAGACTATATTGAGAGAACCTTTGTCAATGCATCGGTAAGGCACACCGGCGCCGTTAACATCGGGCTTCTTTTCAGCCAGCATTCGTTGCTGGAGTCGCAGGTATTCATGAACATTGGCGACGGCAGTATTGAATTGGCCATTAAAAACAAGGCTGATCTCCAATTCTACAATGTGTTTAATTTTCAGAGCAATGAAGATATTTTATATTACCTGCTTTTTACCATGGAGCAGTTTGGTCTCAATCCATTGTTGGTGAAATTATCCCTGGCCGGGCAAGTGCCCGTGACCGAAGAGCTGGTGAAGAGCCTTAAAAAGTACATTAAACATGTTTTGTTTTGCGTGCACGATCCCCTGCTTGTTCTTAATGGCGATCTCAGGCAACTGCCGCAACACTATTATTTCACTTTATTAAACCAGCATACATGCGGATTATAGGCGGCACATTAAAAGGAAGAACCATTAAATTCCCCAAAGATCTTCCCGTGAGGCCAACAACCGACTTCGCTAAAGAAGGTTTGTTTAACATACTCAATAATAAAATTGATTTTGGTGATACTTCGGTACTGGATCTTTTTAGCGGTTCGGGCCATATTTCAATGGAGTTCGCTTCAAGAGGAAGTAACAGCATAACTGCAGTTGATGAGAACATCAAGTGCGTGGTTTTTTTAAAGAATGTGAGCAACGATTTTAATCTCAATATCAATGCCGTGAGATCAGAGGTTTTTGATTTTTTGAAAAAATCCACTTTAAAGTTTGACCTTATTTTTGCGGATCCGCCTTATGAAATGGACAATATACCCATGATTCATGAGCTGGTGTTTGAAAAAAATCTCCTGAATCCCGTTGGAACTCTGATCATTGAACACGGCCCCCGCACCAAACTCGATACCTTGAAAAATTTCAGCCAGCACCGAAAATACGGAAATGTAAATTTTAGTTTTTTTGAGCGGCCCAACGGTCTCTGAATCCCTGGAAACCGCTACCTTAAAACCCCGTTGTTCTTTCCAATATCGTTCAAAATTCCCTTGATCAGCTCGGCCGTTTTTTCGTCTCCCGTTGCACGGATATAAGTGTCGGTAAGGGTCATGATATTCTGGTGATAAAATTTTTTCATTTCATCTACCATCATGTCTTTTGTCCAAAGATCAATTCTTAAAGTATTGTTTTCCTTAGAGTCCCACAATGCGATCATTACGCTTTTACATTCACTTTTTTCGCCCGAACCAGGCGCTTCCCATTGAATGTTAAGCGGGAGGTTGTTTTCGTCAACAGTAACCTTAAAGGTGAGTTCAGTAGTTTTCATTTTTTTTATTTTTATTCAATCAAGCGTTCAGAAAGTTATCAGGATCACTCCGCTTTATGGTTAGTCTTCTAATATCTTAAATTCTATGCGACGGTTTTTGGCGTGTTCAATTTCGTCACATGGGCATGTATCATCACAATTATTCAGGAGCTTTGTTTCTCCATATCCTTTTGAAATGATCCTGTCTGGGTTGATCCCGGAGTTTTTAACGTAATTCAAAACGGTTGTGGCCCTCAGTTCGCTGAGCTTTAAATTCGATTCAGCTGATCCCTCGCTGTCGGTATGCGCGCCAATTTCAATTTTAAGTTTTTTATTGGTTTCGAGCACAAGAATCACCTTGTCGAGTATTTCCCTGGCTTGCGTTCCAATTTCATAACTGTTATTGCCAAACATGATGTTCTCGATAATTATTTTGTTTGCGGTGCCATTCTTCTTGCTGCCGATAAAATCCAGCCAGGGATCTTCAAGCTCCACATCCCTTAACCTGAAGATTTCCGCGCTCAGAGGTTTGTAGGTAAATTTGTTTCCTTTCTCGTGGGTCATGATCTTCACCAGGTTGTAGTCTGTATTATAAATGAGAATGTTATTATAGACATCAAGAACATTGTCGTTGTTCTCAGCACTCAGATAAAAACGTTTCAAAAAAGGCAGATAAATAAATTTAAACGATCCAAAATCATCGGTGATGGCGCTATCAATCACCTGGTAACTGTCGTTCAGCAGGATCACCTTTAATTTGCCAATGGGGTTGTTAAGGTTGTCGCCGTAAATTGTGGCCTTTACATTCATGGTCATTTCGGCATTGCTGATCGAGATCTCACTGAAGGCATTGTTGTAGGAAGACTCTAATCTTAACAACACTTTCCCTCCGGCAAAAGTGTCGAGACTTGCAATGAATTTATCGTCTTTATTCAAAAGATCCAGCTTTTCGCCGGATCTCAATTCTTTCTGATCCACGCCAACAAAATAATCATGGTCTGGTTTCAAACCTTCAAAAACAAAAGTGCCCAGCAGTGTTGTATTTGTTTTTTTTATAACGGTGTTGAATTTGTTGCAGAGGTAAACAGTTTTGTTGGCGAACACCTTTTTTTGCGCTGACGACGAGGTCACAAGCTTTCCACCGATACTAATCGTGTAGTGATTGTCGGTAATGCCGTTTACATCGTCGCGGCCCAGTTCCCAGTTACAATAACCATTTTCAAATTTAGCGGCTGTTACGGTGTAGTTTTTTGAATTTACCAGTGTGAACACACTGTTGGACACGGTAACCTCTTTAAGTTCCATTCTTAGTTTAGCCACTTCCTCGGCTTTCACTTTTGAAAAGGAAAAAGCGCCGAAACGGTTGGTGGTGGTAGTACCCATTACCTCTCCTTTTTTGTTGAGCAGAACTATGACCTTGTTATTAACGGTTAACCTGAAATTGTTGTTCAGTATAATCTGCCCGGTGATCATCACGGGCGCTTCCTGGTTAAAGGCCCGCGTCGTCATTTTTTCGTCTTCTGATTGCGGCTTGATCACCTTCTTCGAAAAAGTATTGTTGTATACCGAATCACTGACCATTTTTGATTTACCGTCGAACACGACGCGGTTAAAAGGATCTTTAAAAATAATGGTGTCAATGTCATCATCCGCTTTATTGTAAAAAGGAATGTCGATTTCATGCAACATTTTGTACGAATATTTGTCCTCCGGCACCTTGGTAGCATCCACTTCCAGGTAGGTAACCGGGCTTTTAGGGTTTTGGAAATAAACGTGGTATTTTTTACCGAAATCGAGTTTTAAGAAAAAATCGCTGCTGGTATTTGTGTTTATGGTCCTGGTAAAAGCGGCTCCTTCTTTCACTAAAATAACTGTGTTTTTTAAAGGATCGTTATTAAGCTTGTTGTGACCTATTATTGTAATTTGCCCATACGAGGATACGGCAAACAGAATTGACAACAATAAGACCTGAAACTTTATCATTTAAGGAGATTAAAAGTAGTTTTTTTGACTTTGCCGCCAAAATTTTCTTTTAGATAATTTTCAATTATTGTAATGAGTTCTGTTTCGAGCCCACTGTGGTAATTTTTGACCGGTATCACCAGTTTTTTGATGCTGCTGAGCTCGCGTAATCCGTTTTTGTAAGACCCGGCCACTGATTTCAGATAAGAATTTTTTATTTTTCTTTCATATGGTCGGCCGCGCTTTTTGATGTTTTTTTCAACATTCGCAATACTGGTGTCAAGATAAACAATCAGGTCGGGTTGAGGCAGCAGCGACGCCAATGTTTTAAAGTGTTTTTTAAATAGCCTGAATTCGTTTTCAGGCAGGTTGACCTTAGCGAACCAAAGACTTTTAAAGATGCTGTAATCACTTACGATCACTTGCCGCTCAGGTTTCATTTCGCCGGTTATCTGCTGAAAGCGGCTGATCAAAAAACTGAATTCCATCGAAAAACTAAAGGGACCAGGATCCTCATAAAACAAAGGTAAAAGATGATTTTCCTCAAATATTTCGGGCAGGTAGGCAGCGCCCCATTTTTTATGAAGTGCCCTGGCCAGGGTTGATTTTCCGGAGCCAATATTGCCTTCTATGCAGAGGTATAGTGGAATATTATACCCACTGTATGGGGTCACCTTCAGCGGGTCGTTGCTGTCTTTCAGTAAGCCAGCGACACTCTTATTCAAAACAGGGTGTACCAGTTTTTTTTCTATTTCAGCCAGGGGAACAAGTACAAATCTCCTTTGGTGTAGCCTGGGATGGGGTATTTGAAGGTTTTTACTGTTAAGCACCTGGCGGTTAAAGAACAAAATGTCAATGTCGAGTGTTCTATCGGCATTTTGTTTTACTGTTCTTTTGCGCCCGGCCATTTTCTCGATCTGTAAAGTGGCTCTGAGCAGCTGTCCGGGTGTGAGACTGGTTTTTATTTTAATTACCTGGTTAAGGTATTTTTTTTGCGAGGGGCTACCCCAGGCGTCTGTCTCGTAAATGCCCGATTCGGCCACAATTTCACCGATCTGCGTGCCGATGGCTTTTTTTGCCGATCTCAGTATTGCGGCCCTGTTGTTTAAATTTCCGCCTAAACTTAAAAAAGCCACATTCATAACATCTTTCTGTTTCAAATCGTTTATATGTTTAAATTTACCCGAAAAAAGTATAAATATAGGCAATACAATTAATTGTCATGAAAGCCTGATGCAGGCCTTAATAAAGTAAATTACACATTATGAAACAATTTTTCGGCGCGTTTTTCGGTTCTATCCTTGGTTTGATCATAGCTACGGGTTTAGTATTATTGGTGATCGTTGGCGTTATTAAAACAAGTATTGATTCAGGGTCTAAACAAGACAAGGAAGAAACCTCGCAGTCGGGCGCCAACTCAATTTTAAAGATAGAAATGGAAGGACCCATTCAGGAACGCCAGAAACAAAATCCTTTCAGCAAATTGAATATCTCTCCTTTTGGCGATGATGATCAGCTGGCATTGAACACACTTACAAAAAAAATTGTGTCTGCGCAATCGGATAAGAACATCAAAGGAATTTATCTCACATTTAAAGATCTTGAAGGTGGTTTCGCCACGGTAGAGGATCTCAGGAATACCCTTAAGGCCTTTAAAAAATCCGGGAAGTTTATTTACAGTTATTCTGAAAATTTCGGGCAACTCGAGTACTACCTGGCTTCGGTATCAGATAAAATATTTGTGAATCCCCAGGGGAATATCGACTGGAAAGGGTTGAGCATGCAGCGGATCTTTTTTAAGCATGCTTTCGAAAAATTAGACCTCGAATTGCAGGTATTCAGACACGGGAAATTTAAAAGTGCCGTGGAGCCATTTTTACTTGATAAAATGAGCGAGGCCAACCGTTTCCAGTCTGAGACCTATTTGAACAGTATCTGGAATACAATGTTAACGGGTATTTCGGATCACAGGAAGATCAGTATAGAACGGTTGAACGCCATGGCCAACCAGCTTGAGATACGATACCCCGAAGACGCAGTAGGCAACCTTATAGATGCGGTGTATTATGAAGACGAAGTGATCGCGGAACTGAAAAAGAAAATAGGTCTTGCCGAAAAAGACAAAATGAAATTTACCGAAGTAAGCAAGTACACGGCCAAAAGCAGCCCTGAAAGCAAAGCAGGCGCAGGAAAGATCGCACTGATCTACGCTGTTGGACAGATATCGGGAGGCGAAGGAGATGATGAATCAATTGGCAGCGACAGGTTGGCTAAATCAATCAAAGAGGCAAGGCTCGACGATAAAATTAAAGCCATTGTATTGCGGGTTAACTCGCCAGGCGGCAGTGCGCTGGCGAGTGATGTGATTTGGCGGGAAATGGTGCTGGCAAAAAAGGCAAAGCCTACCATTGTGAGTATGGGCGATGTGGCAGCAAGCGGTGGTTATTACATCAGCTGCGGTGCTGATCGTATTTTTGCCGAGCCCAATACAATTACAGGATCAATAGGTGTATTTGGTCTTATTCCCAACCTTCAGAAAATGCTTGAGAAAAAGCTGGGGATCACAGTTGACACAGTTAATACAAATAAATATAGTGATGTAGCTTCAGGCTTGCGAAGTATTTCAGATTACGAATACAACTATATTCAAAACAGTGTGGAAAGAGTGTACGATACTTTTACCAAACGTGTGGCCGAAGGCAGGAAAATGTCCCAGGCAGACGTGGACAGCATTGGTCAGGGCAGAGTGTGGACCGGCGCAGACGCTTTAAAGATAAACCTGGTTGACGAATTGGGTGGTGTGCAAAAGGCGATCGCTTACGCAGCGAAGAAAGCCGGACTTAAAGATTTTAGAGTTGTTGAGTTGCCGAAACAAAAAAATCCTTTCGACGCATTTATGGGCAATAAGGAAAGCGAACTTGAAACACGTATTATAAAAAATAATCTGGGGCCAACGTATTTATATTTTAAACAAATACAAAACGTTATGTCGTTAAAAGGAATCCAAACAAGACTCCCATTTGATATTTTCGTCGAATAGTTGGGGATTTCAGCCACCACCCTTATTGTTAGTTTAGATTAAATGCCTTAGATTTAGTGTTTTACTTTTTGGTGTGAAACCGCAACTGATCTATAAAAACACCCAGGAAATCGACAGGTTAAACACTGAAGCGTGGCAGCTGAACAGGAAAAGCGCTGTTAAAGCCATTGATTTAGCGAACCAGGCATTAACCCTGTCGTTGGAACAAAAATATGTTGAAGGCATTGCCAGCGCGAAAAAGACACTTGGTGCCTGCCATGTCTGGATTTCAAGAAATGAAGCCGCAGCGAATTACTGTTTTGAAGCCATATCCCTTTTTCATTCACTTCACGACATCCTCAACGAGGCCGAAACGAATTACGTGCTTGGCATTAATTTTTTTTATTTGTCGGACTACGATACTGCCATCAAATATTACAAAAGGTGTTACGATCTTAATGTTGTAAAAGGTTCAGAACCGGGAATGGCCGATGCGCTGAACGGCATGGGTTCGGTGTACTATACCATTGAGCAAAACGATAAGGCCCTCGAGGTGTTACTCGAAAGCCAGATACTGTGCACAAGAAACAATGCCAAAGAGATCCTCATGAAAGTGCAGGATGGTCTTGGAGAAACTTTCTATAATTTAGGAGAATACGATAAAGCACTCTCTTATTACAATAAATGCATTGCACTGATCCTCGAACTGGATGGCTCTCCGCAGGTGCATGCCTTTGCGCTCGACGGGCTTGGCAGAACTTACGCCGGCCTGAAACATTTTGAAAAAGCGCTCTCCTGTTACGAGCAAAGTCTGAAGATCAGGCTCGAAATGGATTTTAAATTCGGCGTTACTGCCACACTCACCAATATAGGTAAACTCTATATATTAAAATCGAACACCGAAAAAGCCATTAAGCATTTAACCGACGCTTTTAAAATGGCTACCAAGATCGGCAATAAGGAAGGCATCTACCAGTCGAGCGAAAAACTTTCTGAACTCTACAGCGCCGACCATAAATATGAAGAAGCATATAAATATTACAGGAGTTTCCACCAGGCAAGGGAGGATGTAAGAACTCACAAAAGTGAACAATTGTCGAAAAGCCTTGAACTCCAGAATAAAATGCTGCAGTCGCAGGCCGAAAAGGCAATACTGGAAGGACGTGCCAAGGAACTTGAAAATTTTTCGGAAAGCCTTGAATTAATGCGTGAAGTGGGGCAGAAGATCATTTCCAACCTGTCGGTGGCCAATATTGTTACAACCGTGTACCAAAGTGTGAACGAGCTGATGGAAGCGCCGGGATTCGGAATTGGTCTTTATAACAAGGAACAGAATATCATTCTCTATCCCCTGTACATCGAAGGAACTGAGAGGTTTGAAAATCTGGCTTACGATCTTGAAGATGAAACCAGGTTAACCGCAATATGTTTTAACCAGTCGCGCGAAATTGTGATCAATGATTTTGAAAACGACATCAAGGCCATTATTTCCAAAAGAAGTCCGCCCAAAGCCGGCGCAAAGGTGGCCTCTTTGATATACCTGCCGCTTAAACATAAGGATCAGGTGTTGGGGGTTATGACCGTTCAGAGTTTTAATAAAAACGCCTATACCAATTACCAGGTTAACATTTTCAAAAATCTTGCCAGCTATACCGCCATAGCCCTCGAGAATGCTAAGTTGTACGAAGAGCAGGAATTAAAAGTAAAGGAGCGTACAAAAGAACTTGTGGCCAGTAAAGAGCAGATAGAAAGAACCTACCGGGCCAATAAAAAACTAAGTGAGATAGGTAAGGAAATTACAGCCAGCCTCAACATCGGTAAAATCTTTAAAAAATTATACGAGTCCGTAAACGAGATCATGGATGCGGAGTGTTTTGGTGTGAGGATCTATCGCCCCGAGATTGACGCCGTGGAGTACAAGTTCGAGATCGAAAACGGCAAAATGGAGAACCCTGTATTTGTGCCATTGTCAGACGACGACAATTATACTGTTTGGTGCATTAAAAATAAAAAAGATATTTTTCTGAACGATAACGTTAACGAATATCATAAATATGTTAACCAGATCAGGGTGGTTACAGGTGAAATGCCTTCTTCGCTCCTGTTCACACCAATGATGCTTGGTGAAAAACTGGTGGGTGTGATCACTGTTCAGAGTTTCAAAAAATTCGCTTATCAGCCTTTTCACCTCGAGATCTTAAAAACGCTTGCAACCTATACAGCCATTGCGCTCGAAAACGCCTACCTGTACGAATACATGGAGGAAAAGGTAAAAGAACGCACCATTGACGTGGTTAACAAGAAAGAGGAAATTGAAAGGACCTATGAAAACACACGCCTGGTAAGCATGATTGGAAAAGAGATTTCAAGCACTTTTTCTATTGAAGAAATTATCAGCAAAGTGTATAACAGCGTGAACAAACTCATGGATGCTGCTATTTTTGGTATCGGCATCTATGATCCCAGGAAAAATGAGATCATGTTTACAGGTGTGATAGAAAGCGGAGAAAGGCTGGATGACTATTCATATTCTTTAACCAAAGTGGAACGCCCGGCCATCCTGTGTTTTACCAGCCAACAGGATTACATGATCAACAATTTCAGTCAGGAGTTCATTATCGGAAACAAAATTTCCAACTACAAGGCTTTGCGGGGTGCAGCACCGGAATCAATTATTTACGTGCCGGTTACACAAAACAACAAAAAAATCGGCGTTATGACTGTTCAGAGTTTTAAGCCCAACGCGTACACCGATTATCACCTGCAGCTGATCAAGAGCCTGGCCACCTATACTGCCATTGCCATCGACAATGCCTCCCTTTACAACAACCTTGAGTTAATGGTAAAAGACAGGACCAAGGAAATAAGCACAGCTTATGAAAATACCCGTCTCCTGAGCCACATCGCCGAAGACATCAGTTCTTCTCTTTCTGTTGAAACCATCAGCAGCAAACTTTATGAGAATGTAAACAAACTCATGGACGCTACGATGTTTGGGATAGGATTGTACAACCCACGGAACAACGATCTCGAATTTAAGGGCTTTGTTGAAAACAACCAGCTCATGAATGATTTTTCCTATCCCGCTGATGATCCCGACCGCTTGGCGGCGTATTGTTTCGGTAAGGAAATGACCGTGCTTATTAACGATTATTCAAAGGAGTATAAAAAATATGTAACTGGCATCAAAGCTCCGGTATCAGGAAGAGACGCCACCTCGATTGTTTATATTCCGCTCTACGCCAAAGGCAATATTATTGGTGTGTTCACCGTACAGAGTTTCGAACGAAACGCCTATTCCGACTACCATTTTAATATTCTCAAAAACCTGGCAGTTTCTATTGGAATCGCGATGGAGAATGCCAATTTGTACAGCAACCTTGAAGAAAAAGTAAAAGAACGTACCAGTGAAGTGATCAAACAAAAAGCGATTATTGAAGAAAAGAACAAAGACATTACAGACAGTATCCGTTACGCAAAAAAGATACAGCAGGCCATTTCACCTTCGATGGAGGAATTCAGCAAAAACTTTGCCGATTCTTTTGTTTTGTACAAACCTAAGGACATCGTAAGCGGTGATTTTTACTGGATTGAGAATTTCGACAGTGGGATCACCTTGTTCGCTGCGGCCGATTGCACCGGTCATGGCGTTCCCGGCGCTTTTATGTCGCTCATTTGCCGCGATATCATGGATAAGATCATCAAGGACCAGAACGTGACAACGACCTCGCAAGCGCTTGAACTCATAGATGAAAGACTGGTGCAACTGATCAAAAAAACATCCGAGAGTTCATCAAACGACGGAATGGACATTGCGCTGTGCGCTTACTTTAAAAACGAAGGTTTTCTGCAGTATTCCGGCGCATACAGGCCATTGCTTCTCGTGAGAAACAATGAGATCATAGAATACAAACCCAATAAATGTTCCATTGGCGGCCACACAACAGCTGGTAAAAAATTCGACCTTAAAAAAATTGAGGTCTTTCCAGGCGACCAGATCTACCTGTTAACAGATGGTTATGCCGACCAGTTTGGCGGTGAGAAGGGAAAAAAATTCAAGTATAAAAATCTGAAGGCCCATATTTTAAAGGTTTCAAACAAACCCATGGCCACACAGCGCAAGTTAATCGACGAAGCCTTCATGAACTGGAAAGGTACCCTCGAGCAGGTTGATGATGTCTGCATTATGGGCCTGCGCGTATAACACGGCAAACGTGTGTAAGACTATTTCTCCTGGCAATTTTTTAATAATCGTGATTTTTGAAAATGCTGTTGATTACAACAGCCTGTTATAAAGCGCTGCCATATCTGAGCACAATCTTGTGTAGCTGAATTGTTTGATCACGTCTTCGCTGGCCACACCCGCTTTTTTACTCAGGCTTTCAAAATTTTCAACCGCATTCAGCAGGTTGTTTTTGTAAGCCGGTTCGTCACCCAATTCAGACATTAAGCCGCACGCAGGATTTAATATGTCTTTAATGCCGCCCACGTTGGTTGTGACAATAAACTTCCCCGCGGCCTGCGCTTCTATCAGGCTTACAGGCGTGCCTTCGTTTTTGGAGCTCAGCGCAACCAGGTCAAGACCTGCCAACGCCACATCCACTTCCCTGATCCAGCTGGTAAAAATAAAAGTAGCCCCATCATCTGCCTGTGTGGCCCAGGTCAATTGTTTTTGTGTCACATAAGCGGTGAGTTCATTTTTAATATCTCCGTCGCCAATGATGAGTGCCTTTATTTTTTTATTTGTTTTTTTTACCACAAAGGCAATGGCATCAATAAAAAGAAAGTGGTTTTTGATGGGGGCCAGCCTGCCAATGATACCAATAGCCAGCTCGTTATCGTTCAATCCGTATTTCGTCCTGAACAATTCGCGTTTTTCAGCCTTGTTGATCGTAAATTTTCCCAGGTCAAAACCAAGGGGGATCACCACGGTTTTTGATTTGTTGCAAATGTGGTGGATTTCTGTAAGTTCTTTTTTCTGAATGTCGCTGATGGCCACTATTGTTTTGCTTTTGCGCGCCAGGTAACGTTCTATAAACTTAAAAATATTTGTTTTAGCCGGTGAGAAGTATCCCTGGAAAACGTGTCCGTGAAAAGTGTGCACTATCACCGGCACCCCGCAGTGGATAGCCGCCAAACGCCCAATTGCCCCAGCTTTGCTGGCATGGGTATGAACTATATCGGGTTTAAATTCCCTGATCAGCTTTTTGATTTTGCGGTAAGCAAAATAGTCCTGAAAGGGATTGATACTCCGCTGCATTTCAGAGATCAGCAAAGGATTTAAACCTAATGATCTGGGGATGTAAAGCGAGCTTTCTTCACCTTCTTCTTCCGGGCCGCCAATCAGCAGCGTTTCAAATTCCTCTGGCAGGCATTTGCTCAGGTACGAAACATTGTAAGTGATACCGCCAAGGTTAAAACGGTTGATAATGCGGAGTACTTTTGGCATTTTGCTGGCGCTGAATTGAGGCAGATTTATGTTTTACTTTAAGGCGGGCAATCCGTTTGCACGCCCGAGTTCACAGCGCGCGCCGCTTGTTCCGCTATTTTGGTTGCAAATATAGTTTTTCGTATGTTTATAAAATAATAATATAGGCTATACTTTGAACAATTTCACGAGAATAATTTCCTGGATTTTTTTGCTGGCCCTCAACCCCTTGTTCTCGCAGCAACTGAGATTTAAGCACATTACCAGTGAAGACGGTTTAAGCACCAATTACATCACCTGCATCATGCAGGACGATCTGGGGTTTATGTGGTTCGGCAGCCAGGACGGCCTTAATAAATATTTTGGCACCGGCATTCAGAATCCGGTGAAGATCTTTAAAAACGACCCTACCAATAAAAACTCCCTCTCTAATTCAGAGATCACCACGCTGGCCCATGTGAGACAGGATCTTATTCTGGTTGGCACAAGGGAAGGTCTCAATTTTTTTAACCCGGTCACAGAAAAATTTACACGGCCCCAGCGAGCCGACAGCAAAAAAGAACCCAAAGTCAACACTATTTTAAGGTTAGATTCTGCCAACGCCATGGTGGGCACCGACAATGGTTTGTACACCATTAACCTGAATACGAGGGTGGTGAAAAATTATTTATTTAAGGGTGTAAATAAAGTCAGCATCAATTGTTTAAAAAAGATCAATGGCTCTTATTACATTGGTACGGAAACCCGGGGTTTATGGCGCCTTGATAAAAACAATCAACTCACGCAAATTAATTTTACGATGTCCGATCTGGTAACGATACCGGCTGGCGAGCTGCTTACCATCACACACTTAGATAAGTACGGCAATAACCTTTACCTGGGAACAGATGGCTATGGGATCTTTAAAGTTGATTCAAGAACTTTTGAAGTTGAATCGAAAGTTCCTTTTCCGAACTTAAATGAAGGATCAGGAACAATAAAAAATTTTATCATCCGGAACAATAAAATATTTGCCGCCACAAAATTTGGGCTTATTGTCTACAATTTAATCAGTGAAGAAATCGAAATTTATTCAAAAGGTGATCAGTCTTTTTCGATGAATAACAATCATTGCACGACTGTGTTTGTTGACAATGAAAGCAATTTTTGGGTAGGTACCGATCTGGGTGGCGTAAATGTGTCTTTTTTTCAGTCTTTAAAATTCCCAAATTCAACTACCAAAAAAGAAACTGAATTTGACAATGTTTATTCGTTTTACGAAGAGCAGGCAGACAACCTGCTTTTGGGGAGTGTGAAAACACTTCACGAACTCAATCTCAAAACCGGAAACACGAAAAGCTATTCAAACATACTAAAATCGGCAACGGTTCTCTCAATCGAAAAAGAAGGAGAAAATATAGTGTGGATCGGTACCTGGGGTAGTGGTATCTACAGATATGACAAAGCCACCGGAAAGGCGCGCAATTTTTTGAGCAAGGAACTGGGGGGCACGATTGTGTGTTTGAAAATTTTCGGAAAACACCTCTATGCAGGTTCAGTTGGTGATGGCTTGTTTAAGATCGATCTCGAGAATTTTGAAACAAAAAATTTCGGGTCAAAAGATGGTCTGCCTAGCCAGAGTATCAATAATATTTTTGTAGACTCCAGGAAAAACGTATGGCTGTCGACCTACGACGGCGGTTTGGTAAAAATGACGGGGTTCGATAGCAGCGGAAAACTACCCATTGAGAATATTTACAGTACTTCGGGTAAGGACGGCCAGATAGCGTCTAACATTGTTTTTGGCGTGAATGAAGATAAAAACGGGAAGATCTGGGCCGCCACAGCAACTGGTTTAAGCAAACTGAACGGTGGTGATACATTTTACAACTTTTACGAAAAAGACGGACTGGTGAACACTTACCTTTATTCAATTCTCAAAGACAGTCTCGATAATTTCTGGATGAGTTCCAACAATGGCATTGTTCGTTTTAATCCTCTGCAGCGTGAAAATGAGATCATTTTTAAGAATTATGGGGTGAAGGATGGTTTGGTGAATACTGAATACAACATGGGAGCTGCCTTTGCCGGCAAATCGGGTTTCATGTATTTTGGAGGGGCAAAAGGTTTTAACGCCTTCAGGCCGTCAGCGATCAAAGACAATTTGCACGCGCCCGGAGCCTATATTATAGGATATACCAGGGGCGGTGATCCGGTTGCAACTGATACCGTCATCACCTTTAAAAAACATCTCAAATTGTCATGGTCCGAGAATTTTTTTATGTTCGAGGTGGTAGCCCTCGACTACACAGATCCAACCAAAAATAAATTCAAATACAAACTTGAGGGATACGACAACGATTGGTCGGCGCCAACCAGTGTGCGTTATATTGATTACAGGAAGCTGGAGGGTGGGGAATATACTTTTAAGGTAAAAGCAGCCAACAGCGATGGCATCTGGAATGAGAAAGCTTACGAAATCTCCATCACAGTAGTACCTCCATTCTGGAAAACCAAATGGTTTTATTTGCTGGTAATTGTGCTGGGACTTGGCGGCCTTTTTGGATTTTTTCAATACCGGACTGCGGCGATTAAAAAAGAGAACCGTTTGCTCGAAAATAAAGTGGCAGAGCGCACCAGGGAACTGGAAGAAAAAAACCGCGACATTACCAGCAGCATCGAATATGCCAAAAGGATCCAGGAGGCCATCCTGCCATCCAAAGAACACATCTTCAATAAGATAAATAAGATTTTTATTTTGTACCAGCCAAAAGATATTGTAAGTGGTGATTTTTACTGGTTTGCAGAAAAAGAAGGCGTAAAGATCTTTGCAGTAGTGGATTGCACGGGCCATGGGGTGCCTGGTGCGTTTATGAGCATGATAGGCCATAATTTATTGCATCGCATTGTCATCGAAAAAGCCATTGTTGACCCGGCCCAAATCCTCAATAACTTGCACAAGGGTGTGCAGGAGTCGCTGCGACAGGGCAAAAATGAGATCAAAACCAACGACGGTATGGATTGTTCCATTATCACCATTTACGATGCCAAAAAAGAAGTGAAATGGGCAGGGGCTAACAGGCCACTTATCCTGATCGATGTCAACGGACTTTTCACAAAATTTGATGGCGATAAATTTCCGGTGGGCGGCGCCCAGATGGAGACCGAACGGGTTTTTACAACACGCCAGATTGAAATCAGGGCCGCCGCTATGGCTTATATGTTTACCGACGGATACGCCGATCAGTTTGGCGGCGAAAAAGGAAAAAAATTCATGGTGCGGCGTTTCTATGAGTTATTGAGTACCATCCATTTGTTTCCAGCCGACGAGCAGCGAAAGATCCTGCATCAGAATTTTGAAGAATGGAGCCGTAACCACGAACAGGTAGACGATGTTTTGATCGTAGGCATTGAAATTTGAGATTTTGAGAGATCTTCGGGTGAAATTAATTTATGGCTGCAAAATTGAGCTTTGCATTGTTAAAGGACCGTTTAATTGATATATTTGTCTGAATTAAGGCGTTTAAATGAAAAATTCTATCAAAGTTGCCATTTATTTTATGGCATTTTTATGTTTGGCTGGATGCCGCAAAAAAGAACAGGCGGCAGAGGTTGACAACGAAACGCAGTCGGCTGTAGACAATGCCATTGCCGACCAGGAATACATGGCGGTTGTGCCTGCAACGCAAAGCCATGCTATCAATACAAAAGGTACCGGTGCCCAAAGCAGAACAGCCGCGGTGTGCGATACACTTACGCTTATCAGCGGCGATACCTTATGGGGTGGTACGAATCACGTCAATCCCACATACAGCATGAGCATTTCAAAAGCTGTTTGCGCGCAAAGCATGCCCGATGGCAGGTTCAGAACCGGGCATATCAAAGTGAGACTAACCGGTAAAATCAGGAACACCGGATCGCAGATGATTATTAAGTTTTACAATTATACTGCGGCAGCCATTTCCTACAGATGCGACAGCATGATTGTCACCACGTTGGCATCCGGCCCGCTTTACACTTCATTTAACGTTAAATTGATCAACGGGGTGTGCCAGAACAACAACAACTGGTCCATTAGTTATTCTTTAGATCGCACCATCAGTTTTTACCCCAAGGGCAACCCCATTGGCACCGATCCTGTAACCATGATCTATGGCACGGCTTCCGGTAAAAACCGCCAGGGCCGTAATTTTACGGTTGAGATCCCGCAGGCCACGCCGCTCATTAAATACCGCTCCTGTGAGTACATTTCGGGTGGCATTCAGTCATTAACCCCCGAAAGTTACGCTACACGCACAATTGATTATGGTTACAGCATATCACCAGCCCCTTACAATGGCTGTGACGAAGACGCGTCATATACCGTGAATGGAAACACTGTTGCATTTAAATTAAAATAAGTTACATTTACAAAAAATTATTATAAATATTTCCACGGTGGATGTTTTTGATATATATGATAAAATGGAGCGGAACAATATCCTGCTTTCATTCAAGGGAGAAATAACATCCGATCTTCTGACTTCCATTCTCCAGATCATGGAAAACAAAATGGAGAACATGCAGGAAGAACCTAAAATGAAAAAAAAGGTTTACAATGTACTCGTGGAATGCCTGCAGAACCTTTATCACCACCTGGACGAAATTTCTGAAGTTGATTTCGAACGCATCAGGTCGGCCATTTTTATGATCGGTAAAATTGACAACAGTTACTCTATAATTACCGGCAATTATATCCTTAACGAGAACATCAATGGCTTAAAGAACCGTTTGGACGAAGTAAACAGTTTTAATAAGGAAGAATTAAAGGAATATTACAAAAAAGTTTTGAATAACGGCGAAATGTCGTTAAAAGGTGGGGGTGGTTTAGGCATGATAGACATTGCCCGGAAGACTGGTGAAAAATTAGAGTATAATTTTTTGGAAATTGACAATAAAGTTTCTTTCTTTACACTTAAAATTAAAGTTTCAAATCAAAATTAAAATATAACATTATGGAAAAATATGCTATTGAAGGCACACCAAAGACACCAAGTATCAATTTTGATTTAAATGGTGGCGTATTAGAGGTAAAAGGCCGTTCAATTCCTGAGAACTCTATAGAATTCTATAAACCTTTGGTAGACGCATTAGATAAATACGCAAGTTCCGCTAAGCCAGTAACCACAGTAAATGTGCAGCTGGAATATTTTAATACATCTTCTTCAAAGTGCATTCTGGATGTTTTTAAAAAATTAGAAGGCATTAATAAGGGTGGAAGTGCCGTTACGATCAACTGGCATTATGAGGAAGATGATGAGGATATGTTGGAAGCTGGAGAAGATTACCAGGCAATCATCAATGTGCCTTTTAAAATGATAATGGTTAATGAATAATTATTGATATTTCGCAAATAAAACCCTGTCCCGGTTTAAACGGGACAGGGTTTTTTTATTATATTTGTTGCCCCTTAAAATCAAACTATGCCAAGTAAAATTTCCGAATTATTAGGCGCCAATGCAGGCAATTTGTTAGAACACACCTGCAAGACCATCTCCAAAGAACACCTTCATTTGCCAGGTGGCGATTTTGTTGATCGGTTATTTGCGCCGTCAAACAGAAATCCACAGGTTTTGAGGAGCCTGCAACAACTCTACGGCACTGGTCGGCTCGCCGGCAGCGGTTACATGAGTATATTGCCGGTTGACCAGGGTATCGAGCACAGCGCTGGCGCAAGCTTCGCACCCAATCCTATTTATTTTGACAGTGAGAACATCGTTAAACTGGCCATCGAAGGCGGTTGTAACGCTGTGGCTTCCACATATGGCGTTTTAGGGTCTGTTGCCAGAAAGTACGCCCATAAAATTCCCTTTATCGTAAAGATCAACCACAATGAGTTTTTAACCTATCCCAATAAATTCGACCAGATCATGTTTGGTTCGGTTGAAGATGCCTGGAACATGGGAGCCGTGGCTGTGGGTGCGACCATTTATTTTGGTTCGCCGGAGTCATCAAGGCAGATCGTTGAGGTGGCGCAGGCTTTTGAACGCGCGCATGAACTGGGTATGGCCACCATATTATGGTGTTATACCCGCAACAACGCATTCAAAAAAGACAATGTCGATTACCATACTGCGGCCGATCTTTCATCGCAGGCCAATCACCTGGGAGTGACCATACAGGCCGATATCATCAAACAAAAATTATCAGATAAAAACGGTGGTTACACAGCCATTAACTTCGGTAAAACACACGCTAAAGTTTATTCAGAACTAACCACCGATCACCCTATTGACCTTTGCCGTTATCAGGTTGCAAACTGTTACATGGGCCGAATGGGCCTCATCAACAGTGGTGGAGAAAGCAAAGGCGAAAGCGACTTAACAGAAGCGGTAACAACTGCGGTGATCAACAAACGCGCCGGTGGCCAGGGATTGATTAGCGGTCGCAAGGCTTTCCAGAAACCAATGAAAGACGGGATTCACCTGCTGAACACCATTCAGGACGTGTACCTGGATAAATCAATAACAATTGCTTAATAAATTTAAAATGTAAATTAAAAATTAATGATGAAGAGCCATTTTTCATCCTTAATTCTCATCCCGATAATTATCGGCATTTAATTCTAAAGACATGGGTTGGTTTAAAAGATTAAAAGAAGGCATTACAACTTCTACAAAAGAAAAGAAGGAAACACCTGAAGGTTTGTGGTACAAATGCCCCTCTTGCAAAAAAATACACACAGCGCAGGATCACGCGGCCAATAAATTTGTTTGCTCAGAATGCGGCTACCACGAACGCATCGGCAGCCGGGAGTATTTTGAAATTATTTTCGACGACAACCAGTTCACCGAAATAAATGAGAACCTGGTGAGTGGCGACCCGCTTAATTTTTCAGATACCAAAAAATATACCGACCGCCTTACAGATACCATTAAAAAAACAGGCATGAATGACGCGTTGCGCAGCGCTTACGGCAAAGTGAACGACAACGACCTGGTGATCTGTTGCATGGATTTCAGTTTTATTGGTGGTAGCATGGGCAGCGTGGTGGGAGAGAAGATTGCACGGTCTATTGATTTCTGCATCAAAACAAAATCCCCTCTCCTGATTATTTCAAAAAGCGGCGGTGCCAGGATGATGGAAGCCGCGTTTTCTTTGATGCAGATGGCTAAAACGTCTGCCAAGCTCAGCCAGCTGGCACAACATAAAATTCCTTATATTTCTTTGTTAACCGATCCAACAACCGGCGGAGTAACCGCAAGTTATGCCATGTTGGGCGACATGAACATTGCTGAACCGGGCTCCCTGATAGGTTTTGCCGGGCCGCGCGTGGTAAAAGAAACCATTGGCAAAGACCTTCCCAAAGGTTTTCAAACAGCCGAGTTTGTGCTGGAGCATGGCTTCCTCGATAAAATAATTCCACGAACAGAACTAAAGGAAAAACTGGGCACGCTGCTCAAAATGCTTAAGAACTAGCCACTAAACCTGTTCTGTTTTTGCCACGAATTGTCGCGAATTTGGATTAGTGTAAATTGGTGAAATTCGTGGCTTTGGCACGTATGGGTTTTGCCACCAATTACACGAATTATCACGAATTTGTGCGGTTTTGACTAAGTGTAAATTGGTGAAATTCGTGGCCGATCAACATTATTCTAACTATTTTAAATCAACTAGCTGGTTTTTAGTGGTTTAGTTCTGGGAAATCACCCAACTTTTCATTAACTTTATTCGTATTAAATTAAAGACTAGTAAAGAATATGAATATTCAGCCTCAACTGATAGCGTTGTGCATTAAGCAAGACCGCAAGGCTGAGTATGAATTGTATAAACTTTCCTACAGTTACCTGATGAGTATTTGCCTGCGGTATTCTAAAGACAAGGATACAGCCTCTGAGATATTGAACATGGGTTACATGAAAATACTGAAAAACATCGGGGCTTATAAACCTGAGATCCCGTTTAAAGCTTGGATCAGGAGGATTATGGTAAACACGCTGATTGACGAATACAGGAAAAATAAAAGGGAACGCGCGAAACTGTCTTATGTGGACGATTATTACGATTCATCTGATTTTTCTGAGGTAAACGAGGTACTCAGCAAATTTAATTGTGCTCAGATTTATGAAGAGATCAACAAGCTGCCGGAAGCAACTAAAAAAGTGTTTAACCTGTTTGTGATCGACGGTTACTCGCACAAGGAAATAGGGGAGATGCTCAGCATCAGCGAAGGCACCTCTAAATGGCACTTAAACGCAGCGCGCCAAAAATTGAAAGAACAAATTGAAAGTAATATATTAACAAGGATCTAGAGAAATAGAAAAGATGAGTTTCGAAGAAGAGTTTGATAAAATAATCAGGCAAAAAACCGATGAGGCGGGTTTTTCTTTTGATGAGAAGAATTGGGAAAAGATGAGCCAGAAGTTGGATGAACAGAGAAGCGGCGCTGCCTTTTTTCTAAGAAATAAAGCCTATGTGGCTGTTGTTTTATTGCTGTTTGCGACTTTTACAACAGTGTTTATTTACAACGCAACCAAAACCAACAACCCTGTTTTGGCCAACACACAGCCGATTGGTGAGACTGTTGCAACTGCAGCCAGCGCGGATTTAAAAGTAACGGCCGTTGAACAAACCCAGCAGGACGAAATAACTGAAAGCTCTTTAAAACAGACTGTTTCGGCTAAGCCTGAAAAAATGCAGGCAAAGGAAAACACAAACATTACAAGACCGCAAACAGCCACAATTTCGCAAAATGATCGGGGTGCAGCTGTTGTAAATGAAGCAGCTGAACTGCGACTTTCAAAACAACAAACAGCAAACATTATTGACTCAAAAATAAGCATGACGAAAAAAGCTGCAGAACTGCCTGTTGATGGAACAAAAACCGAAAAAACACAGGAAGCGGAAGCATTTGCTGGCAATGACGAAAACGCCATCGCCACAACCACACCTGCTAAAACCATTGCCGGGTCCCCTGCAACGGTTCCGCCAGCAAACAACCCTGTTAAAAACACTGAGCCTGAAAAGGGTATTTCGGATATTTCGGAAGCAGCAAAAGAAGTTGTTGGCCTCAATCAGGTTGAATCACTGGTGATGATCAATACGCCTTTGCCATTGAACAGTGATGAAAAAGACATTCTGCCTCTCACCATCACACAATCAAAATTTTATGATGAAGATTATTATAAAAAAGAAAAATATAAAACGCATTTTCTTAACCTGGAAGGCGGAACAGCTTACCTGTTTGGCTGGCAATCTGGTGATGGCACAGACGGTAAGGGATTTAACTGGTATGGCGGCATCAACTATGGCATTTACCTGTCAAAGAAAGTTACTTTGAGTGCTGGCTTGCAGGCTTATAATATTTCAAACATCAAGCAGGCATTTTATACTGCATCACGAACAGAATTTGGTTTTTCAGCTGTGCAAAATTACACGGTCATAACAGCAAATTCCCTCTATTATGCTTCGGTACCGGTAAGATTGGCCTATGCTTTTAACACCCAAAATCAATTGGGCATTGGATGCAATTTGGGATACCTGTTGAACGCTTCCAATAAAGTTGAAACCTATAATATTTCCGAAAACGGCAAATCTGTGCCCCTCAACACAAAAAAAACAGGCGCTTATGAGGGCATAGCGCCAGGCAACTTGCTGTTTAGCGCGTTTTACAAGAACCAGGTCGCAAACCGCCTGGCTTTGAACGGAGAGTTTGTTTACGGCCTGACCGATCTTTTTAATAACACAACAAACAATAAAAACACACAAAGCGTTTTGGGCTTTAGAATTAGCCTGCAATACACATTATTTGATAAATGACCATGAAAAAACAATTGATATATACGCTATTTACCTGTATGATGCTGTATTCATGCAAAAAAAATGAACTGCCCAAAACTGAAGAAGAAGCCGGAACACCCGTGTTCTATTTTAAATGCAACGTAAACGGTGTTCCCATGAAAATTGAAGCGGGCATCAATACTTATGCAATGCAGGCCTCTCATTTTCAGGACAAAAATAATTTGTATGTGTACGAAAGTAACCTGAAGCAGGCTACCTGTAGCAGCAATTGTGGTTATGCCATGTCTGTTCAGATCAATGATGTTATTCTTAGGGAGCTGAATGCGCCACAGGAAGTCAACAGCGCCTTGTCGATTGGAACGCATCCTTATAACGACGGAGTTTGGCAACCTGTTTTTTACAAAGGGTTGTTCAGGGCTGAAAAAGATGATGGCGATTATCTTTGGACATTTAGCAGTGACAACACTACAGCTCAGGGTAGGGAGGTTGAAAAGATTTTTCAAAGCAAAGGCAGTTGCTCAGTAAAACTGGATTATGATAATGTTGGAGGCCTGGGTGCTGAATCTCTTACAAAAAAATTCAAAATTGGCAGTCCCCTGCAAGCCTATATCATCAGCTCTTTTGACGCTTCTACTCTAAAATATAAATTTACTTCAAGTGCTGAGGGAGATGGCTTCAAATACCAATACCTTTGGGACTTTGGCACCTACGGGCAATCCTCGTCACCAAACCCTGAATTCTCATTTTCAACGCCAATTTTTAATGATCCTACATTGACCTTAATCAGTTCTAAAAACGACACCTGTTTTACCAGATACCAGATGCGAGACACTTCCGCCCCAAATGCGAATTATACAAGCACCTTTACACCCTTTCTCAATCCAAAGCTCGCGGCAGCTATTACAGTTGTTTTTACCGACCAAAATGGGGTGAGGTATTCCTCTGCTGAATTAAATCAGCCGGTTTCAAGCAGGTTTGAGATCGTTTCTGTAGAACCCTACAAAAACAATGAAAAAAACGAACCCACTAAAAAAGTTAAAATAAAATTCAATTGTTCATTCACTAGTAACAACGGACCAGTAAATCTTACTGAGGGAGAGGCAGTTATAGCTGTTTCATATAAATAATTTATTTTACCCAACCCCGGGTCGACCTTTTTCGTAATATAATCAGTTAGTGGGCCAAAAGGCCAAATAGTGTTCTAAGCTTTATGAAAAAGCACGATCCCTTCCGCCGGGTTGCGGGAGGGATTTTTTTTTGTTCATATTTGGACAACAGGTTAATGGGAGACGCTTGTAATGTTCCCTCTGCAACCGTATCGCCTTTCATTTCGGGCGTGCGGCAAGTAGCCTGCGTATGGAAGAGCGCATTCGCTCAGCTGGAGCAATTGCCCAGATTGACTAGTCCTATTGCGATGGGAGGAGACCTCAAAGCCAAAATTTTAATAAAACCCCGCTTGTTAAAAACATTGTGTGCTTTCCTGCGTTTACCTTGGTATTACAGGTAATTTTATAAGGATGAAGCGGTTTCTTAAAATTTCAATACTTTCCTTATTTTTTCTTTCTTTTTCTTTTATTGTGCCTCCGCAAATAAAAAAAGAACCCGATTTTCTTTCAGTACAAAATAAATGGGTGGATTCGGTTTTTAACTCATTGACGCCTGATCAGAGGCTTGGTCAGTTGTTTATGGTGGCCGCTTACAGCAACAAAGATCTTAAACATGTGAAAGAGATCAAAGACCTGGTTGTGAATTACAACATTGGCGGATTGATCTGGATGCAGGGCGGTCCGGTACGTCAGGGGCAACAGGCCAACTATTACCAAAGCATTGCAAAAACCCCCTTATTGTACAGTATCGACGGGGAGTGGGGCCTGGCCATGCGCCTCGATAGCACCATGCGTTATCCAAAACAAATGACCCTGGGCGCCATTCAGAATGATTCACTCATCTATGCCATGGGCGGGCAAATTGCCCGGGAATGCAAACGACTTGGCATTCATGTGAATTTCGCGCCGGTGGCCGATGTCAACAACAATCCGCTTAATCCGGTAATAGGCATGCGCAGCTTTGGTGAAGATAAAGTGAAGGTGGCCCAAAAAGCTTACATGTACATGGCCGGTATGCAGAACGAACATGTGATGGCAAATGGCAAGCATTTTCCCGGACACGGCGATACTGACAGCGATTCACATAAAACGCTTCCTTTTATGCCGCACTCTACCGAAAGGCTTGATACCCTGGAGCTGTACCCCTTCAGTTATCTTTTTGACCGTGGCCTGGCAAGTATCATGGTTGCCCATTTGAATATACCAAGTCTCGATACCACACAGAATCTCGCCTCAACATTGTCGCCCAAAGTAGTAACCGACCTGCTGAAAAATAAAATGGGCTTTAAAGGCCTGATTTTTACAGATGCCCTTAACATGAAAGGCGCTTCAGCTTTTTTCGCGCCTGGGGTGGTAGATGTGAAAGCCTTGTTGGCGGGAAATGATGTGCTGTTGTTTACCGAAAATGTACCGAAAGCGATGGCCGAAATAAACAAGGCAATAGCTGAGGGACTGATTACGCGGGAGGAAATTGACGAACGTTGCAAAAAAATATTAAAAGCAAAATACTGGTGCGGTTTAAATGAAAAACAACAGGTTGTAACACGCAATCTGTTTAAAGAGTTAAACACCAAAGATGGAGAAGCCCTCAACGACAGGCTGGCAGAAGCCGCAGTGACTTTATTAAAAAACGAAAACGATTTTTTACCACTTAAAAAAATGGATAACCTCAGGATAGCGGAAGTTTCTTTTGGTATCGAAGAAAAAAATGCCTTGTTCAGCACCTTAAAGGATTTTGCCAACGTTGAGCACATTGCAATCGCTCACGACGCTAAATCTTTAGCCATTAACGCCGCTTTTGAAAAAATAAATAAAGCCGATCTCGTCATTGTTCAGTTGAATAAAACCACTTTAAAGGCCGACAATAACTATGGCGTTGGCAACCAAACGCTCAGGTTGTTGGATTCCATTGCCGCTTTAAAACCATCGGCGCTGGTGATAGCGGGCAATCCTTACCTGCTCAATAAAATAAACACCGTTTCAAATTTCAAAGCCGTAATCCTCGCATACGAAAACATGCCATCCCTGCTTAAAGCCTCTGCAAATGCCATGATGGGCATCAATAAAATCAGCGGCAAGTTGCCGGTAACTACAAAACTTTTTCCTTACAACAGCGGAATAACTATTGAACCGCTTGCACAGAACATAAAACTCACAGCGAGTGAGAATTTCAAAAAAAAAAAATTTGGTTCAATAGATAGTATCGCGCTTGCCGGAATTACCGAAAGAGCTTATCCGGGCTGCGAAATAGTAGCGCTGCAAAACGGTGACATCATTTACCAGAAAGCATTCGGCGCATTTACCTACAACCACGACTCCAAGCCTGTGGATAACGGTACCATTTATGACCTGGCCAGTATTACCAAGATTGCAGCTTCTTCACTTGCATTAATGAAACTGGAGTCTGAGGGCAAATTTGATCACAGGCAAACACTTGGATTTTATTTGCCTTATTTGCGGGGAACAGACAAAGAGAACCTGAGGATAGAAGATGTATTGTCGCACCAGGCCGGCCTGCCCGCCTGGATCCCTTTTTACCTTCGCACAATCAATAAAAAGGACGAATATAAACCGGGTTTTTATGATGACAAACCTTCTGAAAATTTCCCAACTCAGGTTGCCAAAGACCTTTATGTTGTAAAAGGTTACCAGGACTCCATTTACAAGCGCATCATCAACGCTAAACTCGAAACGCCGGGTAAATACCTTTACAGCGACCTTGGTTATTATTTTATGCAGCAGATCATCGAACAACTGGCACAAAAAAATCTAAATGATTACGTGAAGGACATTTACGCGCAACTGGGCCTGGCGCTCAGCTACAGACCTTTAAACTACTTTTCCGTGAACCAGATCGCCCCTACCGAAAACGACACCAAATTCAGAAAGCAGATTGTCCGCGGCTATGTTCATGACCCGGGTGCCGCCCTGCTGGGTGGTGTTGCCGGTCACGCCGGTCTCTTTGGGAATGCGCTCGATCTGGCAAAAATCATGCAGTTGTATCTGAACAAGGGAGAATTGAACGGAGTTAGAATTTTAGACAGCAATGTGGTGAAGGATTTTACAGCCTGTCATTTTTGTCCTGATAACAGAAGGGGTTTGTGTTTTGAAAAACCTGAACCCGACCTTAAAAAAGACAGTCCGGTAAATTCTGAGTGCAGCCTTGAGAGTTTTGGACATAGCGGTTTTACCGGTACTTTTGCCTGGGCGGATCCAAAGAACAACCTCGTTGTAGTGTTTTTAAGTAACAGGGTTTACCCGAACGCTGAAGACAATAAGCTGGCAAAGCTGGGTATCAGAGGAAAAATTCATAAAGCCTTTTATGAGGCTGTAAAAAATTAATTGTATTTTGAAACTTTTGATCCTTACACAATATTTTCCACCGGAAGTGGGCGCACCTCAGAACAGGTTGTTTGAGCTCGCAGTGCGTTTGCAGGCGCTTGGGGTTGATGTTACCATTCTTACCGCCATGCCAAATTACCCTCAAATGGAAATATACAGTGGCTACGCTGGAAAAAAATATGTTTACGAGGAATCTGCCGGTTTAAAAATACACAGGTCCTCAATCTTTGTAACCAAAAACAAAAGCATTCTGCCACGTTTGCGGAACTATTTTTCATTTGTGATCTCAAGCGCCTTTGCCGGTCGGAAAATAGCCGGACGTTTCGATTTTTTATTGTGTGAATCGCCGCCACTTTTTTTGGGATACAGCGCCATGTACCTTTCCTGGAGAAAAAGAGCAAAATTAATTTTTAATGTGAGTGATCTATGGCCCGAGAGCGCTGAAAAGTTGGGTGTGGTAAATAATAAAGCCCTGCTCGGGATGGCTTACCGGCTTGAAGAAAAGCTTTACAGGAGGTCGGTGCTGGTGACAGGTCAAACACAGGGCATTTGTGAAAGTATCACCAACAGGTTCCCGTCAGTACAAACCTATTGGCTGCCCAATGGGGTTGATCTTGATTTTTATGATCCTGAAAAGGTGCAAGCCTCACGCTGGAGAAAAGAAAATAATTTTCTGGAAACAGACTTCATCCTGATTTACGCCGGCATCATCGGCATCGCACAGGGTTTAGAGTTGATACTGGAAGCGGCGAAGAGTTTCGCGCATCAGCCAGGGGTCAAATTTGTGTTAATGGGCAGCGGCCCCGAAAAAGAACGCCTTTTAAACAAAAAAGAAACTGAGTACATTGCCAATGTGTTTTTTATCGATGGTGTTCCCAAATCTCAAATGCCTTTTATACTCAAATCGGTTAACGCGGCGATCATTCCGCTCAAAAAGCTCGACCTGTTTCTGGGTGCCATACCTTCAAAAATATTTGAATCCCTTGCAATGAAAATACCTGTTTTGCTGGGGGTGGATGGTGAAGCAAAAAAATTGTTCATCGAAAAGGGAGATTGCGGCATTTATTTTGAACCGGAGAATGTTGCAGCGCTGAGAGAAGCGATCATGCTTCTTGTAAATGACGAAAAGCTGGCAGCCCGTCTTGGCGCCAACGGCCGTGAGTTTGTGACCCAAAACTTTAACAGGGAAAATATAGCGAAACAATTTCACCAGCGGCTGTTGATGTTGCTGGCCACCAATTAACATACAGATACCAATGCAACTACCATTAAAACAAAAACTCTTTTATTTTTTTCCGGTACTGTTTTGTTTTTGCCTGCCTTTTGGTTCAAGGATTTTGAGCGTAATTGTAGGCTGCTGGACACTTGTTTCATTTTTTAATCTGCAAAAAGATGATATAAAAAAAGGTTTCAAAAATACCAATCTCTGGTTGCTTTTTGCATTTTTTATTCTGACGGTTATCAGCGCTATTTTTTCAGAAAACAAAGCGCAGGGTCTCTTTGCTATAGAAGTGAAGCTCAGTGTGTTTTTGTTTCCGTGGTTATTGTTTTGTTTTTACTGGCCAACCGAAATTCTGAAGCGTTGTGTAGTGGCCTTTGTTTCGGGTTGTTTTTTTGCATCTGTTTACCTCATTACCAGGGCCTTTTATTATTCCCTGAACGGGCAGCCGGAGTATTTTTTTTATACCCTTTTTTCCGATCTCATCCATGCTTCCTACTTTGCCATGTACCTCATTCTGGCCATTGTGATCGTTATTTTATTTTACCGCAAGTGGTTCAGTACCCAAAAAACCATAGTGTACAGCGCCTATTTTTTTGTAGCGGTTTTTGTGGTCACTGTTTTTTTGTGTTCTTCTAAATTGGGCATCATCAGTTTTTTTCTGGCTATGCCGCTCCTGGCGCTTTACCTGTTAAAGCGCAGGTTAAACACTAAAACGATAATTGTTGTACTGTTGTCGGTTTTCGTTTTATTATTTTCGGCCTCCGTTGTTTTTCCGGGTTCCTTTTCAAGGTTAAGAGCCATTACCTCTGTTTCGGCAAGTCCCGATAAAACATCTTCCGAAAGTACCGCTGTGCGCATACTCATCTGGGAGCAGGCCATTCGCCTGATTGGTGAGCATCCATTGGCGGGTACTGGTGTGGGCGATGTGAATGACGATTTGTATAAGGCATATGGGCAACAGGGGATCACCGGTGCCCTCGAACACAAGCTAAACGCACACAACCAGTATTTGCAGACATATATAGGCATGGGCATTGGCGGGTTTATCCTGATTTGCCTGCTCACCATTGGCCAGTTAATAAAAGCCATATGGAAAAAGAACTTTTTACTTTTTATGTTCGCGCTCATTGTCTCTCTCAATTTTTTAGTAGAGAGCATGCTTCAAACAGCGGCAGGAATTTTGTTCTTTGCCTTTTTCGTTTGTGTTTTTAATCTGACAGATGAGAAAAAGTTACTGGGTGAATAAAAAGTTATTGATACACCTGGTGGGCCTTTTCCCGGCATTCTTTTTTTCACAAACACGCGGCAGCTTCGCCTGGCCTATAGATACACCCCACACCATTACCGGCAATTACGGCGAATTGCGACCCAATCATTTTCATATGGGATGGGATTTTTCTACAAAAGGGCAGATCAATTTACCGGTTTACGCGATAGCCGATGGGTATGTTTCGCGACTCAAAGTAAGTTCCGGTGGGTATGGTAAAGCGGTTTACATCACTTATCCCGGCAATAAATTAAGTCTCTGCGCCCATTTAAATTCGTATGCAGGGGCAATAGCCCTTGCTGTGAGCGCAGCGCAACAGACAAACCAGAAGTATGAAGTGGAATTATTCCCGGCAAAGGATGAAATTAAAGTTGCAAAAGGGGAATTGATCGGCTATTCCGGGAACAGCGGCAATTCTTCCGGCCCTCATCTGCATTTCGAAATTCGTAACGAGCAAACAGAAGTACCTTTGAATCCTTTTGATTTTTACGAACTTCCCGACACCATCAGTCCCGAACTGCAGGAAGTGGCCTTCTACAGCCTTGCCGATACAAACAATCCGGTTATGAAAAGGAGTTTTAAGATCCTCGCTTCAAAAAATGACAGTTTGTTTATCAGCAAAGATTCCATTATTCTGAATCACTCAATTCTTGGTTTTGCTTTTGCAGGCTTCGACCGCTTTGCGCCGAAAGGAAACCCCAATGTTATTTACAGCGCTCAATTATTTGTCGACCAAAAACAGGTTTTTGGTTACAGCATGAATAATATCTCTTTTGACGATCAGCGTTACATCAATGAGTATTCAGAAACAGTAAACAAGATAAAATACCAGAAGTGTTTTTTGCCAACTTTGTATCCGGCTGATATGTATGCGAACTGTTTCAACAAAGGCAGAATTATTTTAAATGATACCAATTTCCATCTTTTGAACTTGAAATTAAACGATGAACACAACAATACAAGCTCGCTTCAATTTTATTTTAAAACGCGTAAAATAGAAAACTATGCCATACCGGTTTTAAAGGGTGATGTGTTTGTGCATTGCACCAAAGATCTCGTTGCAGTAAAAAAAGGCATTTATATTTCCGCGCCCGCCCGTAGCTTTTATTATTCCCTGCCTTTGTCTGTCGAAAATGCTTTAAACACAAAAGGGACACTTGCGCTGTTTCCAGCCCATATCAAGCTGGCTGCCGCGGTAAGGATTGGTTTTTTACCACCGGTAAAACTTCGCGATAAAAAAGAAAAGCTTGTTTTAAAGAACGGCTCCCTGGTATACAGCGCCAGTCTCTCAGGCGATTCGCTTTATTATTCGGTTTTTTCTCTAGGCCATTTTGAACTGAAACAGGATACCGTAGCGCCAAAGATCAAAACACAGCTCAGCCCAAAGAAAATAAAAAGGACTAAAAATTTCAATTCGTTTTCGTTTATTATCCGCGACAACCTGAGTGGCCTGGCTACATATCATTTGTTTTTAAACGACCTGTGGGTGCTGGCGGAATACGACGCGAAATCAGGACTGCTCACTTATTTCTTTGACGAAAAAACCCCTCCCGGAATTTTAAGGTTCAGGGTTAAAGCGGCTGACAAAACCGGCAATTCTTCTGAATATAAATTTACTTTAAAGCGAGATAGCCGGTAGTTTCGAGGCCTTTATTAAACAAAAGGTCGAGAATGCTTAAATTCCCGCAGAAGTCAAATTTGCTCTCAAATGTCTGGTAATAACTGATCTCAAGTCGTTCTTTTACCAGCCGGTCTTTTTTAAAACTGATCTTGGGATGAATGGATGAACGCAGATCTTCGTAGTTCTGATCTGCTGGCATCTCAAAACAGGTGGTGAGTTCAATGTTTTTTTGATGCCTCAATAATTTTAGAACCAGCCTGAGTTGCTCTGTATTGTAATTTAGTAAAGATTCAAACTTACTTGTATAAAAATGCCTGATATCGTCCTCAAAAAAATCGAAGTAGGGCGAGTTGTTGTAGGCACTTGTGATGGCGCGCCAGTGCCTGATCTGCCAGTTTTCACTGTAGCTGATTTCCATGTCTTTTGTTAACGCCTTGTCTGCTCGTTTTGTTACCGGGATCGAAAGGTCCAGCGGGCCGTTGGCAGAAAAAATCCTCGTACGGTTTCTGTAGCTTTGTTTTTGGTAATTATCAAACTGTTCGATGCTGACCGTTTGTGCATTCAGCACATAAAAAAAATAATGCAGGTTGGGCCAATAAGCGGTTGAGAGCAGCGCCTTCATTTTTTTCCTTTTCTAATCCTGCAGCTCACCTTTCCAACAATATATTTTTCGGGGAGAAATCCCCAGCTTCTCGAATCTTTAGCGTTATCTCTGTTATCACCAAGCACAAAAAAATAATTTTGTCGGGTCACATACACCAGCGAGGGAAGCCCACTGATAAAAATGCTGTCGCCTTTTATCTCCAGCGTGTTTTTTTCTTCCAGAATGACCGAGGCATAAATACGGATATTTGTGGTGTCAAGCCGCAGCGTGTCGTTTTTCTTTGGAATGTAAATTTTTCCATAGTAGTCGGCGTTCCACGAATACTGGGGCGAGTAGGGGAAACAGGTTTCGTCGTAGGAGTTTTGTTTTTCGGTTTTCAGTTCCACTTTTTTAATGGCCGAATCTTTGCGCAGCAGCAAACGTTGCGCCTTTGTGAGCGAATAGCTGTAATCAAAGTCATTGGATATTTCGCCGCCTTCTGTTAAATTGTACCTGATCTTAAAAAGGCTGTCGAGTTGTTTGTGTCCAGTTTCAATAAAATAATTCATTTTAACCGCCGAATCTTCTTCGACCTGCCTGCCATTTACAAATACAATTTTATCGGCGATTTCAAGCGTGTCACCCGGAAGCCCTTTGATGCGCTGGAATAAAAATGTTTTTTTTACTTCAATGCTGTCTTTAACCGGGTACTCAAAATACAACACATCGTTGAGGTGGTAAGCGGTCAACGCTTTTTTTATCAGCAACACATCACCGTAATGATAGGTTTCCTGCATGTCTTTGTTGTTTACCAACGTTAGGTCAAACAAAAATGTTTTCACAAGTATAAACAATACCAGCGCGGTTAAAGCGCTGATGAACCAGTAAATTCTTTTTACAAAGTCGAATATTTCTTTAATCAGGCCGATGCTTTTTTAACCTTCGATTTACGACGGGTATTCCATTTACTAAAACCCCAAATCGCGGCAATAATAAGTATGAAAGGAATTTTAACGGAATGCAGGTTCCCATTTTCAACATAGGATAAAAAGCGCTCCCAGCGGAATTTTCCTTCATTGCTGTTTTTAAATAGTGAGCCAAGCACCGATTTTCCACTTACCGGATTGTTTTCAGGGTACTTCATGCTGAACCAGACAAAGAAAGGTGAACCCACGATGTGATCAAAAGGCACCATGCCCCAGCTTCTGCTGTCGGCACTGTTGTGGCGGTTGTCGCCCATCATGAAATAATAGTCCTGCTTAAAGGTATAACTGTTAATAGGTTTTCCGTCATACAGCACCTGCGCACCCTGTTTGCTCACCTGGTGTATGCCGTTATCATACGTGTTCATTATTTTTTCATAGAGGCAGAGGTTGTGTGTGTCAATAGGAATGGTGAGTCCTTTTTTGGGGATTAACAATGGACCAAAATTATCGTTGTTCCAGGGATATGCACCGTTGTGTGGGAAAATAGAAGGTTCTGCAATGCCTTTTTCTTCGTTCTCACGCACCACGCTCACAACGGTTGGCATTTGCCTGACTTTTTCGGCAACGTGCGCCGGCATGTTCAGTTTATAAATCATGGTGTCTTTTGATTCAGCCAAAACACCAACCTCGGTGGCATAAATATCCAGTTGATCGAGCAAGTTGAGATTAGATAAACCTGGTCTGCCATTGGGCAGGGTGATCTCGTACCCGAACATTTGCGAGCTGCACTTTACTGCGTAATTGTGCTGCGCGTTTTCAGGCATTTTCTGTAATTTATTATTGATATAAATCTCTGAATTTCTCACTTCAAGCTTATCGCCGGCAATGCCCACGCACCTTTTTACATAGTGTTCACGTTTGTCGACCGGCCTCGCGACTATCCTGTCCATTCGTTTGCCGTTCAGCAGGTTTACAGCATCTTCGTTGTTGATGAGTTCGTTTGCTTTTTGCGCGTAATAGGCCTTCGACTGCAATTTTTGCCCGGCGCGCGCATCTTCATTTTCGATGATCTGCGCGAAATATCTTTTTATCGCGTAATAACTTACGTTTTGTTCGCTCAGCAAAACACTGTCTCCATCGGGATAATTAAAAACAACGATCTGATCATTCTTAACAGTGCCAAAGCCTGGCAACCTGAAGTAAGGCAGTTTGATCCACTCCAGGTAAGATTTTTTCGTTTCGCTAAAAGGCAGGGTTTGGTGCGCAAAAGGGAAAGAAAGAGGCGTTTGCGGGATTTTTGGACCGTAGGCAAATTTATTCACAAATAAAAAGTCGCCCACCATCAATGATTTTTCAAGAGAAGAGGTAGGGATGGTAAAAGCTTCGATAAAATAACCGCGGATGATGGAAGCGGCAATTACAGCGAAAATGATAGGGTCAACCCAGTTTTTGATTATTTTACTGGGTTCGATTTTGAACTTGCTCAAGCCTACAAATTTCGCGGTATCGTCGAAGCCTATCTTTAAAAAAAAGATATAGGGCAACAGGGAGGCAAAAAGCAGGTCCTGGTTGCTGGGTTTGTTAAATGCGCGGGCGGTATTAAAACCAAATACCCCGTACATGATAATGTTTACGCCTGGCACCAGCATGATCAAACACCACCACCATGGTTTGTCTAACAATTTGGCCAGTAAATAAAAATTGTAAAAGGGGATAAACGCCTTCCAGCTCTCGATTTTTGCTTTCGTAAATAGTTTGCTCAGGCCAAAAAAAGAAATAATGACAAGCGCTAAAAAAATATAATTTCCCATAGGTTTTGAAAAGGTAAAAATAATAATTTAATGACGCACGCGGATTTGTTTTTTATGATAGTTATTCGGCCCATGTTAATATATGTTATCCCTTTATTACGACCAGGTTAAGTTTAAAAATTTCTTTAATTGAAGTTCCACCCTGGGCTTCGCAATATTTAAGTTTTGTGGTATTATATATGCAGAGGATCGTTTAATTTTTTATATCTTTATTGCTGAAAAATAAACCTGCGTTGTTTGCAGGTAAAAAAATTTATGATAAAAATAACTCTCCCCGATGGTTCTGTAAGAGAATACGAAAACGGAACTACCTCCATGCAGGTTGCACAAAGTATCAGCGAAGGGCTTGCGCGCAACGTTTTAGCTGCAAAAATCAACAACGAAGTTTTGGATGCTGGACGTCCTATTCATACCGACGCCAACCTGAGCCTTTTAACGTGGAACGATGAATTGGGCAAAGAAACCATGTGGCACTCTTCGGCGCACATAATGGCTGAAGCGCTTGAAGCCCTTTATCCTGGTGTTCAGTTCTGGGTGGGGCCACCTCTCGAAAATGGTTTTTATTACGATGTGGATTTGAACGGTCAAACCCTCACTCCCGCCGATTTTGAAAAAATAGAACAAAAAATGCTCGAATTGGCGCGCCAGAATAATACATTCACCAGGAAAGAAATTTCAAAGGCCGACGCCATTGCTTATTTTACAGAAAAAGGCGATCATTACAAACTTGATCTGCTGGAGCGCCTCGAAGACGGTAACATTACCCTTTATACCCAGGGCAACTTTACCGATCTTTGCCGTGGGCCACATATTCCAGGTACAGGTTTTATTAAGGCCGCTAAAATTCTAAACATCGCCGGTGCCTACTGGAAAGGCGACGAAAAAAATAAAATGTTGACCCGCATTTACGGCATCACATTTCCAAAAGACAAAGAGCTCAAAGAATACCTGGTTTTACTGGAAGAAGCTAAAAAGCGCGATCACCGCAAACTGGGCAAGGAACTTGAATTATTTACCTTCTCTGAGAAAGTAGGCATGGGTCTTCCGTTGTGGTTGCCCAAAGGAACTATGATCCGTGAGCGTCTCATCAATTTTATGCAAAAGGCCCAGGTAAAAGCGGGGTACCTTCCGGTAGCAACACCGCACATCGGGCATAAAGATCTCTATGTGACATCGGGCCACTACGAAAAATATGGCGCCGATTCTTTTCAGCCCATCAAAACACCGCATGAAGGAGAAGAGTTTTTTCTCAAACCCATGAATTGCCCGCACCATTGCGAAATTTATAAATCCTCGCCTAAGTCTTACAAAGATTTACCGGTGAGATACGCCGAGTTTGGCACAGTTTACCGTTACGAACAAAAAGGGGAACTGCATGGCTTAACCCGTGTGCGCGGATTTACCCAGGATGATGCTCACCTCTTTGTGCGTCCTGATCAGGTGAAAGCTGAGTTTTGTAAAGTGATTGACCTGGTTTTACAGGTCTTTACCGCCCTTGACTTTAAAGATTATACTGCCCAGATTTCTTTGCGTGACCCAGACAATAAAGAAAAATACATCGGCTCTGACGAGAACTGGCGTTTGGCCGAACAGGCCATTATTGAGTCGGCCAGCGAAAAAGGACTGCGCACGGTGACCGAATTGGGTGAAGCTGCCTTTTACGGTCCCAAACTTGATTTTATGGTGAAAGACGCCCTTGGAAGAAAGTGGCAGCTAGGCACCATACAGGTGGATTATAACCTGCCGGAACGTTTTGAATTGGAGTATACCGGCAGCGACAATCAAAAACACCGGCCGGTAATGATCCACAGAGCACCATTTGGCAGCCTCGAGCGTTTCATCGCGGTTTTAATTGAACATTGCGCAGGCAACTTCCCATTATGGTTAACCCCCGATCAGTTTACGGTTTTACCAATCAGCGAAAAATACAATGATTACGCGCTGGAAGTGTTGGAGGCCCTTAAAAACTCTGAATTACGCGGTTTTATTGACGACAGGAACGAAAAAATTGGCAAGAAGATCAGAGACAACGAGGTAAAAAAGGTACCATTTATGCTGGTTGTAGGCGAAAAAGAAGCCGCCGAAAAAATGGTGGCGGTAAGGGAACACGGAAAAGGGGACATAGGCGTATTTTCTCTGGACCAGTTTGTAAAGCATGTTAATCAATTGATCGAAAATGATTTTAATCAAAAATTAAATTCTTAGATTTGTATTTATTATTTATTCACTAAAAGCGGAGGCTACCATCAATCAAAAAAAACCAAACATTCCACCACCAGCATCATCTGGTCCCCCTAAACCAATTGTAAAACAACCAAGAGGTTTAAAAGCCGGGTTTAAACGTCCGGGAGTAAAAGAAGAATTACACAAGGTAAACGGCCGTATCACAGCACCCATGGTGCGTGTTGTGGGTGAAGACCTCGAAGCAGGTGTTTACCCTATAGCCCGAGCCCTTGAAATGGCCAGAGAACATGGTCTTGATCTTGTTGAAATTGCCCCTAATATCGATCCGCCTGTGTGTAAGATCGTGGACTACGGCAAGTTTCTGTACGAACAAAAAAAGAAAGCAAAAGAAATTAAGGCGAAGGCCGCTAAAATAGTTGTGAAAGACATCCGTTTTGGCCCTCACACCGATGACCACGATTTTAACTTCAAAAAGAATCATGCCATTAAATTTCTCCAGGAAGGATGCAAGGTAAAAGCTTTTGTATTTTTCAGGGGAAGAGAAATAGTATTTAAAGTGCAGGGCGAAATTTTATTGCTGCGTTTTGCCAATGAACTGGAAGAGTGGGGCAAGGCAGAACAATTGCCGGTATTGGAAGGTAAGAAAATGCTGATGCTCATCGGCCCGAGAAAAAAATAAACGCAAAATTCCAGATTTTTTAAATTGGCATTTTAGGTTGTAATTTGTTGGTTGTGCCTTCAATTTACAACCTGAAATGAATAATTCAACTACCTGTAAAGCGTTACGTGTCCCTGGAGATATTTTGTCTTGCCGTTTAAACCACCTGCTTTAATTTTCCAGATATACACGTCAGTTTTACAGTCTTTTCCTTTGAAAGTGCCATCCCAGGATTTTGTAAAATCATTTGTTTCAAAAATTTTCTCACCCCAGCGGTCAAAAATACTTAGATCGTAGTTAACAATACCCAGTCCTTTAGCAAAGAATTGGTCATTGTTGTCATCATCATTTGGCGTAAAAGAATTTGGCACATAAATTACAAAATCGTTTTCTACTACTATTTTCTTCACAATTGTGTCAGCACAACCCCATTGGTTTGTTACAACCATACTTACAGGGAAAGCACCAGCATTTTCAAACAAATAGCTAGCATCTTTCGAGTCTGTTTTGTAACCACTGTTATTGATAAAATACCAGTTCCATTTGTTTATTTGTTCGCCAGTCGACGTGTTTGTAAAAAAAACCTCGTCAAGACTCGCAATCGGATTTTGTGGTGCAAACTCGAAGTTGGCTACTGGCTGAGGAAAAACTTTTAGCTCAATCGTTTCTGTATTCACACAACCAATAGCATTCGTAAATGTTCCGCTTAATATATAATTGCCTGGTTGATTCGCGCAATATTCTAGTTCAAGGGCGTTAAACACTTGATTGTTGAGTTGCCAGGTTAAATTGATTACTGGCGTGGCATCTTTAGTTTTTAAAGTAAAATTTGAACAGAACGGTACACAGAAATCCGCGTTGGTACCAGACAGATCTCCTTCAGGTGCCGGATTAATAATTACGTTAGCAGTTGTAAAGTTTTTGCAACCAATACTGTCCGCAACAGTTAAGGTGTAGGTGCCTTTGTAGCTTAGATCGGTAGCAACAAAAGACACAGATTGTTTTGCTGATAAAAAACCGTTGGGGCCAGCCCATGCATAGGTGATTCCTCCGAAACCCTGAAGGTTAATATTTGAATTCACACAGGTTTCTGGGGTTACGATCAATGACGGGCTTGGCAAGCCGGTTGTCTCAAGAATGGCAATACTGGTGTTTGTACATGAATTAGCGCCTGTACCAATCACTGTAAAAGATTGTGGTGATGTTGAGTTGGCAATGCCAACGTAGGCCGCAGCACCCGCTGAATAATAGTTATTAGGTCCCACCCAAAAGTAAGTTGCAGCGCCGCTTGCGGTTAAAACAGCCTGGCTTCCAAAACAGACTTTTGCACCATTTGTTTGAATAACAGGGTAAGTTAGCACTGCTAATGTAGCACTTGTGGTGCCTTCACAGTTATTTCCATCAGTAACGCGAAGATCATAGAATCCCGCATTAGCGGGCGATAAGTTGTAAATCACCGGATTTTGAGCAGAACTGGTAAAACTTAACGGGCCACTCCACGCAAAACTAGTTCCACCTCCGCCATTGGCAATTAATTGAATGCTGTTCGTCTGACAGGCTGAAGCACTTCCCGCTGTTGGGGTCGGAAGCGGATGAATGACAATGGATTGGGTCGCGCTATTCACACAAGGACCAGTGCTTACAATAAGTGTATAGATTCCGCCCGCAGGAAGTGATACATTATTTATAGCAACTGTTGGCTGATTGCCGACAAAATTATTTGGACCGACCCAGGAATAAGAGTCACCACCACTGCCACTCATTGTTAAATTTGAACCGAAACAAAGGGAAGGGAAGTTTGGTGTTATAACGGGGATGGGGAGTTCAACAACATTGGTATTCGCTGAAGCAGTATTCGTGCAGCTTTGCTGGCTCGTTACCGTAAGATTATATACGCCTGTGAGAGTGGTTGCTTGACTGGATTGTATTGTTGGGTTTTGCACACTGGAACTAAAACTATTTGGTCCTGACCACAAAAAGGTGGCACCTGGAACCGTGTTTGAAAACAGATTCAATAGCTGATTGCTACAAACTGTGCTTCCTGAAGCGCTTACAGTGGGCGTTGGATTAACGGCAAGTGTGGATGTGGTGGAAGCGCTGCAGCCGTTTACAGCCGTAACATTTAAAACATACCCACCGGCATTGTTTGGCGTTGCCTGAACAATGGCTGCGTTTTGAAGGAAAGAACTAAAGCCCATTGGTCCTGTCCAGGTATAAGAACTGGCGCTGCTCGCGGACATGGTTAGATTTTCGCCATTACATATCGGGCTATTGCTGGTGATTGTGGGTGAGGGAATCGGTTTTACGAAAATAGTAGTTGTCGCGGGAGCAGAATTGCATCCTAAGGCTGAGCCAATAACCGTGTATAAAGTTGTAGACAGTGGATTGGCCGTCAAAATATTTCCAAATGATCCGGATGGACTCCAGGTATAGGAGCTAGCTCCCGAAGCAATTAAGCTTGCTGTTTCCAGCGGACAAACAGAAACCGTAGTAACATTGAGAATAGGATTCAAAATAAAATTGGCCGCAACAGTTTGAGAGGCGAGGCAATTGTTGCCATCCCTGCTGTTCACAGTATAAATAAAACTACCAGACATTGCAGAGCTTGCAACAAAAGTATTCGTGGTTATTCCCCCACTCCAGGTATAGGTATATGGACCAAGGAGTCCCCACGAATTTGAAGCTGTGAATAAAATACTTCCACCTGCACAAACTGTGGATGCACTTGCCGCAATGGTCATAGCAGCCGGCGGTGGTTCCGCAATTACAAAAGATTGCGTCAAAGAACAGAACGTTAGCGCGTCGGTGACTACTACTGTGTAGCTGCCAGCGCCAAGTCCGGTTGCCAACGCCGTTGTTTGTGTATTGGCATTGCCAATCCAGCTGAAAATATTATTTCCTGATCCTCCTGAAACAGCTATACTCGCGGTGCCGTTGTTTACACCATTGCAGGTAACACTGGGGCTGCTAGCCAGCGTTCCGGTAAACGGCACCGGAGGGATAAATCCGATCGTAGCAGTAACCGTGCAACTACCACCATAGTCTAATACGGTAACTGAGTAATTGCCGGGGTATAGTCCGGTAACTACCGATGTGGTTTGGGCGGTTGGTGTCCATGTATAAGAATAGGGGCCTATGCCGCCACCGGCATTAACAGTCGCTGAACCTAGACTCGCGCAGGAGATCGACGAGGACGTTATGGTTAAAGTTGGGCCAGAAAGATTTAATGGCAAACTAATGGTATCGGAACCGCAGGTTGTATAATAAATCAGTTTTGTAGTATAGCTTCCGGGTGCCGAATAGATGTGAACGGGTGCATTCAGCGTAGAAGTATTTGCAGCGCCGGAAGCCGGATCACCAAACAACCATAAAAGATTAGAAAAAGAATAGCCAGATGCAGCACAGGTGAGGCTTGGATTGGGTGGGGCTGTAAATGAAACAGTTAAGCAACTCAACGGGTCCACGGTGTATGTAAAAGGCGGTACAAGGGGTGGCTGATAAAAAAAACTACTGATAAAATTTGGCAGGCCGTAATAGGATGTTTTAGGGGAGATAGACTGCCCTGCAGCCGAATAATTACATGCCGACCCCGTAAGGTTGGGACTGTTAATAACGCTTAAGGTTGATGAACCGTACCTCGCAATATATATCTTTCCGTCCGGCCCGATCTGCATACTGCTATACATTCCACCGATACCGGAAAGATTAGCAGTAGCGACAGTATACTGCGACGCTACAATTGCAGCATTTGAGCCGGCGCACAAATCCCATTGCAAAATACCCGGATAATCAAGAGTGGTATAAGGGTATGAACCATAAAATTTGCTGCCATCCGGAGAAAACTCAAAACCATAACCAATATAAGAACTCAAGTTGGTTGAGGTCAGTGCCAGCGAATTGGTTATAGCACCCGTTAAAGCATTGAAATCGTATAACTCAAAAGTCCAGTAATTCAGATTAACAGTACTGCTGGCAACGCTCGGCAAGGCCAAACCAATCTTTTTTCCGTTCGGAGAAATTTTCATACAGCCCCAGTCTAACAAAACATTTTGCAGATTTACTGGATGACCGGGTGAAATAACAGCAAGTGTATTTACACCGGCTGAAGTAATTAGGTAAGCGTGAAAATTAAAAACTGGATTATTCAAACCTCCAAATTCACGGGTAACCACCCAGATATCGGAGCCGTTGCAGTGCTTCACAGCAGCCAGTTTACCAGAGGTTAAAACTGAATTGGTACTTAACGAAATGTTTTTGGATGTCACAGATCCATTACCAGCTGCCAGGCTCATGTCAACAATGGAATAATTAATCCCGGTATTCCATCCGTTGGTAAAAATATAATAAAGGGATGGGCTACCCGGTTTTTTAATGATAATGCTGCTCTGTGAACTCAGGTTTCCCGCTAGCCCGGTTCCATTGGCCATATTGGCGTGTGTCTGATCCCAAACGGTTCCACCATCAGTGTAAAACAAAAGATTACCGGCGCTGTTGCTGATACTGGCACAACCTTCTATTGCCGTCATAGAGCCATTTGTTAATGCGGTTGGAGGATTTGTTGAAAAGTCGAGCCCGGCTTTGTTACCAAAATACCACTTGTTTGTTTCATTCTGGGCCATGAAACAAAAAGGCAAAAGGCCGAGCAGAAGAAAAACCGAAATTTTCAACGAATAAAAAAATGAGATTTACAATGAAAGTACAAAAAAAATACTTTTCTGAAAAACAATTTATTAGGTTAAATGAGCAATTAGGTCATTAAAACCTATATTTCACTCAAAAATTCAATTTTTTTAAAGGAAATCGTAAAAATAAAAAGCGCGACTCTTTCTAAGAGTCGCGCTTTAAATGTTTTTAATAGATTTTAGGTATTAGGTGCAATCACTGGTGGAATGATAAACTCCGGTTTCATTACCTCTTCATTTTTATCGAAGGGCCTTTTACCAAAGATCTCTTCGAGGTCTTCTTTAAAGATCACTTCTTTCTCCAATAATTTTTCGGCAAGTAAAGTGAGTTTGGCTTTATTGCTAATTAAGATCTGTTTGGTTTTGGCATAAGCGATATCCGTCATCTTTTTCACTTCATCGTCGATCGTTTTCGCCGTGTTCTCGCTGTAAGGCTTGCTGAAAGCATATTCACTCTGTCCTGAACTGTCGTAATAACTGATGTTACCGATCTTTTCATTAAGGCCGTAATACACGATACAAGCATAGGCTTGTTTGGTGATCTTTTCAAGGTCGCTCAGCGCGCCGGTGCTTATTTTGCCGAATATGATTTCTTCAGCGGCGCGCCCACCCAATGCGGCGCACATTTCGTCCATGATCTGTTCGGTGGTGGTGATCTGACGTTCTTCAGGCAGGTACCAGGCAGCGCCCAGCGATTTACCGCGTGGCACAATGGTCACTTTCACAAGCGGACTCGCGTGTTCCAGCATCCAGCTCACAGTAGCGTGACCGGCTTCGTGAAATGCGATCACTCTTTTTTCCTGAGGCGTAATAATTTTATTTTTCTTTTCAAGTCCGGCAATGATCCTGTCTACCGCGTCGAGGAAATCCTGTTTCTGAACCATCTTTTTATTGGAGCGGGCTGCAATCAGCGCTGCTTCGTTACAAATATTGGCAATATCGGCGCCACTGAATCCTGGCGTTTGTTTGGCAAGGAAATCGATGTTTACACTTTCATCAATTTTTATTTTCTTTAAGTGCACTGCAAAGATCTCTTTCCTTTCATTGAGGTCAGGCATGTCCACATAGATCTGCCTGTCGAAACGACCTGCTCTCATGAGTGCCCTGTCGAGTATGTCGGCCCTGTTGGTGGCGGCTAAAATAATAACCCCGCTGTTGGTGCCAAAGCCGTCCATTTCGGTTAACAACTGATTGAGTGTATTTTCCCGCTCATCGTTGGCGCCGGCTGAAGCACTTTTTCCACGTGCACGGCCAATGGCATCGATTTCATCTATAAAAATAATACAAGGCGCTTTTTCTTTGGCCTGCCTGAACAGGTCACGAACACGAGAAGCACCTACACCAACGAACATTTCCACAAAATCAGATCCGCTCAGTGAGAAGAAAGGTACTTTAGCTTCACCTGCAACTGCTTTGGCCAGGAGGGTTTTACCTGTGCCCGGAGGGCCAACCAATAATGCGCCTTTGGGTATTTTAGCCCCGAGGTCGGTGTACTTTTTAGGGTTCTTCAGAAAATCCACAATCTCCATCACCTCCATTTTAGCGCCGTCTAAACCGGCCACATCATTAAAGGTGGTGTTCACGTGGGTATCTTTGTCGAAAAGTGTTGCTTTTGATTTCCCGATATTGAAGATTTGTCCGGGACCGCCGCCGCTTCCACCGCCGCCCATCCGGCGCATCATCACCAGCCAGATTACCAGCATGATGATAATAGGTAAAAGCCACGGTAACTGATCGCTCATCCAGTTGGTTTCTTCAGTGCTGCGTGCGAAGATCTGTTTTTCTTTTGGAATGCCGGCGTCGTTCTGAACCTTTTCCATGCCCTGCATCAGGTTGTCAATGGAAGGTACAGTGATGAAAAAATGCGGACCTTTGAAATTCCTGTCGGAAAACAAAGCTTTGCCGTCTTTTGGGTTTTTGTAGCGGTTCGCAATGGCCAGGCTGTCGGGATTGATGTAGATCCTGGCGATAGATTTATTAACGATCACAACTTCGGTTACATCGCCTTTGGCAAGCATGTTGTTGTAAAACTCTCCCTGGCTTACTTCCTGCAATTTAGGCGTGAATCCATTTCCGTAGAAAACGATGAATAGAAGTACCGCTACCACGATACCGTAGATCCAATAAAAATTATTGCCGCTGTTGCCGCCTTTATTGCCGCCAAGCGAGGAGTTCTGGCGGCTGAATTTTTCTTTCATCCTCTCAAATTGTTTCTTCCTCTCTTCGTCAGGGGATGATTGATTGTTATTGGCCTGGTCACGGTTGTTATCAGGCTGGTTCGTTTCTTGTTTTTGTTCTTCGCTCATGTGTGTGGTAATATCTTTTTTATTTTTTACAGCAATGCTCCCTGCGGCAGGATTTGCTAATCTTCTACGTTTGTAATTTGTGCGTCACCCCAAAGGCCTTCAATATTGTAGTGTTCGCGTGCTTCCCGCAAAAATACGTGCGCCACAATGTTGATGTAATCAATTAAGATCCATTCTCCGTTCTGGCGCCCCTCGGTATGGTAAGCCTTTTCGCCGGTAAGTTTTAATACCGTATCTTCAATACTGTCTGCAATTGAGTTCACGTGGGTATTACTGTCCGCATCACATATAACAAAATAATCGGTCACACGGTTTTCAATTTCACTTAAATTAAGAATTACAATGTTTTTGGCCTTTCTTTCCTGCATGCCCTCAACAACAGAATCGAGTAGCGTAGAGGTTTGTTTTGGCGAAGAAGATTTTTTAGGCCTTCTGGCGCTGGTCTTTTTCTTGTTTTCTAAATTGGCAATCAGGTTGGCTTCCCTGAATTCACGCTCTTTATCAGTAACCGGCTTTTTAACGGCCATTTTTTTAGCCGGCGCAGATTTTGTCTTCACTGATTTTTTTACTGTTTTTTTTGTAACTGCTTTTGTAGTTTTTTTTGTCCCGATAGTGCTCGGAGTTTTTTTAACCGGACTTTTAGCCATGAAGAATTTTTATTGCTTAGCTTTAATTAATTTTATTAGGTTTACACTGAACAACAAATTTAACTTTTTATTTGGCGTAATGGAAACATTATTTATCGGCAGAAATCTCATTTTTTTACCTGAAGTACCAAGCACCAATTCTTATGCCATGAACTTGTTAAAGAACGTTAACTCACCAGAAGGAACCGTGGTGTACACGGCGCATCAAACACAAGGCAAAGGGCAAAGGGGTAGTAGCTGGAAGTCAGAACCAGCAAGGAACCTGGCCATGTCGATCATTTTAAAGCCGAATTTTCTGAGCATGAAAAACCGATTCTTTTTATACCAGATAAGCGCTTTGGCCTGTTATGACACGATGTCTGAATTATTAGACAGTAGCCAATTTGACATTAAAATTAAATGGCCCAACGATATTATCATCAATCAGAAAAAAATCGCCGGTATCCTGATCGAAAACAATATCCTCAATAACCAGATCAACGGCTGTATTGTGGGCATAGGTGTCAACATCAACCAGCAATTTTTCGACCGCAACCTGAATGCCACTTCTGTTAAGCTGTTAACCACGAAAGATTTTCTTGTACAAGATGTGATGGCGCGCCTCTGCCAGCATCTCGAAAAGCATTACCTGGCCCTTAAGCATGAAAAACTGGGCGCCATCAGGGACAATTACATGCAGCATTTTTTTGGCCTGAACAGCTGGATGGATTTTGAAATAAACGACGTAATAAAAACACTGATGGTAACCTCGCTAAGCGACCGTGGTCTTTTGTTGCTTAAAGAAAAAAACGGCACGCTTCACGAGGTAGATGTTAAGGAAATCAGGTGGCTTTATTAGCAGCCAGCTCTTGCAGGGCGCCCTCAATGTTTTCAAATTGAAATTCAAAACCTGCCACTTTTATTTTATGATTACTTATTTTAAGTCCCTCTGTTAGCATGAGCGCCCGTTTGCCCATCACCAAGTGCAGGGCGGCTGAGGGAATATTTGGCAGGATGAGCCTTTTGTTAAAACTGCTGGCGAGTTTTTCCGAAAAATTTTTATTGTCTATCAGTTCTGACGAAACGCCGTTGTAAACACCGTTCATGTTTTCATTAAACAAGGCAAATACAAATATCGCAGCAATGTCATTGATGTGGATCCACGGAAAATACTGCCGCCCGTCGGCGATCGCGGCACCGAAACCGGCGCGGAACACCGGCGATAATTTCTGGTAGGCGCCGCCATTATTGCTGAGTACCACACCGGTTCTGATCACGGGTGTTCTAATCCCAATCCTGGCGAAAGGCTGGTAGCTTTTTTCCCAAAGCGCACAGGTTTGCGCCAGAAAATCACTTCCGGCATGTTCATGCTCGTGTATGATGGTATCGCTTTGCCTGGCACCGTAATAGCCAATGGCGCTGCCACCAACAAGTGTTTTAATGCCGTAGCCGTTTTTTGTGATACAGGCGTGTAATAACGCGCTGCTTTTTACCCGCGAGGCAAGGATCTCATCTTTATACGTCCTGGTCCAGCGTTTCTCAGCTATACCGGCGCCTGCCAGGTGTATCACGTATTCCGTATTTTCGAAGGCTTTCTCATCAATGTATTGTTTTTCGAGGTCCCACTTGTATTTTTTTACCGGTCCCGATTCATCTCCCGAACGGCTCAGCCACACGGGCAGATGATTGTTTCTGATCAACAGATCCGATATGGCCTTTCCTAAAAGACCACTTCCCCCGGTAATTAATATTTTCGCCATAAATTTTTATTTGTTAGCTTAACAGTTTAATTTAGTAAATGTTTATGGTTTACGACATTCATATTTTTGTTTGCACCAATCAACGCAGCGGTACGGAAAAACCAAGTTGCGAGGAATCACACGGACTCGACCTGGTGAGCGAATTTAAAAAGCAGATCAAAGACATCAAAGTAAACTTAAAAATCAGGACCAACAAAAGCGGATGTCTCGGTATTTGTGACTTTGGACCAACCGTGGCTGTTTATCCCGAAGGAACATTTTATGTAGGTGTAAAAAGTACCGATGTAAAAGAAATCATAGAATCTCATGTCCTTAATAAAATTCCTGTTGAACGTTTAATCTTAAAATCATGGAAGCATTAGAAATCGGAGCCTATCTTATCAATGAAGATTTGTTTAAGCTCTTTAAAAAGCAACTGAAAAAAGATTTTGAAACCTCGGGTGTTGACGCAGGTTTCGCTGACAACCTATTACCAGAATGGTTGTTCCTGAAAGAGGTGATCGCGCGCGCGCTGAAACCCTTGTCGAACAGCAACCAGCTGCTCACTTCGCTGCTTTACAGGATCGATATCAGCGAAACCGAGATACAGCATGCCCGTGCACTCCATGGTGACATGGCTTTCGAGGAACTAATGGCTGAACTCATTATCAAACGCATTCTGCAAAAAGTGGTGCTGAAGAAAAAATTTTCTGTTTAAAAGAATGGATGTACGGATACGAAAAGGCGTTGCCGCTGACCTTGGCGATGCGCTTGAGCTGGTAAAAGAACTGGCTGCTTTTGAGAATGAACCCGCAGAAGTGGAAGTAAGCCTGGCCGAAATGGAAAGTTGGCTGGAAAATGAAAAAATGTTTGATTTTTTTGTGCTTGAAAAAAACGGGAAAATCATTGGGCTGGCCTTGTATTATTACAAGTATTCTACCTGGAAAGGCAAATGTCTTTTTTTAGAAGACATCATTGTTACTGGAAACGAGAGAAAAAGCGGCTATGGAACACTATTGTTCAACAAGGTTGTGGAAGTAGCCAAACAACAAAAAGTGCGCAGGATGGAGTGGCAGGTGCTTGACTGGAACAAACCGGCCATAGACTTCTATAAAAAGTACAACACACATTTTAATGACGAGTGGGTCAATTGTAAACTCCTATACGCGCAGATTCAATCCACGTAGCGGTAATCAGAAGCTACAAGGCATTTGGGCTGGCTCCATTTTTTTTCCCGCGCAGGTTTTTCAAGTGGAACATTATTACAATCAACATAATCACCTTTCCTGTTTCTCTTCATGATCACTGCCTTGCCGGCGATGATCTCATGAACCACCAGTGATTTTAAAGCCGCCAGGCTGCTGTCTTTATTAGCAAATCCAATCATAAATCCCAGTTCGTTATTTTGCAGATCCATCACCGACGCAAGACTGTCGGGTAATTCTCCCTCTTCGGTTCTTGATCTTAAAAATTGCCTGTAATTGCCTCTTTCATGGGCCAGGCCAAGTTTTCGGAGTTTTTTTATTTTGATTTGCCGGGCAAAAGCCGCCATAAAAAACGCGTGTCTAAACGCATCCAGTTTTCCGCAACTGCCATAGTTGTCGAGTAGTAGCTGCAGGTTTTTTTGGTTATAGATAATGGCGGCGCGCGTGTTAATTTTTTTCACTTTCAGCGCTGCAAAAGGATGGCAGAAGGCCCAGCGTTTTTCGTATTTAGAAAGTTGATCTGTTTGTCCGAAACAATTAACATAACAGAATAAGAGGATAATCGTTTTCAGCGCCATTGCCATTGATGTTCCAAAAGTAGAACAATTAACAAAAAGATGTTAGTATTAATGTGGTATTTTTTATTGTTGCTACCCCATATAAAGTAAATTTACAATGTGGAAATTAAATCCGACTTCATATCCAAACTTCTGAATAAAAAAGCTTCGGGGCTCGTTGTGAGCATTAACGATCTGCGTGACAAGGAGTTTAGCGGTGTTAAACTTTCGGCGGAAGAAAAATTCGCATTGTCAAATTTCGATAAGTACCGCATCAATGTTCTGAATTCTCAGACCGAAGAAGAAAAATTTCATTACCAGTACCGCCAGCTGCAAGTGATCGCCAACTTAAGCGATTGGCAGGAATTTTTAGGCGAAGAATATTCTTCCTGAATTGCACCCCTTTCTAAAAACAATTTGATTCCCTTCATTTAAAATTCTTATTTTTGAATGATAATTAACTTAGTAACCGATTGCCCTTAAAGGCGATAAAATATTTTTTATAAAATGAACGTAAAAACATTAGGACAGTTTATCATTGAAAAACAGACCGATTTCCCGTATGCGAAAGGGGAGTTGTCGCGACTTTTGCGTGATATTGGCATTGCGGCAAAAATCGTGAACCGCGAAGTTACCAAGGCTGGGCTTGTAGAAATACTGGGTGAAACAGGCGAGACCAATATACAGGGTGAGCGCGTTAAAAAGCTGGATGTTTATGCGAATGAGCAGTTCATAGCTGCGTTAAAAGCGGGAGGTGAAGTTTGCGCCATCGCCAGCGAAGAAAATGACGACATTATACCTATTGATTCAGAGATCTCAAAAAACGCGAAATATGTGGTTGCGATGGATCCGCTCGACGGTTCTTCCAACATCGACGTGAATGTGTCGATTGGAACAATTTTTTCGGTATACCGCCGTACCAGCCTTAGCGGACCGGGCACGCTCGAAGATTTTATGCAACGCGGAACAGAGCAGGTTGCCGCTGGTTACATTATTTATGGTTCGAGTTGCATGCTGGTATACACAACCGGGAAAGGCGTAAACGGGTTTACCCTCGACCCCAGCATAGGGGAGTTTTGTTTATCTCATCCCAACATGAAAACACCTGAAACTGGTGTTGTGTATTCAGTGAATGAAGGCAATTACCTGCATTTTCCCGATGGCGTTAAAAAGTACATTAAATATTGCCAGGAAGAAGACAAGGCCACCAGCCGTCCTTATTCTTCGCGTTATATCGGCTCGGGGGTGGCCGACATTCACAGGAACCTGATCACCGGCGGGGTTTATATTTACCCAACCACTACCAAATCGCCAAACGGTAAATTGCGTCTGTTGTATGAATGCAACCCGTTGGCATACATCATTGAGCAAGCCGGCGGAAAAGCTACCACAGGCGGAAAAAGAATAATGGAAGTGCCCATTAAGGAGCTTCACCAGCGAACACCTTTGTTTATAGGCAGTTCTAAGATGGTGGAAATGGTAATGGAATTCATGCACAAATATTCTATAGAAAAGGTTTAAGCATTAATATAGTGATGTTGAAAAGGCGCGCCGCAGGTGCGCCTTTTTTTGCCTGTACAATTCTGTTTGGTGCATCGAAAAAGCAAGGTTTAAAATTATGCTCCCGTTTCACCCGAACCAACCTCCGGCGGGAAACAGGCGCTTTTTTTGTTAAAAAACGGGTTTTTTTGACCTAAAACTCTAAATCATTTTAGTATTTCTTCAAAAACACTTGATTTTTATTTCAAATTTAATTATATTTGATTAATTAACTTTTAACCAAAACACACAAATGAAAAAAATGTACAAATTGTTCAGCACTTTACTCGTGTTGTTAAGTCTGTCAACAGGTTTCCGCGGACAGAATTATTGCATTCCCACAGTATCCTCACCTGCTGCGGATGACGAAATCCGTTATGTAATGTTTGCCACGATGAGCAACACAACAAGTTGCAGCGTAGTAGCCCCTGGTCCTGGTTCAATTGGCGGCGCCTATTCTAACTTTACAGGATCTACCGGTATTCCGAATCTTGCAGGATCTATTCCTGCACCTGTTGTAGTCATGGGTAACTCTTATCCTCTATCAGCGGGATTAACGATGTGCGCTACCGGTATTTACTCTGGTATTTTCGGAGCTTTTATTGATTATAATCAGAACGGTGTATTTACAGATCCGGGAGAGAATGTATGGAACTCTACTTACCCGAGCACAGGTGCTTTATCACCGGCCTTTAATATTTTCTCAGCACCGGGTTTAGGTATCACCATTCCGTTTACCGCTACACCGGGTTTAACCCGTTTGCGCATCTGGCAATCAGAAACCTCAGTAATGGGTGGCCCTTGTGGTAACATCACCTGGGGAGAAGTAGAAGACTATGTGATCAACATTGTTCCTCCAACTCCATGTTCAACCACTCCTGGTGCCAACAGCATTGTGAGCACTACCAATGCAATCTGTCCTAACACCAACACACCTTTGAGCCTTTTAAATACATACACGGTAGGTAATATCGGTTACCAATGGTCTTATTCCACCAATGGTGCTCTTGGGCCATTCACAGTGATCCCAACGGCCAGCACCACTGCTGCACTGGCAAGCCCGATTCTTTCAGTAACGAGCTGGTTCCAGTTAAACACCTGGTGTGCCAATGGAGGATCAACCTTAACAACGGCTGCTGCCATGGTTTCAGTTTCTCCTGTAACTACCACCAACGTTCCATATTATGAAGGTTTTGAAGGCATTCAGGTGGCCAACCAGTTGCCAAACTGCTCATGGCAGGTTAATAATGCCAATGCGCAAACTTATATTTCTTCGCAAACCAATAACAGGGTGCCAAGAACGGGTACCAAGTTCGCTTCGGTGTATGGTTATAACATGAACGGAACTAACTATTATTATACCAATGGTATTTTCCTGTACCCGGGTATCACTTATTCAGCGTCCTTGTTTTTTACCACGGAGTATTTCGGTTATACCAACTTTACGGAGTTGTCGATTCAATATGGTCCTAACCAATCTCCAACAGGCCTTATTCCTATAGCAACACAATCGGTTGCGGTGAGCCCTGTTTATAAAGAACTGGCCAATACCTTTACCGTTGCCACAGGTGGTCTTTATTATGTAGCCATAAAAGTTGTGAGTTCAGCCAACAACCAGTATGCCTATTACCTGAGCTGGGACGATTTTTCAATTACCATTCCATGTCACCTGAACAGTCCGGTGATAGGCATAACGGCCAACTCAAGCACCATCTGCGCGGGTCAGCCGGTTAACTTAACAGCTACCGGTGCAAACGCTTATGTTTGGAACACAGGCGCCACAACGGCAACCATCACTGATTTTCCAACAGCCAACATGACCTATGTTGCAACAGGAACCAGCACCTTAACCAATTGCAGCGCTTCAACGACAAGAAACATTACTGTAAGGCCTACCCCGGTTGTATCTATCGTGGCAAGCAATACAGCAGTTTGCGAAGGCAGCGCAGTTAACCTGGTAGCCATCGGGGCCACTTCTTATACTTGGGATAACGGCTCTAACTCATCTTTCATTTCAGTGAATCCAACAGCCAATACAACTTACTCAGTTTTGGGTAGCTACGCGAATAACAACTGTTCAGGAGCAACCACACAAATGATCATTGTAAATCCATTACCGAATATTTCAGCGATCAATTCACCTGCAACTTCTTGTCCTGGGCAGAATGTGAACATGACTGGTTCTGGTGCAACCACTTACCAGTGGATCGCTAATTCAGGTTATGTGCAAGGTAACCCGGTTATTGTTAACCCAACTACCAATACAACTTATTCACTTACAGGAACAGATGAAAACGGTTGTTCAAAAATCATTACCATCAACCAGACTGTAGTGTCGTGTGTAGGTATTAACGAGCACAGCGGTACCATCAGCGGCTTAAATGTTTACCCGAATCCAAACAACGGTGAGTTTACCATCGAAGTAGTGAACGGTCAGAACAAAACAATTGCCATCATGGATGTAACAGGCCGCCTGTTGTTAACGCAAACTACCGCAAACGACCTGGTGAATGTGAACATGAACGCTTTTGCAAACGGTGTATACTATGTAAAAGTTACAACCAACGACGCAGTTGAAGTTCTTAAAATTGTAAAACAGTAATTTTTTGTCATTAAAAACTAAGCCCGTAAAAAAACGGGCTTGGTTTTTTAATTTTCAGTACTTGGAATTTAACTTAATCACACAAACCAAATGAAAAACAAATTCAAATTCATAGCGGCCTTTTGTGTTGCACTCAGCCTCATCACTGTCAGGCTGCATGCGCAGCTCTCGGGTGCGTATACCATTAACCAAACCATCGCGGCCAGCCCCACAAACTTTATTTCTTTTACTTCATTAGCTGCTGCATTAACCGCTTCGGGTGTTTCTGCGCCAGTAACTATTGATGTTGTAAGCGGTACAGGGCCCTACGTTCAACAGGTAAATTTCCAGGCTATTGTCGGCACTTCCGGCACAAATTCGATAACCGTGAATGGCAATGGCAACACCCTTACCTTTAACGCTACGCTCAGTTCGGCTCCGCACACTCTTTTATTGAGTGGCGCAGATTTTATGTTCTTCCATAACCTGAACATTATTGGCACCAGCTCTAGTTTTGCACTTGTGGTGCACCTGTGGAACCAGTCTGACAACAACGTTTTCAACAATTGTGTGATGACTTGTAATCCAAATCTAACTGCTCTTGCCCTTGTGCCTTTCTCATTGAGCGGCACTGCAACAAGCGCGACAAGCATCGGGAACAGCGGAAACAATAATTCAGTATTGAGCTGCACGCTAAATAATGGTTATTATAACGCTACGTTCTACGGTAACTCTACTTCTCCATTTAACACTGGAAATCAAATTGTTAATTCAGTGGCCCGGGATCCCTACGTTTATAATGTTTTCAATGCCTATTGCCAAACCACTACTGTCAGCGCGAATGTGATGGAGCGTCCGACGCGCACATTGCTGACAACCGGCGCAGGTGTATTCATCAGCACAAATAGTTACGGGATGCTTGTCGAAAAAAACAAGATCAGGAAATTATTCGATGGGTTTGTTACATCAACCAGCACCTGTTACGGTATTTATATCGGGTCTTCAGGTCAATTAGGGAATGAAATCGTAGTCAGGAATAACGTTATTTCAGATATTACTTGTAACGGGACCATTTATGGTATCTACATTAGCAGTTACAATAATAACATAATTGACCACAACTCCATCATACTTGACAATGTAGTTTCTACAAGTGGAGGTGCTTATGGCATATATTCATTTGCCTTAGCACCTACTATGCTCAGAAATAATCTCATCAGCATTAACAGAAGCGGATCAGGAACCAAATACTGCCTTTATTTTTCCAATGCTAACTTGACCTCTAATAATAATATTTTGTTTAATAATTCTACTGCCGGAACGAATGGAATTGGTTTCTACAGCGGGACAAATTACACAACACTGAGTAGCTGGAAAACATCTGGCCCCTGGGATCAGAGTAGTTTAAGCGGCGATCCGCTTTTCGTTAATCCAGGCTTGTTTGACTATACGCCAAGTAACGCGTCACTCAACAATGCTGGTCAACCTTTAGGTTTGACTACAGACATTAATGGTTTAGCGAGAAACTTACCTGCACCCGATGCAGGCGCTTACGAGTTCTTCAACACGCAGTGTACCGGCACACCGGGTTCCAACACTGTAACCGCACCCGCCAATATTGTTTGTCCGGCTGCCTTGTCATCACTTGGTATTGCAAATACTTACACTGTTAATGGTCTTAATTTTCAGTGGGGTTTTTCAACAGTTTCTCCGCTAGGACCTTATACTGCAATACCGGGAGCAACTTTAGCTTCCTTCATCACACCTACACTTGCTAGCTCTACTTATTATACTTATACTGTTTACTGTGTAAATGGTGGAACATCAGTGACTGCAACTGCTGGACAGGTTCAAGTCGCCACCACTGTTACCAACAGTGTTCCTTATTATGAAGGATTTGAAGGGATCCAGACCAATAATGAATTGCCGAATTGTTCGTGGCTAATTAATAATAACAACGCGCAAACAAATATCACTTCAAATACCAATAACAGGCTGCCGAAAACGGGAAGTAAATTCGCATCGGTTTATGGTTATAACCTGTCAAATACAAGTTATTACTGGACCAATGGTATTCAGTTGAACGCGGGCGTTACCTATTCTGCATCGATGTTTTATACCACCGAGTATTATGGTTATACCAATTTCGCTGAACTATCGATTTTACTGGGCACAACCCAGTCAACCAATGGTCTTACCCCAATTGCTACTGCACCGGCACCTGTAATGAGCCCAGTCTACAAACAACTGGCCAATACCTTTTCGGTTGCCACCAGTGGTATTTATTATGTAGCCATCAAAGTTCAGAGCACCGCTGGATCCTTCGCCTACTACCTGAGCTGGGATGATTTATCAATTACTATTCCATGTCAATTGAACCCTACCAACATTACTTTAACGGGTACCAGCGCCAGCACACTTTGTTCAGGTCAAACCCTCAACTTAACCGCCAACGGCGCCAACACCTACACCTGGAGCACAGGTGCTAACACGGCTAATATAACTGACGCCCCTACTTCAAACAGCTCTTATGTGGTTATGGGTACCAATACATTAACCGGTTGCGTAAGCACAGCGGTTAAAAACGTGATCCTGAAGCCAACTCCGGTGATTTCAGTTTACGTGTTTAATCCTAATGTTTGTGAAGGAACAGCGACCAATCTTAACGCGACAGGAGCTACCAGCTACACCTGGAGCAATGGCGGATTCGGGCCGGTTGTTACAGTGAGTCCGCTTGCAAGCACCATCTATACGGTTGTAGGTTCTAATTCATGGGGTTGTGTGGGAATGAGCACACAACAGATCAATGTGAATCCTGCGCCGAATGTGGCCGCAACCAATGTGCCTTCAACCAGCTGCCCCGGTGACAACATCACTTTCACAGGTTCAGGTGCCACTACCTACACCTGGATGTCGAACAGTTCTTACGCAGTTGGAAACCAGGTGATCATTTCAAGTCCTGCTTCTTCATTGATATACACTGTTACGGGTACCGACGCCAATGGTTGTAAAAAAACAATTTCCATTGTTCAGCAGGTAGTGATTTGTACTGGAATAAACTCACAAAGCGGGTCAATTAAAAACCTGAGTGTTTATCCAAATCCGACCAACGGTGCCTTTACCATTGAGTTGATTAACGGTTTAAACAAAACCATTGAGATCACTGATGTAACCGGTCGTATCGTGATGACTGAAAACACTATGAACGATCAGATAAATATGAATATCGACACCCTTTCAAAAGGTGTATATTACCTGAATGTTAAATCCGATAATGCAAACAGCGTTTTGAAGATTGTAAAAGACTAAAAGGTTTTAAGTTTTTTAAGGACCCTGTCCCTTCCGTATTCGAACGGAATTGGGACAGGGTCTTTTTTTGTCTTTTTGTTAATAATTAAAAGATATTAATAAAATTTAAGAGTTCTTTTACAAGGAGTTGACTTTAAAACAATAATTAATTACATTTGAAATAATTAACTAATAAAAAAACCACATAAATGAAAAAACTTTACAAAACCATCACCACTGTTGTTCTGGCGGCGATGTGTACGTTTCAGCTGAGTGCTCAGATGAATGGCGCGTACACCATCAACCAGACCATCGCGGCAAGTTCGAGCAATTTTATTTCGTTCACGGCCTTTTCCGCTTCCCTTGCCTCTTCAGGTATTTCAGGTCCAGTAACAGTAAACGTCGTAACCGGAACCGGTCCTTACAATGAGCAGGTTACTTTCAACCAGTATACCGGTAGTTCATCGGTGAACACCATTACCATCAATGGCAATGGCAACACCATCACTTTTCCGGGAACAACCGGCGCGCCCCATACCATATTATTAGGCGGCGCCGATTACATGTTTTTTAATAACCTAACGGTTGTTGGAACTGGTGCTGCGGGACAAGCCCTACACCTTTACAACAACTCCGACAACAACCAGTTTATTGGCTGTGTATTTACACTGCCAGCCAACTTAACGACTACCAACATGTATCCCGTGTCGTTAAGCGGCTCGGCCACCACCGTGTTGTCAAGCGGCAGCGGCGGAAATAACAATGTCTGGAACGGCTGTACCATGAACAGCGGACGTTACAGCGTGGTGTTTTACGGTGCTGGTAACACAGGCAATCAGGTAATAAATTGCAATATTCTCGATTATTACGGACGCGGTATCTACCATTACAATTGTGCCGGAACTATTATTCGCGGCAACCTGTTTGAAAGGCTGAACCGTACGACTGTGACCACTACTTACGCCATTTTTATCGATTATTCCCCGGGCGCAAGTATCGTTGTGGAGCGCAACCAGATCAGGAGACAGTTTGCCGGCGCACTGAGCTCAACCAACCAGTTTATGGGCATTGCTAATTACAATTATGGCGCTGGTTCAGGAACAGAAGGCATTTTCAGAAACAATGTGATTTCCAATATTTCATTTAACGGTTCCTTTTATGGTTATTACAACCCTGGTTATGCTTATGATGTGGTTATTCATAATTCAATTATTATGGATGACGTAGCTTCTACCGGTGGTTCTTGTTATGGGATTATGAGCTACGCGGCCTCTCCATCCATTGTAAGAAACAACCTTGTGAGCTGCAACCGCAGCGGCAGTGGCAGCAAATACTGCATGTATTTTGGCAACAGCTCCATTACCTCCAATAACAACATCTTGTGGCAAAATTCTTCGGCCGGTACCAATAACCTGTGTTATTACAACGCCGATTTCGCCAACCTGACCGCATGGAAAAACGCCAATGGCGGTGCATGGGATCAATCCAGTATGAGCGCTGACCCACTTTTTGCTAACCCCGGAATATTTGACTACACACCAACTGTGCCTGCCCTAAACAACATTGGTCTGCCTCTGGGTGTTGCCACCGACGTGAATGGTCTGGCAAGAAACCTGCCTGCTCCTGACGCTGGTGCTTTTGAGTTCTTTAATACACAATGTACTGGTACCCCGGGTGCTAATACAGTGCTCACGCCAACTTACGTGGTTTGTCCTTCAGAACTCAACAGCCTGATGCTGGCTAGCGGTTACACAGTAAATGGTATCAGCTTTCAATGGCAAATATCTCCAAACAACCCACTTGGGCCATACACGGCTGTCAGCGGCGCTACTTTAGCATCGTTAACTCAAACCCTGGCCAACTCTGCCTGGTTTAATGTGAGCCTTTTCTGTGTGAATGGCGGAAACACTATTACAGCCGCTGCAGGACAGGTAACTGTTGCCACTACTACCACCAACACCCCTCCTTATTTCGAAGGTTTTGAAGGCATACAGGGCCCTGAAAAACTGCCAAATTGCTCATGGAGCCTTAGTAACGCGGGCCGTGCACATACAGCCGTAGGACCTATGTTCTGGATGACCGCGCGCACCGGTGGCAACTTTGCTTACCATGGTACCAACAACAACGGTTATGGTACACCGCAATACCATTATACAAATGGTATCCAGTTAACTGCAGGTGTTACTTATTCAGCTTCTGTATGGTATGTCACCCCGGGTTATTCTACTGTCAGTGATTTTCAATTGGCTTATGGAACTACCCAGAGCCCTACTGGATTAACAACAATTGCTACGGTTGTAAGTCCTGGCGCTAACCAGTATACTGCACTCACTAACACATTCACTGTTCTCAACTCAGGCTTATATTATATCGCTGTTAAAACAACCGATAATTACAGCTATGATTTCTTTGCATGGGACGATTTGTCAATCACAATTCCTTGCCAGTTGTCTCCAAACCAGGCCAACCTTTCTGTAACCGGACCAACTGTGGTTTGTTCGGGCAAACCTGCAAGCTTAATGGCTTCAGGTGTTAACAGTTATACCTGGGTGTCTGGTCCAAATACACCGGCTTATACACCAATCGTTAACACAACGACTGTTTATACAGCCATCGGTATGAATACCCTTTCAGGTTGCACCAGCACTGTCGCTAAACCGATTGTTGCCAATCCACTGCCTGCTATGACCATTCTGAGCACTGTGACTGAAATTTGCCAGGGCTCATCTGTTACTTTATACGCGATTGGTGCCGGCTCATACAGCTGGAGCAGTGGCGTAAATGGTCAGCAAGCCATCGTGATGCCAAATACAACCACTTCTTATACCGTGTTGGGATCCAACGCTTATGGTTGTGTTGGATCAGCACAACAGATGATTACCGTGAACCCTTTGCCGGTTATTTCTGTTTTAGGAAACACTGTGATCTGTGAAGGCGAACGCATGAATCTTGCAGGTACCGGCGCTGTTACCTATACCTGGAGCTCACCTTCTTTCTATGTTATTGGTTCACCTGTTTCAATTACGCCACCCATGGGAAGTATGGCTTACATGGTAAGCGGTACCGATGCCAATGGTTGTGTTGGAACCAGCAACCGTGCTGTATTGGTTGAAGCCTGCACAGGTATTGGATCAAACAATATCGCAGCTAACAAACTGATGGTTTATCCTAACCCGAACAATGGTGTGTTTAACGTAACGCTTGCAAATGGTATTAACAAATCATTTGATGTAATAGACGTTACCGGCAGGGTAGTGTTAACAGGTGCTACCAGCAACAACCAGTTTGAAGTGAACATCAGCAATCTTTCTAATGGTGTTTATTACGTTAAAGTAACATCTGACAAAACTGTTGAAGTTGTAAAAGTTGTAAAACAATAATTTTAGTATTTCACGTTGTAAAAATCCCCGTTCCATATTGGAACGGGGATTTTTTTATACATATTCTTCATAACCGCGCCAGAGTTATCCCACCAGCCTTTTTTATTTTAAACACGCTGCCAGGTATACAACCATCGGTTGAAAAATCAACTCAGGGTTTGGTTTAAAAACGCTAAATTTGTCATTCAATTTAAAATCTAGAAATCATGGCATTTGAACTACCAAAATTAAATTACGCGTTTAACGCATTAGAACCTCATATCGACGCCAGAACCATGGAGATCCATCATGGCAAACATCACCAGGCTTACGTTACCAACTTAAATAACGCAATCGCCGGCACAGATGCTGAAAAGTTAAGCATTGAAGAGATCAACCGGAACATTTCCAAATACCCGGTTGCGGTTCGCAACAACGGTGGCGGCCACTTTAACCATTCTTTGTTCTGGGAGATCATGGCACCTAACGCCGGAGGAACCCCTTCCAATGATGTAAGCAAAGCCATTGAATCTGATCTGGGCGGTTTTGAAAAATTCAAAACAGATTTTTCACAGGCAGGGGCTACCCGATTCGGCAGTGGCTGGGCCTGGTTGTGCGTAAAATCAGACGGTAAACTGGCCGTTTGCAGTACACCTAACCAGGACAATCCTTTAATGGATTTGGCTGACGGTTGCAAAGGCACCCCTATTCTTGGTATGGATGTTTGGGAGCACGCTTATTATTTAAATTACCAGAACCGCAGACCTGATTACATGGCAGCGTTCTTTAACGTGATCAACTGGAATAAGGTGAATGAACTTTATTTGACCGCACTTAAACGTTAGAAGCCTTTTTAAGGCAAACTGCTGTCTTAGTGCGGGTAATCCCGATTTAGTGTTTGTAAGTATTTTTAGCTAAATCTCTGCATGAAATACTTAAAAACACTTATATCGCCGATTTTGATTTTTAAAAAGTCTGTTTAGGATTAAAATGCTAAGAAATAATATTAGATCTTTTTTTAAACGAAAGCCCATCCTGATAAGATGGGCTTTTATTTTTTCTTCAATTTAAGGAGTTTCGTCTGATTGACTGTTCCGATAGTTATCGGGAGAGACCATGGATCAACCGGAAAAGCTGCGGATTGAAAATTTTAAACAAACCTTATTTGAGTATTCTCTACTATTTTGGAACTTACTTTTCCCTTGATGGAAAAGTAACAATCCCGAATGCTTTCGGGACAAGGCTTCATAAAATTTTCCAGTAAATCATTTGATCTTTAAGCCAACGCTCCGATCATTTTCCGCCCGAAGGGGGGCGGAAAAGCGGAGCATTCACGCACTAGCCATTCAAAAAAGTCTTGCCTGCTCGACTTCATACCTAAGTTTCGTTTTGACTTTTTGGAACACGCCTTTAAAGATCAAAGATTTCCCAGGAAAATTTTATGAGGCCGGAACACCAGTACACGTGCACCAGAGAGTGGTTACGCCTATTATTTCTTAAAAAAAGTTTGCGCCTCCCCAACAATTCCGATTGATCCGAGACCATCCCTGCCGCGCGCACAGACCGTTACGTTATGACCGTTCAGATCAGATTTTTCGCTTTTTCCAAAGCTGCTATCAGTCCCTCTGGCTTACTGCCACCGGCCTGCGCGTAAAAGGGCTGGCCACCGCCGCCCCCGTTTATTTCTTTGGCGAGATCGCGCACAATGTTTCCGGCGTTGAGATTTTTTTCTTTCACGAGCTTGTCGCTGATGATTACCGAAATGCTTGGTTTACCGTTCACTTCAGCGGCAATGACACAAAAAAGGTCCTGCACTTCATTCCTAAGTTCGAACAAGATATTTTTTATTTCTTCAGCACTGTCAAATTTTATGAGTTGTGCCACAAAATTTATTTCAGCCCTTTTCTCGATGCCGGCGATTAATTCCTTTTTTATGCCCGCAGCTTTTTCTTTATAAAAACCCTGTAATTGTTTGTGGATCTCGTGGTTCTCTTCAACAAGTGCCGCAACACTTTTCAGGAGATCTTTAGGATTTTTTAAAAGTAATTTCACTTCTTCTATCAGATGAGATTGCTGATCGAAAAACGCTTCTGCTTTCACTGAGGTTATGGCTTCTATCCGTCTGATGCCAGCTGCCACTGCGCCTTCGCTGATGATCTTAAAATAACCAATCTGTCCGGTAGCACTCACGTGACAACCCCCGCACAATTCAACCGAGAATTTTTTATCGAAGGTAACAACTCTCACAATGTCGCCGTATTTTTCACCAAATAAAGCCATGGCGCCTGTTTTTCTTGCCTCTTCAATGGCCATCAGTTCAGTTTTGCCGATAATATTTTCGCGGATCTTCGCGTTCACCAGTTTTTCTATCTGGGCGATCTCTGTGTCGGTTATTTTCGAAAAATGCGAAAAGTCGAAACGCAGGTATTCGTCGTTCACCAAACTGCCTTTTTGTTCAACGTGCGTGCCGAGCACATTGCGCAGCGCGGCATGAAGCAGGTGAGTGGCAGAGTGATTGTTGGTGGTGAGCAAACGTTTGTCACGATCAACCTTCGCAGTGAATTTAGCTGCGAGGTTGGCAGGCAGTTTGTCGCAAAAATGAATGATCACTCCGTTTTCTTTTTTTGTGTCGGTAATCAGCACTTTTTCGTTGATGTTTTCAAGAACGCCTGTATCACCGATCTGTCCGCCACTTTCGGCATAAAAAGGAGTTTTATTTAGGACAATGTGAAACTGTTCCTTATTTTTCGCCTTCACTTTCCGGTATCTCACAATGAGTGCGTCACACTCCAGGTCGTTATATCCGATAAATTCAGTCTCTTTTTCCTGGCTTTCAGAAATATTTTTATTTTCCTCCACGTAGATCCAGTCGTCGGTATCTATGGTGGTGGCAGCACGTGACCTGTTCTTTTGTTCTGAAAGATATTGGTCGAAACTTTTGTCATCGATGCTCAGGTCGTAACCTCTTGCTATCAATGATGTCAGATCAACAGGAAAACCAAAGGTGTCGTAAAGTTCGAAAACCACTTTCCCATCTATCACCTTTTTTCCCGCAGCGGTGGTATCAATACAAACCTGGTCGATGCGTTTTAGACCCACATCGAGGGTTTTGTAAAAAGAGACTTCTTCTTCCCTGATCACTTTTTCGATGAGGATCTTCTGGTTGTGAAGTTCCGGGAAAGCCCCGCCCATTTGGTGCGCCAGTGTTGGTACAATGCGGTACATGAAGGGCTCTTTGAGGTTGAGCGACTGGTAGCCGTAACGAATGGCACGGCGCAGGATGCGTCGGATCACATATCCGGCTCCCGTGTTGCCCGGCAATTGTCCGTCGGCGATGCTGAACGAAATGGTGCGGATGTGATCGGCAATCACCCGCATGGCGATATTAATGAGGTGTTGTTTTTTATGTTTTTCTTCCTCACTCGGTTTGTATCTTAAACCGCAGAGTTCCTCAATTTTATGAATAAGCGGCGAGAAAACATCGGTATCGTAATTACTTTGTTTGTTCTGCAATACCCTCACGAGCCGTTCGAAGCCCATGCCGGTGTCAACGTGTTGTTTTGGCAATTTAACCAGCGACCCGTCGGCCTTGCGCTCGAACTCCATGAACACGTTGTTCCAGATCTCAATCACCTGCGGATCGTCGTTGTTGACCAACGTGGCGCCATTTATTTTTTTTCTTTCCTCCTCACTTCTGCCGTCGTAATGGATCTCGCTGCACGGGCCACAGGGCCCCATTTCTCCCATCTCCCAGAAATTATCTTTTTTATTGCCGTTCAGAATCCTGTCTTTCCGTATAAACTGTTTCCAGGTATCAAAGGCATCCTGGTCAAATTCAAGATTATCTTCCTTACTGCCTTCAAAAACGGTAGCGTATAAACGGTCTTTATCGATCTTGTATACTTCAGTCAATAATTCCCAGGCCCAGGAGATGGCTTCTTTCTTAAAATAATCGCCAAAACTCCAGTTACCAAGCATTTCGAACATGGTGTGGTGGTAAGTGTCAACCCCCACTTCTTCAAGGTCGTTGTGTTTGCCGCTCACCCGCAGGCATTTCTGGGTATCCGCAATGCGTGGATACACGATAGGTGAATTGCCTAAAAAAATATCTTTGAACGGCGCCATCCCGCTGTTATTGAACATCAGGGTAGGATCACCCTTAACAACCATCGGTGCGCTGGGAACTATATGATGGCCTTTACTTTTAAAAAAATCTAAAAATGTCTGCCGTACTTTGTTGGAGTCCATAAGGATTTAAAATGAAGGGCGAAGATACTAAACTAAGACTGTTTTTAAAACAATAATTTGTAACAGCAGCCATTTTAACAGGCCTTAGCGCCTTTGCGCGCAAGCGCATGCATTTTTGTTGGATACGGCGAAACTGGAGGCAAATCCACGTGAAAACACGGCTGTTTTTTTACGTTAAAAGAAACTTATTTTTCGTGCATTTTTTATTTAATTCTTTATATTTAAGGCTTAATTACATGTCGAAGGTCCGTTACAGATTTAACACCAAGTCGCTCACCTATGAGAAAGTCCGCAGCACTTTCAGGGAAAGATTCTGGCATGTTTTATCCTATGTGGCTACCGGATTGGTATTTGCCACCATTACCATTGTTATTTCGAGGCAGTTTTTACCTTCGCCTACCGAGAAAAAGAAAAACAGGGAGATTGAGGCGCTCCAGCTGCAGTATGACCTGCTCCATAAAAAGATGTCGCAGGCCGAAATTGTTTTGAAAGACCTTGAAGACAGGGATGATAATATTTACAGGACCATTTTTGAAAGCGACCCGCTTCCAAAATCAATCAGGTACGGTGGCTCTGGCGGCAGCGATAAATATGCTGCATTTGACAGTTATCAGAATGCAGAACTGCTGAAGTCGGCCACAGAGCGGATGGACAGGATCACCAAACAACTCTACATACAATCAAAATCATTCGACGAAGTGGTGCGATTGGCCAAAAGCAAGGAAAAACTCATGGCTTCTATTCCAGCGGTAATGCCAATCAACCAGAAAGATCTGGCGCATGCTGTCACCAGCGGATTTGGATGGAGGACCCATCCGATTTACAAAACCCAGGAATTTCACCCGGGAATGGATTTTGCGGCTGAGCAGGGCACACCTATTTACGCCACAGGCGATGGGGTTGTTGATGTGGCCGACAACCTGGCACAGGGTTATGGCAATCACGTGGTTATTAACCATGGTTTTGGTTACCAGACCCTTTATGGTCACATGAGTAAAATCGCGGCAAGAGCGGGCCAGAAAATAACGCGGGGGCAGTTGATTGGCTACGTGGGCAGTACCGGTCTCAGTACCGCACCGCACATCCACTATGAAGTCATTAAAAACGGCGAAAAAGTAAACCCGGTTAACTATTATTACAATGATCTTTCTCCTGAACAGTATCAGTTGATAGTTGAATTGTCAAAAAAATCCTCCCAGTCTTTCGACTAACCAGACTTTCATTTTATTTTCCCTTAATCCTGTGTACCAGCGCCTGGATCGGTTTCGATCCCACCGATTCCATGCGGCCCTGCTGTATATAAGCAGCATTGTTTTTACGGACAATGTCGAATTTAAAAACAAAAGGCGCATGTGGCATATACCAGCCACCTACCTGCCCAAACCGGAGGTCGTTAAAAACAAGACTGCTGTCGCTTTTTGTAACGCTGTAATAATTTTTCGAAAAACGTTTCAACATCTGAACTTCGGTTAAGGTGGCCACTGGCACTAAAAAAGTGTCATTTTTTGGTATGATCTCATAATCGATTGCCCCCCGCCGGTCAAAAACGGAATAGTAACCTACGTAGCATTCTTTTTCGTTTTTAGTGACCACGTTCCACAACAAATTATTAAGCGGTGTAGGTGCTACCATATAATCACGGTGGGGAATATTTTGCGTTGCCAGATCTTTGTTCACAATATTGCTCACATAGATCTTTATAAAAAATGTGATGGACAGGTAAAAGGCGCTTAAAGTGAGCGCTGTAGTGGCAATCGTTTGTCTTTTTACGGCTGTTTTTTTAAGGATCAGCATAACAATGCTGGCAATCAGCAAAGGCAACAGGAAAATAGGATCAATGATAAAAAGTGTATTAAAACTCACCCGGTAATCGCTGAAAGGTTCAAACCAACCTGTGCCGTAAGACGTGCAGGCATCCATCAGAATGTGAAGGAATAAGCCGCTGCCCACCAGCAGGTAGGCGCGTTGCGCGCTGATAGCAGGATTTTTAAAAACTTTGCGCAGCCACCAGCCAAAAACAACGGTGAGCAGTGTACAGCAAAGAATGGAGTGTGTTATGCCCCGGTGCGCCAGCAGACCCGCCGCCGGACTGGTGAAAAAGTGTGAAATGACATCTATATCGGGAAAATTATTTGCCACTGCGCCTATCAGCATCGCTTTTTTCCCCAATTGTTTTCCGGCGATTACCTCCCCGAGGCAGGCACCTAATGCGGTATGTGTTAATGAATCCATTTATTATCTGTTTTTTCGATTTCTGTGTTTTTTTCTGGTCATCATGGCATTGATCAGCAACCTGTAAAAGTGATAAAACAACCACATTTTAAATCTATTAAAAACGCCGGCAGTGTTACCCGTTTTTTTTAAGTTGATCACATGGCAGTTATTGTGCATGATGTCCTGTAAATGTGCGCTGAATTGATTTAAAAAGCCGGGGTCGATGATGTCGGTATTTAACTCAACGCTCACGTAATGACTTAACAGGTTGAGGTTGTATGAACCTACTGTGGCCCATCGATTGTCAACAATCATGGCTTTGCCATGCATTACCGAATTGGTCCATTCAAAAATGTTGATCTTGTTTTTGAGATAAAAATCATACATAAAATGTTCGGCTAGTCTTAACGTAGGAATATCGGATTGTCCTGCGAGTATGATGTTGATCTTCACGCCCCTGGCCGAAGCCGACTTCAGCAATTTCCTGATGGTGTTGCCCGGCAGAAAATAACTGGCAACAATGGTGATGCAGTCCTTGGCGCCGACAATTGCCTCCACGTAGCTTTTATATATTTCGTTGCGGTTTTTGAGCCAGTCGTTCCTGCGAAAACGAACCAGTTTGCTGTGTTCGTTCACCGCCGTTTTTAGATTTTTTTCAAAAAAATTAAGTTGCCTCGAATTGCCGCGCCTGTGGAACTGGTCGCATAACCAGTGCAGGTATTCACATACATCACCTTTTGTGAGAATGGCGTAGTCGAGCCAGGCGGCTTCACTGTTGATGCCGCTGTATTTATCGGCGATATTGATCCCACCGGTAAGCGCGGTTTTTTTATCGGCTACAATTATTTTATGGTGCAACCGGCGGCCAAAATAACCACTCTCTGAAGAAAAAAGAGGAGAAAACAATCTGAAATGGACGCCGGCGTCTGTCAGGGTCTTTTTAGTTTCTTTCGAAAATGGGTAACAACCATAAGCATCCACCAGCATGTATACCTGCACCTTTCTCAGGGCCGCACTTTTAAGGGCGTCAATGATCCTGCTGCCCGTAGCATCGCTTTCAAATATGTAGGTTTGAAGGTAGAGGGTCTCTCGGCTGTCGTTAATGAGTTGTTCTAAAACGTCAAAATAATCGTTTCCGCTGAACACGAGCCTGATTTCTTCCGCTACCTGGTAGTTTTTCATTGTGAAACATTTAAAGGTACACAAATTCTGCGCCTGCTAATAATTGTTATTAATGGTTATTATTTGATGTAACCGCATTGTATATCCTCCGGATTTACCATTATCTTTACAAAAAAAATTACAATGAAAAAAGGTTTATTGGTTATAGGCGGAATACTGCTGGTTGTGTTTATCATTTTTATGATGTATAGAGGCTCATATAACAGTGCTGTAAACTACCAGGAGAATGTTGATGAAAAATGGGGAGATGTAGGTGCGACCTACCAGAGAAGGGCTGATCTCATCCCTCAGTTGGTAGCTACCGTAAAAGGTGCCGCCGAAAATGAAAGAGGGATTCTTACACAGGTAACGGAAGCACGCGCGGGCATTGTGAACGCGAAAACCCCTGAAGATATGGACCTGATGGGCAAAAAGATCAATACCGCCATCAATCTCGCGTTTGAGGCATATCCTCAGATCCGCTCTACTGAGAATTTCAGTGACCTGCAAACACAGCTCGAAGGCACCGAGAACAGGATCTCGGTTGCGCGCCAGAATTATAATGAGGCGGTGAAACAATACAATTCACACATCCGCGGTTTCTTTAACAGCATGTTCCTGAATAAGGAAACTTTTCCAAAAAAGGAGCCGTTCAAAGAAAGCGCAGGTTCTGAAAACGCCCCTAAAGTTGATTTTTCAAAATAATTATCAGCAAGGGCATGCCTACCGCGCGTAATTTTTTTACTCAGCAGGAACAAGAGATGCTGATAGACGCTATTGCGAAAGCGGAGCTGCACACTTCGGGCGAGATCAGGCTGCACATAGAGAATTTTTGTTTTGGCAGTGAGATCAAAGCCGCTGAGAAGGTTTTTACCAGGTTAAAGATGCACCAGACAGAAGAGCGCAACGGTGTGCTCATCTACATCGCCACCCTGAGCCGCAAAGTAGCGGTGATTGGCGATGAAGGCATTCATCAGAAACTGGGGACCCAATTCTGGCAATCGCTGGTAAACGACCTTATTAAACAATTCAAGGCCGATAAAAAGGCACCTGCCCTGGCGGCCTGCATCATTGAATGCGGCAAACAATTGGGTAAATTTTTCCCTTTAAGCGACCGCGATACAAATGAGCTTAGCAATACCATCTCTTTCTGACCATGAAAAGAAACCTGATTATCTTATTCCTTTTCCTGGCCGGTATCGTCAGTTCGCAGGTTGCAACGCGTCCGTCTCCTGCAAAGTTGTATAATAACCTTTCCGAAGAATTCCCTGAGTTCCTGAGCGCGTCGGAAGCCGCACAACTGGAAGAAAAACTCGAGGTTTTCAGCAACGAGACCTCCAACCAGATCTGTGTGGTGATTGTTGATGATTTTAACGGATTAGAAGGAAGCGAATATGCTTTTAAACTCGGCACCGAATGGGGAGTGGGTAAAAAGGATTTAAACAATGGCATTGTTATTTTAGTAAAACCAACCAAAGACAATGGGGGGAGGTATCTTGAAATAGCCACGGGTTATGGACTGGAAGGCGCCATTCCCGATCTCGCCACAAAACGCGTGCGCGAAGAAATGCAGTCCTATCTTAAAAACGGCGCCAACTACGAGGCACTCGATAAGGGCACAGAAACCTTGATGGGGCTTGCCAAAGGTGAGATCAACAAAGAAGATTATGCGCGTGAAACTCGGCGTGGTAAAAAGGGTTTTTCAGCGATCGTGATTATCATTATTATCCTGCTGGTGATCATCAGTAAATTTTTTGGTGGTGGTGGCGGTGGCAGAACCTTTTCAGGTGCTGGCCGTGCGCTTTTCTGGGGCAGCATGTTCAGCAGCGGTTTCGGAGGCAGAGGTGGCGGCGGTTCATCTTCCGGCGGTGGCTGGGGTGGCTTTGGTGGCGGCAGCTTTGGCGGCGGTGGCTCTGGCGGCAGCTGGTAGCTTGTTGATAGCTTTCAACAGTTTGTCACGCGGACTCATTTATTTTACTTAAAATTTTCCGGTCAATATAAAAAGTGCCAAAAGGTATCAAACAGGCCAACAACACTTTCCAGGTTGTATCCCTGAATTTCCATTGTCTCTCAACACCAACGCTTAACGCGTTAAATACAAACAATAAAAACAAGATCCCGTGCACTGGCCCTATGGATTTAACAAGGAAGGGATCACCATAAACGTGTTTAACCGGCACGGCAATGCCAACGAGCAGTAGCAGCGAAAGACCTTCCAGCAGTCCGACAAGTCTCAGGCGCCCGATTTTTGTATTAAAAAATTTCATCATTTTTAAAATGGTTTAAAGTAAGCACGGTTAGCGAAAGGTGAAAAAGGCCAGGGTATGGCCACAAATATAATGAACAGGGCCACAACAAACCACAGCAGCATGGTTTTAAATTTTTCGTGGTCTGGTTCTTTTCTTTTAGCCAGGGCCGATCCTATGGTAATGATCACAATGGCGCTTAACATCAATAAAAAATGAATCAACCCAAAAAATAAAGTCTCAGTATGATGCAGCGCTGTTTTCATATTCGAAAAAAAGAACTGGATGACCGGACTTTTGAAATACAATATAAATCCAATTACCAGCTGTATGTGCGCCACTGTTGCCGTCCAGTGCCTGAGCGCATTGTCAGTTTTTGAAAACGCACGTTTTGCATGATAACCTCGGTACGCCCTCACGATTGAATAGCAGAGCATGAGCAGTACCAGCCAACGAAACAGAGAGTGAAACGGCAGTAGGAATGAATACATGAATTTGGGGTTTACCCTGCAAATATAATAAAAACATACTAACTGGTATGTTTTATTTTTTGACCTCAACGGAGGCTTTTCAGGTAGTGTTTCAATTGTTTCAGGTACACCCGGTAGCAGTCGGCCGACCCGTCTAACTTTCCTACATTTCTGATGCCCCAATAGCCGGCCATCACAAAATAAGCCACCTGCTTCGCGTCAACATCCTTCCTGATGAGCCCGGCCTTTTTGCCTTTATTGATACTATCCTTGAGCTTATCTTTCCATTGATCAAATAAAGCCAGCAGCGCCTGGCTAAAATGAGCGTCGAGCGGCGACATTTCCTGGCTGAGATTACCCGCGGGACAGCCATATTCGCGCAGAAGAAGCGGACTTTTCAGCAGCAGTTGTTCCATCAGGTTGTAAATGGCTTTTACCGGATCTTTTTCGCTTTTAAGTTCATTCACAAAACTGCTGTTCATATGCGGCGTCATCAGATCTGTGATCACCGCCAGGCCCATCTCATCTTTGTTTTTAAAATGGTAAAAAAAGGCGCCTTTGGTAACTTTTGTTCTGGCAATAATATCGTCGATGCTGGTGGCCTGGTAACCTTTTACATAAATGAGTTCAAAGGCTTTTTCGAGGATGACCGTTCTGGTTGCTGTGGCTTTTGTCATAAAAGATACCGGTTGGTACGACAAAAGTAGAAATAAAATTATAATTGATCCCTCAGGTCGGAATAAGGCTTTGACAGGGCTTTTGGGGCAACCTGAATATAGGCAGTGGTAACCGCGTCAACCAGTGTTTCTTTTTTTACATTGCTGAGTTCCACATTGGTCCAACCCATTTTGCCCCATTTGTTTGGCACAGGATAAATGACTGTGGGATCAAAGGAGCAAAAGGCTGACTGGTCGATCGAAGAGAGTTTTACGCAGACCCTCATGTTTTTTTCGTTAAGGGTCGAGAAAATTTTGTTCCGAACTTTAAATGAAATATTGTCGAAATGCGGAAGCTCCACCGCCTCGGGGAAAGACAGTGCTATTTTTTTGTAGGTTTTAACCGACACCATCTTAGCTTATTTTAAGGGAAGTTTTTTTTCGTAGCGGTAGTGGCCAATTATTTTGTAGCTGAATAAACAGTCTGCCAATTGCTGACCCCCACCAATGTTGTGTACGATGAGGTACCTTTGTTGGTCATCTGATTTTTTATTCACCACAATGCCAATGTGTGTGATCTCTCCGCCCAGGTTCCAGCAAACGATATCGCCTGGTATGTAATCCACCGCTTCGGTGGAAATCAGTTTGTCTTTACCTTTTCTTGTAAAAAACACCATGAGATTGGGAACACGGCGGTGATCAATATTGGTATCAGGTTTTTTCAGACCCCAGGTGTTGGGATATTTGCTGAAGTTGGTTTTGATGTCTTCATGCACTTCTTTTTGCAGGTCTATGCCCAATTTGCGGTAGGCCCTGATGATCACATCGGTACAAACCCCTTTATTGGCAGGTACATCGCCACCTGGGTATTTCATTTTAAAATAGGCCGGATCGTATTGAACTTTGTCTTTGGTTAGTTCAATTGCAGCGGTAGACAACTTGTCGTAAAAACTTGCCTGTCCCTTGCCTGTCAGGCAAAGGAAGATAGTGGTGATGGTTATAAAAGCTTTTTGCATATTTTTTTATATATAAACCTCCCGTTTGATAGTTATGTGTCCAGTCTAACGTCGGGATGTATCAATGTTATTCGACCTGTGCCAGCCACTGCTTTAGTACTTTTGTAAGCGCTTTTTCTTTGAGTTTTACGTCATCCAGATCTTTGATGTTCACAATCCTTCTTCCATCGGTGTATTTGCCTTCCAGCAGGCCGGTGGTATCATCAATTTTGGCACCGGTTGGAAAAACCAGCAGCACATTGCCACGGTGCAGGTTCATCACCACAATATCACGCTTATATTCTTTTGGGTTAAAAGGCTTCATCTCCCCGGTATAATAAAAAGCAGGAGAGTTCCATTTAAGTTGTTCTCCGATTTGTTTATCGGCACTTAAAATAATTTTTCGCAGCCCTTCAACAACTTCCCTGATCGAGGGATTTAAATTGGCGACATAGTCGTTGACCTGTTCTGTTTCGCTCGCTGTTTTTACATTTGCCATGTATTAAATTTTATTCAAAAACAACATTCGGGTTTTCATCTTTAGATGAACTAAGGCTCCCACAATCAAAAGGTCTGGCTTCTTCAACCGGATTCGTTACGGCGGGTTCAACACATTACCAAATATAAATCAAAATCCATATAAATCAAAAGTTGTTTAAATAACAAAATTCTCAGAATTAAAGCAGATGGGGACATAGTTTGTATAAATGATCAACAGCCCAAGAAAAGTGCAAAGAGATTTTGAAAGGAAACATCAGATTTTTATATGCCAGATTTTTGCGATTGGCTGTCCCCACGTGCCGATCAAAAAATAAATGTGCCAGAAACCAGTCCATGGGCGTAGTGTTTTGTTACCGAGATGCGGTTGGATGCTCCGAAATTAAAGAATGCAACGACACGCAAAATTTAAACCAAAAAGCCAAAAATGTTTGGATTGCTCCATTAAAAGTGCCGGAGGTTCAGGCAACTTTAAAGGTGACCGGGGGTAGTTGCTTCGTGTTTTGAAAACCGCAATGAGGAAACAATGGACGGGAAATGGTTAAAACCATTATACGCACCTGACGGATAATGATAGCAGGGGTTTTAAAACCCCTGCTATCATTAAAATACCGCTCCGCTAGAACCTTTTTAACGGTTGGAAAACTGTTATTCACACCAACTGTTATCGGGCCTTCACTTCAGTTGCAATACCCGGGAATATTATTCCTTAATAAATTTTTCTGATGCGTTAATATTGTCTCCTTTAAGCGTCACATAATAGATACCTTGTTTTAGAGTGCTGATGTTAATCTGACAAGTATTTAAATTGTTTGTTTGCTCCAGGAGTAGTTGTTTTCCAGTTATGTCTGTGATCTCAATGGTCAACGCTTTACCGACCATATCTGCTGATGTAAAATTTAAAACAGAATAAGCTGGGTTTGGGAAGAGTCCGAACCCTTTTGGCATTTTACCTGTTTCGTGAATACCTATGTTCGTTGAAGTAAGCCCAATTTTTCTTACCCGGTGATGCGTGCCATATTCAGCAATGTACATATTACCGTCAGGGCCGAGAACCATTCCGGACGGGCATATAGAGGCAAGACTAGCGGGGCCACCATCACCAAGGTTTGATGGTCCGCCTGGAATTCCCGCAAATGCATTGATAATTCCTGAAGTATTAACCGACCTGATCGTACATCCTGCAGAACCAAAATAAACAATACCTGCGGCATCTTTCACTATTCCCGTTGGCATGTCGATTCCCGCAGCAGTGGCCTGGCCGCCATCGCCACTCAGGGGAGCTGCTATTAACCCGTTACCCGCAAAAATGGAACTCACTCCAGATGTGTTTATTTTTTTTATAGTGTAACTGTCTCCGTCGCAAATGTAAAGGTTACCGGCCGGGTCAAACATCAAACCGCGTGGGTTAAAAAGCGTTGTTTTAATAACATTAGGTCCATTCAGCGGTGTATCCTGTCCGGCAAAAATGCTCAGAATACCCAGCGTATCTACGACTATAACACGTGAATAACTAGCGTTCCATACACCGAAATAGAGTTTTTTATCAGGCCCGATCAATACATCACTCGGGCTGTCTAAAGGAGTGGACGTAGCCTGCCCGCCGAAAGTCATTTGTCCACCGGGGGAAACGCCAGTTCCGGCAACGGTTGAGATCACACCTAAGGCGTTTACTTTCCTGATCACATAATTACCAAATTCCGATATATAAAGATTGCCGCTGGCATTATCAAAGTATAACCATCTGGGTAGATTTAATTGTGCAGATGTTGCCTGGCCGCCATCTCCGCTGTATCCGGCGCTACCGGTGCCTGCGAAAGTAGAAATAATTCCTGAAGGTGTTACTTTTCGGACCCTATGATTGCCTTGATCTGCAATGTACATGTTAGCGTTGGCATCAAAACAAATATCACCAGGATTTTTGATGCTGGCCAATACTGCCTGACCACCATCACCGGCAAAAGCCCCGGTGCCATTCCCCGCAACTGTAGTAATGGTTTGGGAGGAGTCATAAAAAAAGGAGAACGAGGCAAGTAGCAAAAGAATCGTTTTAAAGGTGGGTGTTTTCATAATTATGATTTTTTATTTATTTCTTATTTTTACTTACAGGAAATGCAGATCATCATTCCTTAATAAATTTTTCCGTGATTTTGATATCGCTACCGCTAACAGTGGCGTAATAAACCCCCGGTTTTAAACCGGTGAGATTTACCTGCAGAGTATTTAAATTATTTGTTTGCGCCAGCAGTACCTGTTTTCCTGTAATGTCTGTGATCTCAACAGTGAGTGCCTTAGCTTCAAGATATGTAGCAGCAAAATTTAAAGCGGCATGTGCAGGGTTAGGGTAGATCTGGAAAACCTTGTTTTTTTCAGTGGATTCTTTTATACCAATGTTCATTGAAGTCAACCCGATCTTTCTGATGCTGTGATGACTAAGACCATCTGCCAGATAGAAGTTGCCGTCAGGTCCGATTGTGATGCCATTTGCCGACACAGCAGCCATCGTTGCAGGGCCGCCATCGCCGAGGGTAGCACCGCCACCCGCGAAGGTGCTGATGATCCCGGCTGAGTTCACCGCCCTGGTTCTTTCACCATCACAACTGATATAGACAGTGCCTGACGCGTCCATAGTGATTCCACGTGGCATATCGATCTTAGCTGCAGTTGCCAGACCGCCGTCACCTGTGTGTTGCATGCCCATAAAAAGTCCGGCAAAATTTGTTGTCACACCCTGTGGACTTATTTTTTTGACCAGGTAACTACCACCATCGCAAACATAAAGATTACCGGAAGGATCAAACATGATATCTTCCGGATTATAAAGACTGCCAGCATATTGACTGATCACACCCAAAGTGTCTACTTGTAAGATGCGCGACAAACTCACCTTCCACACACCGAAATAGAGCTTTTTGCCTGGGCCTATGACCACACCGCCCAGCGGAGGGTCCAGTGCGGTCGCCGTTGCCTGACCTCCAAGGACCATTCCTGCGTTGGAAGCGACTGTGCCAGTTCCAGCTACCGTTGAAATGATGCCCAAGGCATTCACTTTCCTGATGGCAAAATTGTAGCTGTCAGAAAAATAAAGACTACCACTTGGATTGTCGAAATAGATCCAGGCTGGCTGGTTTATCTGGGCCGAGGTTGCTGGTCCGCCGTCGCCGGTGTAGCCGGTAGTGCCAGTGCCTGCAAAAGTTGATACGATACCAGCGGGCGTGATCTTTCTGATCCTGTGATTCAGCCTGTCGGAGATATACATATTGGCGTTCGCGTCAAAACATACATCTTTAGGATTTTTGAAGCTGGCGGCCAATGCCTGTCCGCCATCACCAGCATAGGTTCCTGTGCCGTTTCCAGCAACCGTAGTGATGGTTTGAGATGAGATCTTTAAAAAGGAAAAACAAATCAAAAGAAAAAAAATCTTTTTACAGGCGCTTGTAGTCATGATTACTATTTTTGGTTTTAATCAAAGGTATTAATTTAAGTATACCTTTAAAGTCATATGACTCATTTCTCAGCGCAAATTTGTGGCAGGAGGCTTTCAATTTACGGGAGAAGGCTTTGACTTTATACGTAAAAACTTTTCGATTTGATATTTTCCACTACACACTAAAAAATCAATAGATTTTTGCAAAAAAAAAGCCATTACAATGGTAATGGCCTTTAGTTGAGTAAAAGGTGGATAAAAATAATATCAATCATTCCATCGGATAGCCTTTGGCCTGCCAATCAGGACCCAGACCTTCAGGCAAATCTAACACTTTGGCGTTTTTAAATCCAAGGGATATCAACGCATCAAATGCGGGTTTAATGTTTGGGCAGCTGGCATAAGAACAACAGCCGCAATAAACCACCACCGTACGGTTTTTGTTTTCCATGCTCAGGGTCTGTCTCATTTTGTCGATGCTGCTCACACTGGTGCCGCGGCCAACAAATACAGCGCTTTTGATATTGTCCATGGGGCCGACATTAAAAAGCAGTGGCACATCTTTGGCGTTGGTTTTGATTTTTTCAGCCATCAGCGAAGTAGGCATGAGTTGTTCTTTTTTCCACACGTTTTGTTGTGCAGAACTAAAAATAAAAGCGCCCAGAACCAGGGCAAGCGTCAAAAATTTTTTCATAAGCATGTGTTTGTACGCCGTGAAGTTAGAGAAAGCAGCGATACACAAAATTTAAAAAAAGCTAAAAAAAGATCCATTCGTGTCGTGAAAAATATGCCGGGGGCCTGGCCCATATGAAACCAAACATGAAATGGTTAAAACCATTCCATGCGTCTATCGGCTAATTATAGCAAGGGTTTTAAAACCCTTGCTGTAATGAAAAAATCAACCAACAGGAACCGTTTTAACGGTTTGAGAACTATTATTCAGCAGGGGGGTTATCAGGCTTCCACTTCCGTCACAATGCTCGGGAAGATCCTCACATTGTTATTTTCTTCTCTTCTGAACTGGTAGGTATATTTATAATGACTTTCGAGTCCTGATTTATTCGGGAGTCCGTTGATCATCATAATGTTCCGGTTCTTAGCAAAGCGCAGCAGCTCACGCAGGTAGTGCGCCGAGATCTGTCCCACTTCATCAATGATACAATGCACCTTAAAGTCTTTGCTGCTGCGGTGCGATGATTCCTTGATAAACACATGCAACAAAGTGATGTAGATAATAGCTTTTACCAGGATATCGGTTCCGGTACTGCCAATGCTGTCTATCTTGTGTGTCCAGCCGGTCTCGTTCATACCTTCCTTAATATTGAATTTCAATTCAAACAAATCCTGCAGACGGATCTCTTCCTGTTCCTGCTCTTTAATGGCGTTGCGCAGTTGCTCCAACAACTTCACTGCACGCCCACTGATCTCACGTTTCTGGCCGGTAGCAAAATCGGTATTGAACAAACCCTCGTTGTAAACCAGGCCGTTCTCTTCACGGAATTCCTGGATTCTTTTTAAAAGTTTGTAGACTTTATTATCGGATTCTTCGAGGCGAATCTTGATGAATTCGATCAATTTGCTTTCTTCAAATTCCGCTTTCTTAAAATCTTCAGCAATCAAACCGATGATGTGCTGGATCTTGTCTTTTTGTCCACTCAGTTCTTTTACCTTGGTGGCGATGCTGTCGGTAACCAGTCCGATCTGTGTGGCGGTTTCGGCGATGGAAAGTTCAATCTTGTTCTCGTTGATAAACGATCGCAGGTTCTGTGCAAAACGTTCGTATTCGCCTTGTGAGGCATCGTTGCGGATGATAAAATTAAAGTGATTCTCCAGCCTGAACTTGCCGGCGAATTCGTTCACGTAGCGCTGGAAGGCGCCATACTCCTCATTAAAGTGTGAATCGTTCTTTAGGAGCTGGGTACACAGATCCATAATGTTGTAGTTCGTTCGTTTTGCTTCAGCCCGCTCAATAATGTCGGAATATTTGGTATATACCGGCGTTTCGCGGAAATTATTGCTGTAAAAATTGATCCCGTTGTTAAAATCAATCAGCTCCTCATCAAAAGCGCGTTTTTGTTTATTCAACTCCATGCGTTTCATGTTGAACTTGCGGGTGGCTTCTTCCAATTGCGCAGCCAGGTCATTGTTGCTTTTTACAAATTCTTCTTTCTTTTGAATAAGGTCGGGCAACTTGTCGAAGATCTCACGTTTGTCTTTTAAATAATCGCTGATGATCTGTGCATACTGCTCTATGTCCTTAAGCGCTGCCTGAATTTCTTTCATGCGTTCTTCAACACCTTTCAGCTGTTTGGCATCTACGCCCTTGCTTTTGAAGTTGCTTTCTTTTTCTTTGGAAAGCTCGTCTTCCTTGCTTTCAAATTCTTTGACCTGGTTTTTCTTTTCCACCTCCAGTTCAGAGATCTCGGTTTCCTGTTTTTCCTTTAGTTCAGTGAGGCGTTCGTTATTGTAGTTCTTTAATCTTTCGAGTTGTGTATTAAAATCATTTAATAAGACGTTTTTCTTTTTGTTGAGAATAGACAATTCTTCTTCGATGATGTTTAAGCGCTGGCGATTGCCAGTGAGTGATTCTTCCACTTCTTTCCCCGCCCTGCTGCTCCAGTCTTCGAGTTCGCTGCCTAGTTTTTGTTCACGTTTGTCGGCCAGCTCCAAAGAGTAGGAGAGTACCTTCACGTCCTCTTTCATTTCACCCAACTGCTTGCCAAACCTGTCGGCAGCGAGCATTTTTTCTTCGTTGTTGGCTGTCTGGAAAGCGTTCAAAGCTTCTTCCAGGTCGCGGATCTGCGCCAGGCGTTCGTTTTTCTCAAACTGGTATTCTTCTATCGATTTTGAAACTACCTCTACGGTTTCGAGATTTAAACTGATGCCATACAGGGTGTCGGCGGTTTCCTGTTTCATCTCTGGTGTGATGTCGGTTCTGAACAATAATTTTTCGTTCACCACTTTCCCGATGGTCTGGTGCCAGTTCTTAACATTTTTTTCCAGGAACCCGTAAAACGCATCGTGTTGCACATTCAGCTTGCCTTCAATGTCTTTGATCTCATTTTTAAGTTTGATGATCTCATTGTTAGTTTGGTTGACCCTGTTGCTCAGAGAAGCTTTCAGTTTTATTTCCAGGGCTTCCCATTCTCTTTGTATGGTGCTCACCATGTTTTGTTTGATGGCCCTTTCGCTTTTGTTTTTATAGCTTACTGCCCTGAGTTCGGCCAGCTCGCTTTCCAGCGATTTTATTTCCTGCTCATAAAAACGGGTATTGCGGATCACTTTTTCTTCACTTTTGAGTTCGTTGAACTCGATCTGCTTGGCGGTTACTTCGCTGTTTACTTCATTGATGGCTTCCTCGCGTTTTTGTTTGAGCTCGGCATCTCTTTTATTGTATTCGTTTTTCTGGAGCAGTTGCAGTTCATTGTAGTGGTTAAAGATCTCGCTGGTGCGCGAATTGATCTTGTTCACATAACTGTTCTTGTCGTTACGCAATTGTTCGATGAGCGAGGTGTATTTGAGCTCGATGCTCGCCACGTTGGAGGTAAGACTTTCGTATTCCCTGCGCGCGATGTTCAGTTCAACTTGTAATTTTTCGCGTTCGGAGTTTTTTTCAACGGCCTCTTCAATGTTTTTTTCCTTGTAATCTTTTAATTTTTTATTGGCTTCGCGGATGGTGCGGTCGTAATAACCTATTTCTTCTCGAATGTCATTCTGCTTTGCTTCCAGCTGGTCTTTCTGCTCTTCATGCTGCGCGGTTAAAAGGTCAAGCTCTTCTTCTTTCTTTTTGGAGGCCTCGCGGATGGTTTCGTTCTGTGTTTCAGCGAAGCGCAGGCTACTGCCCAGCTTGTCGGCCATTTCCATTTGTGCGCCTTTGAGCATGTGCACCTGGTCGTATTTTTTGTCTATCAGTTCAATGAGTTGTTGCGACTCCTTTTTAAGATAGGTTTCGATGTCTGAATATTTTTCATTGAATTGTCTCAGCTGCCTTTCTACCTGTTCCAGTTTAATGGAACTGTTCTCGGTGGTGAGCGAGTTGGCGATAAAATCTTTGATAAAACGCGAATCAATACTGCTTTTCGATGAAAGGAAAACGTTAGTTATGGATTTTGGAATGTTCTGGTATTTTTCGTTCCCTTTCAGCAGGTGAAATTTCGACAATTGTTTATCGGTTTCTGTGCCGTAAATAATGTTCCTGTAGCGCTCAAAAGTATCGATCTGGTTGGAAATATAAATGCCGCGTTTTTCAAGATTGGAGATGATCTCCTTGATCTTCATGGCTTCATCGTTGGCGGTGAAAAAGAAGTCGGGATTATAGGGCGCGTCAACGAAACGGAAAACCAGTTTGTTGTGCCTGTAGACGATCACAAAAAAAGGTTTGTCTTCGGTGGCTATTTCGTAAACCAGGTAAGAATTTTCGTAGCGAAAATAGTGTTCCTCAAAAGGTTTTTGCGAGGCCGAAATGCCCAGGCCCCGGCTGTTGGCGCTGTAAAAGAATAAAATCGCCCGTTGCAGCGAGGTCTTCCCGAAGTTATTGGTGCCAACAAAACAGGTATTCCCGCTCAGTTCAATATCCGTGTACTTTACATTGGATATGTTTATTTCTACAATTCTGTTTAGTATTCTACAGTTTTCCATTCTTTATATTTACTCTGTTTCTTTTTTTATTTATTCGGGATAATTTCATTTTCTTCGCTATCAACTATTGACTATCAACTATTGACTATCAACTTTCGACAGCAACCGCCCACTAATTATAGATCAGTCCCTGCGCGTCGTCGGTATTCCCGCTGTCTTCGTAAATGGCCACTGAATTGATCACATCCAGCAGATAGGTATAAGAATCAAGTACTTTATAGGATTCTGTTTTTTCATCTTCCATTTCGAGAAAAGAATCGCGGCTCATCAGGTCGCAAATCTCCCGCACTTTGTTGTGCAGGGTTTCTGAGCGGTAAAGCGGGATCTTCTGAAGTTTTTGTTTGAGTCGCACGTTGGCATTGCACTCTTCGGCAATTTCACCGGGCCTGAAGCGGCTGCCAATTGTGATCTTATTGTCCATGCTCGCAAGCAGGTCTACGATGTCGATGTAACGTTCAAAGCGCTCGAGTTTTTTTTCGAGGTCGCTGTTGGGTTCATGCAACTTTGAAAAGTAAAAAAAATTGTTTCCGCGTTCAATGTTATAACGAATGATGTTGAAATAGGCCTGTAAACGATCGAAATTCTCGGGATTGTTGATCACATCGTACAAACGGTTCATGCCGTCCCTGGTGCCATTGCTTGAAATAAAGTTTCCCCTTGCCATTACAGCAAATATTTCGTGGGTTTGTTTTGGTAAGTTATAATCTTCTGCTAACATCTTTTGTGTTTAGTGTTTGAGGTTTCGGGTGTCGAGTTCTGTGTTTCGGGTTCTGTGTTTCAGGTTCAGTGTGTCGGCTTAGGCGCCATCGGTTTTATCGCCGGTTTCTTTTACTTTTTTCTTTTTTTCTTTTTCCCTGGCTGGCAATATCAAGGTGTATCCCAGGCGTTTCTTTTTCTTTTCGTTATCCTCGTAATCGTAATATTGCAAGCGGTATTTAAAATCAAGCGTGTTCTGGTATTCCATGGCGATTTCAACAAACAGCGATAGGCGGTCTTCGAAAGTAACGGTGCCAATGGCTTTGGGAAATTTATAATCCATAAGGTATTCAAACAGGTTGGCTTTGGTTTGCAGCAAAAAACGCTCCACCAGTTTTTCGGTGTCGAGTTTGATCTGCTGTTCGAGGCCTTTATCCTTAAAGTCACCGGCCATCTTTCCGGCGATGCCACGCACCATTAAACGGGTGAGTTTGTATTTTTCGGCAATGCGTTTGCAAAGCACATGGCCGTCATCGGTAAATAAAAAGTCAACAGCAATCTTGGTTTTAGGTGTTTTAATGCCGTTGTGCCTGATGTTGTTAATGCCTGATACAATTTCCCTGAAGTTAGACTTGAAGTAAAGTGAGCCATGGTCCTTGATCTCCTTCAACCTTTGTGCCTTTTTATAAACGTCGAGCTGGAATTGTATTTTGTTGATGAAGTCGGTAATGTCGGTCTGGATCTCGATGAGGTAATCGAGGTTTTCGATGAGGCTGGCCTTGAGTGCATTGACAATGCCATAAAGCTCGCTGTCGTTTGTTAAGCTAAAGAGTGAGCGGGTTTCTTCTACCACATCACTCGTTTTTTTGATGAAATCAATGATGGTGTCGCGTTTCTCCCTGTAGTCTTCAAGTTTCTGCAGTTTAATGCGGTAATTGCTTTCGTTTTTATAGGTATCATCCACATTCTTTTGAAGTTTGATGATCTCCCTGGTGAGGGCGGAATTGATCCTTTTGAGGTATTTTTTGATGCTCCGTAAGAAACGCATCTCGCGGGCTTCCTGGTAGAAACGGATGTGCCGGTTGAGTTCATTGATGTAATCATTAATGAATCCCGGGGTCACTTCCCCAATCTCCATAAAATCCTCGAACATGGCCACAACCGCGTCGTTGAGGCTCACAATGTTTTCATATTCGTACACCAGGTCCAGGGACTTTAATTTCTGGTACTGTTCCTGGGAAATGTCTTCCCTGGCCAGCAATTCGTTCACGGTGATGTTCTCACGGTTGGCGAATAAAAATTCAACTACACCCCGGTGTTGGTATAGCTGCGAAAGTATATCATTAACATTGACCTGTAATGCCATTTAAATCAGATTAAAACCTTTTGAGCGTGAAACAATTTTACCGCAAACCAATAAAACAGTGGGCTTAACACCTGTTACTAAAATACAAAGGCTTCGGGAGCCTGTAAAAAGGGGTTATTAACAAATTACCGGGTAATTAACCATATTCTAACAATTGCCTGATTCTTAAGTAGCTTCAATACCGGCAGGGATAAAAAATCTATCAACACCTGTTATTAGAAATTAACAGGTGTTGAAAAAAGTCTGATCAGCAGGATTTTATTCATCGTTGCTTTCAGCGGTTTGGGCTAAAAAATTTGGCATTTTCAAAAAAATTATTATATTTGCCTCGACAACTAAGTTTATGCCCACCAAAATATTAAAAGAAAAAATTCACAAGGCGATTGATCAGATCGATAATAACCACTTGCTTGAAGTCGTGTTCTCACTGGTAAACAAAAACAACCGTTTCAACGAGTTTGAATTAAGTGAGCCGCATTTTTCAGGCGAAAGCAGAAAAGTGGAAATCAATTGCGCGTCTTCAAAGTCTTACACTTTTACCGAAGTGAAGAAGAAAATCCTCGAGAACCTCGAGAAATAATTCTCCGGTCAGTCCGCTGCCTTTCTGAGCAAACCCGTAAGCGCGTCGATAAAAGTCTTCCATTCATATTTCTTCTTCTCCACGATCACATTCTCAGTGAATGCTTGTTCCCGTTCATTCGCAAAATAATCCAGGATCTTTTCTGAAATCTCGGTCACATCCAGACTCACCACGTACCCGCATTTTTGATCAGGAACAATTTCAGTGAGTCCGCCTACACTGGTCACCAGCATGGGCTTTTCGTAATAATAACCCACCATGGTAACGCCACTATTGGTGGCATTCCTGTATGTCTGTGCCACCAGGTTGGCCGCGCAGAAATAATAACGCACCTCGTCGTTGGCAATGAACCAGTCGTGCAGAATCACCTGCGATTGCAACTCATGTTTTTTGATCAGATCCAGGTAGGGGGCTTTGTCTTCATAAAACTCACCGGCTATCAGCAATTTAATCCCGCGCTTTTTTACTTCAGGATGCGCCATGGCTGCTAGCAAAATATCAAGGCCCTTGTAATGCCTGATGAGCCCGAAAAACAAAATTATTTTGTCATCTTCACCAAGACCTAATTTTTGCCTCGCCTCAGCCAATGCGACCTTACTACCATAGGTTTCATACATGGGATGAGGCGAATAGGCTTTATTGGGATTGTTCGAAAACTTCGAGATATCATTGAGCACTGTTTTGCTCATAGCAATAAAACCATGACAGGATTTTACAAAATACCGGGTAAAGGGAGCGTCGCCAAAGCGCTTTTCATGCGGAATAATATTATCGGTTAAAGCCAGCACCGTGGTTTTGTTCTTTACCAATCTGCCTATGGTACCCAGGCAGGGTCCGAAAAAAGGCAGCCAATAACGGAATAAAATAAAATCGGGTTTTTGTTTTTTAATAAAACGCGCAACTTTAATCCAGTTAAAAGGATTGATGGTGTTGATAAGTGTGTGAATTTTTAAGCCTTCGGGCGCCTCACCGCTTGTTTCATACTGGCTCGATCCCGGGAATAAAAAACCGGGGTATTGCAATGAGTAAGAAATAATCCCGGCATCATGGCCCGCCAGGTTCAGCTCAGCGCAAAGATTTTCGTTGAACTGCGCCGGACCGCCGCGCAACGGGTAAGCTGGACCAACGATAAATATTTTTAAGGGTTTATTTTCCACAGGTTATAAAAGTACTTTTTTATTTGTTTTAGCAGCCGCAGGCGCGCGAAAATTATACCTTTTTTTGTTTTGAATACAATATTGTCTATTTTCAATTTAAATTCACAGTCATGGAAGAAAATTTCAGAGAGGTCAGTTATTCGAAAACTACGCTCAATGAGTTGATGGTGCCTGCTTATGCCAATTTTGGCGGTAAAATTCACGGCGGCATTTTATTGTCGCTCATGGATAAGATCGCGTATGCCTGCGCCTCTAAACACGCGGGCAATTATTGCGTAACTGTGGCGGTTGAAAATGTGGAATTCCTCGAACCGGTTGAAGTGGGTGAGATGGTGAATATGTTCGCGTCGGTGAATTATGTGGGACAGTCGTCTATGGTGGTTGGCATCAAAGTGATCGCCGAAGATTTCAGGTTGGGAACGGTGAAACATACCAACACTTCTTATTTTACCATGGTAGCTAAAGACGATCAAGGACAACCAACCAGGGTGCCCGGACTCATCCTCGAAACCAAGGAAGAAGTGAAGCGCTTCCTGGAAGCCATTAAACGAAAAGAACTGAAGGCCTCCTATAAAAAAGAACTGCAAACAGCCAGGATCAGCCTGATGATCAATGAAGAAAATACCCTGCTCAAAAATGAGCGTTGTCTTTTGAGGCTTTGAAAATCATAAAAAGCTGATGTGCATCAAATAAATTCCCGAAAGATCAATTTGTGATCACAACGTTGTTCATAATCTGGATGGTGGCGTTTGAAAAGCACACGGTTTTACCTCCGGCAACAGTTGTTTCGTCGTTATAAAAATAAATTTCGAAACCGCCGGAAGAACTCACCGGCAGGTTAGCCAGCTCCGCGGGCGAAAATGTAACAACGGTTTCCTTATCAGTGACATTTACAGATTTCGAAGGCCGATAGGGGTGATTGCCCGAATGAAGATAGACTTTTATCCTGTTCACATGGGTATATTCGCGCAGGATAATGTTTAATTCTTTGTTTTTTGAAAAATCCCCGGGCAGATCTATCCACCCCTTATAACCAGGCAGGTCGGTATTGGTTTCGTATTTAAAATCTTTAAAAATCCCGTCTGCATCTCCGCTTACCTCCCACACTGGGCGTTTTGAATGATTGGTACTGCCCAATTGTTTGTAAAAAGCCTGGCCCGAAAAGTCTATTTCATCGCCATCAATATACAATGCGTATGGCATTACAGGCGAAATGTTGTAGGTGTTGTTTTTTACGGCCATGGGGGTTTTTGAGAAGGCGGCGTAAACAAATACCCTGTTTAAAACACTGGCCTGCGCATCGGTGAGGTAAATGTATTCTGTGTATTTGCGGCACCAGGCATCAACATAGGTCGCCGTGTCTATAGGTTCATTGGCAAGGGGTTCGGGCTCGGTTTTGTTTTTTTTGCAGGAAACCATGCAAGCGGCAAATAAAATAAAAACAAACAATATTTTGCAGAGTGTTTTTGACATGATCAAGGGTTGTCAACTGCCTGTTTCCGGGTCAGTAAAAATGAAATTGATGAAGTGCTATAAGTTTATTTCGTCGTCGAAAGAACTCTGGTTCCCTTTTAATCCCACATAACCCAGGCTCTTGCCGGTTCTGAGTGCCGCACTGCTCGATTTCTCCTGCATTTCGTAAACTGTAACCTGCCTTACTGAATCAAACGGTGGTGTTAACAGGTCGAAAGAAATAACATAAATGATCAGTTCATTGATCATATCAACCATTTGATCTTTTCCTATCACCCCCTCGCTCATCGCATTGTATTTATAACCGATCTGCGTTTTGGTTTCGAGAAAGAACTTTTTTTCTCGGTTAACAAAGATACGGGCTATCAGGTAACCAAGGTCATTGGAACGGTTGTATTTGTAAGAGTCGGCAAGAAAATTATAAACGCTGATGATGCCACAATAGGAATTGAGCTCGTGTTGTTTGATGTAACTAGTTTTATACATGGGATGAGAGCGATCGAACTGAAACACATTGGAGTGCATCTGGAAATCGAGGATATCACCGGCCACCTTCATCTGTATGGCCTGCAGGCTGATGTCTTTCGAATAAATGTTGATGCGTTTATCCACAGGAAGGATCTCCGCCTGCAACTCGTCGGCTTTTTCTTTCACAAGTTGTTTCAACTCGTTAAAAACGGCGATGGTGTTGGTATAAACATCCTGTTTCATCACCGATTTTTCGGTAAGCAGTTTTAAGATCGTCTGTTTTTGTTTTTTTTCGTCGCTCATAAAATATATATTTAATACGCTCTGGCAAATACAACCCTTTGTGTGCTCGGTTTGCCGCTATAAATACAAACCCCGTTTTCTTTTTTATTGTTAAGTGGAATACAGCGAATGGTAGCTTTGGTCTCCTCCTTTATTTTTTCTTCTGTTTCAGGGGTCCCGTCCCAGTGGGCAAAGATAAAACCTGTTTTTTCATCCAGTGCTTTTTTAAAATCCGCGTAGGTATCAACCTCGTGCGTCATGTTGTTTTTTCTTTCAAGCGCTTTTTCAAAAAGGTTCAACTGGATCTTTTCAAGCAGGTCGCTCACATACACATCAACAGCATCCATTTTCACTACTTCTTTCGTGAGCAGGTCGCGCCTGGCAATCTCAACAGTGCCTTCAGCCAGGTCGCGTTCACCAATCGCGATCCTCACCGGAATGCCTTTTAGTTCGTATTCAGCGAATTTCCAGCCTGGCCTTTGCGAATCCCTGTCGTCGAATTTCACCGAAATATTTTTATCCTGGAGTTTCTTTTTTAATTGGGAAACGTAATCGCTGATTTTTTGCAGTCCTTCTTCCGATTTATAAATGGGTACAATAACCACCTGGGTGGGAGCCAGTTTTGGTGGGATCACCAAGCCTTTATTGTCGCTGTGGCTCATGATGAGCGCGCCCATCAGGCGTGTACTTACACCCCAGCTCGTTGCCCATACATGGTCAAGTTTTCCTTCTTTGTTGGCGAATTTTACGTCGAAGGCTTTGGCAAAATTTTGTCCCAGGAAATGTGAAGTGCCTGCCTGCAGGGCTTTGCCATCCTGCATCAAGGCTTCTATACAATAGGTTTCTTCGGCGCCCGCGAAGCGTTCATTGGCTGTTTTTAAGCCTTTGATTACCGGCATGGCTAGCCAGTTCTCGGCAAAATCAGCATAAACCTCCAGCATCCGTTCTGCTTCCTCAATCGCCTCTTTTTCGGTGGCGTGTGCGGTATGGCCTTCCTGCCAGAGAAATTCGGCGGTGCGCAAAAACAAACGCGTGCGCATTTCCCAGCGTACCACGTTGGCCCACTGGTTGATGAGCAGGGGCAGATCGCGGTAACTCTGGATCCATCCTTTGTAAGTGTTCCAGATAATGGCTTCGCTGGTTGGCCTTACAATCAATTCTTCTTCCAGCATCGCTTCCGGATCAACAATCAGTTTGCCAGGATTAGCCGGATCGGTCTTTAAGCGGTAATGGGTAACCACAGCACATTCCTTTGCAAATCCTTCGGCATTTTTTTCCTCGGCTTCAAATAAACTTTTGGGAATAAAAAGAGGGAAATAAGCATTCACATGCCCTGTATCTTTAAACATTTTATCGAGGGCAGCCTGCATTTTTTCCCAGATAGCGTAACCATGTGGCTTAATTACCATGCAACCTCTCACAGCACTGTGATCGGCCAGGTCGGCCTGCACCACAATGTCGTTATACCACTTGCTGTAATCCTGCTCCTGTGAAGTAATTGCTTTGCTCATATCGTATTAAATAGATTTAGATCGCGCTAGCATTTTTAAACTATTAAATAAATACAAAATTTAAAAACCTGCGGGTGAAATTTCGTAAATTTACTCAAAATCTCCGCTTTTTAATTAATCTTTAAAGATTTACGATGAAAAAAAAGTTCATTATTATGAGTTTAGGCGTGATGTTTTTAGCTTCATGTAAAACTTCACAATTATCGTCTTACGATGATGATGTGTATACCAATCCCGTCGAAGAAAAACAGCGGGCATTAGCCGCGGAACAGCAAAAAGCTCAGGAAGCCGCCGACGCCAGAGCATTAAAGGAAAAAGAAGCGCTTGCCCAGAAAGAAAAAGACGACAACAATCCCTATTATAAAGACCCATCTGAAGACCAGGACGATTATTACGATTACAAGTATGCGTCCAGGATCAACAGGTTCGACAATCCCATCAGCGGCGCCGGCTACTATGACACCCGCTACACCAACTACTACACCTACAATCAAAATCCGGCTTATTACGGTTCCAGCATCTACAACTCCTACAACTGGATGCCTTCTAACCAGTTTTATGGTTACAGCTCAGGACTGAGCATTGGTTTTGGCAGCGGTTATGGCTACAACAATTACGGTTATGGCAATCCTGGATACGGCAATGGTTTTTACAACGGTTTTAACAGCCCCTCGTGTTTTAACGCTTACCCCAACTACGGTTATTATGGGTACAATGGGTTTGGTTACGGCAATCCTTACAATACCGGATTTTACAACGGTTATTATGCAGGCCTGAATAACGGCTGGGGATATTTTAACAGCCTCGATGCCAACAGCGATTACCAGATGTATAATGGGCCCCGTGGCAGCAATGGCGGTGGTAACACCGAAAAGCGCAGTTCAGCGGGCATGCCCGAAGACAATTCGCGTTCAGGTTATTTAAAGTCAATGGCGCAGCAACAGGATGAAAGACCACGTTTTTCGGAAGCCCCACGATCGGGCAGAAGGCCCAATCCGAACGGCGGATCGGCTGCTGAAAATAATGTGATGAATTCGAATACTCCCAACGCCAATTACAACAACACACCGCGTTCAGCCAATAACCAACCGGGCCTTAACCAGGGAAATAATAATGGCAATAATAACCCCCGCGGCGGCAGATCAACTGAAGTGCGTGAAAACTCCCACATGAACGCGCCCACAAACTCAGGCCGTTCGTCGGGCCAGGAAAGTGGCACCATTAAATCAGGAAATTCATCCAACTCGGAAGGTGGCAGCCGCAGCTCCGGCAGCGGCGGGTCGAGCCCAAGGAGCAGTGGCAGCGGCGGAGGGGGCCGAAGGTAATCAGAACTATGTCCCGTTTTAAGATCCTGGCTTTTTTAGTTTGTTCATGTGTTTATACATTTTCGCAGAATGATATAGATGCTATCAGGTACTCCAGGTATGGCACCGGAGGTTCGTCGCGTTTCGTAGCCATGGGTGGGGCTTTTGGCGCAATAGGTGCCGATCCCAGTTGTGCAGCCTTTAATCCGGCAGGCCTGGCCTTGTTCCGTAAAGGGGAAATCTCATTTTCGGGCGCAGTAAAACTCACACGGAATACCGGCGCGATATACAACAACAAAACGTCTGTGTCTGATGTTAAATTCGCTTTCAATAATTTTGGACTGGTATATGCCTGGAATTCGTTGAATGATCCTGATAGCAGGCAGGCCCTTGCTTTTACCAATACCCAGGTTCAGAATTTTTCCGGAATTACCACCATGAGTGGTTATACAAATAACAGCTCGCTCTTAAAAGACATGAAGAATCTTGCGGATGAGCAAGGAAATATCTTCACCCTTAATAAATATTACGAAGGATTGGCATACGAAACATTTCTGCTGGATGATGATACCAATAGAAAATTCAATTCGCTTGTCGATATTAAAGGACCAGTTTTACAAAGCCGTGATTTGGAGACCTCGGGAAGGGTGAATGAGCTTAACTTTTCATATGCCTATTCCTATAAAGATAAAGTTTACCTGGGATTAAGTGTTGGGGTGCCCCGCGTTGAATATACCTCTACCACCACGCACTATGAGAGCGATTATAAGGACAGTATGCAAATTGTGTTTAAAGCAGATTCAACTTATGAGACCACCTACGTCGATGGTCTTCCTAATTTACACACTGATTATGTGAATAAACTTGGATTTAGTAACCTGGTTTACACCGAATATTTTAAGACCGAGGGCAGCGGACTCAACTTAAAACTCGGCGGCCTGGTTCGGTTGAACGATGTTGTGCGGGTTGGGATGTATTTTCATACACCTACGGTTTATTTTTTGAATGACACTTATTACAATTCTATGAGTGCTGCTTTTGATAAAAACCCAAAATCGCGCATTGATTGGAAAGAACCAGAAAACGGCGGCTATTTCGAATACCGTGTGTTGACACCAGCCAGGCTCAGTTTTAACTCAGCATTTGTGATCAAAAAAATGGCTGTGATTGGCCTGGAATATGAATTGGTAAATTACGCCAACGCCAAATTGCTAAGTACCAAAACCTTTGATTTTGCTGGTGTTAACAAAGTAATAAAGAACAAATATAAAACAGGTCATAATTTGCGTTTAGGAGCGGAGCTCAACCTGAAGCCTATAATGTTCAGAGCCGGTTATGCCCTTCAGGGCAGTCCGTTTGGCGACGTGGTAAGCGGCAACTTTGTGCGGCATAATTTCAGCCTCGGCTTTGGTTTCAGGGGCAAAGGTAAATGGTATTTCGATCTGGTTTGGCTGAAGAGCCTTACAACAGAAAATTATTTATTGTTCACCACTTTAAATACCAGTGCCAAACTGGATTATAATGCAACCTCGCTGGGCGCCACTGTCGGAATTAAATTTTAAGCATTTATTTAAATATTAAGCCGCATCTTAAAAATTAATATTTAATTTTAAGTCTTCATTTATAAATTTACCCATGAGCAAAAAAATTTTAGCTAACGATGGCATTGACGCTGTTGGAAAAGAACTCTTAGAAAAAGCGGGTTACACGGTGATCACCGAAAAAGTGTCCCAGGAAAATTTAGCTAAGGAGATTGTTGACAAGGGATATACAGCCCTCACCGTGCGAAGTGCTACCAAAGTGAGAAAAGATGTAATCGACGCCTGTCCTGGTTTAAAAGTGATAGGCCGTGGCGGTGTGGGTATGGATAATATTGACGTGGATTATGCAAGATCCAAAGGCATTGCGGTGATCAACACCCCAGCAGCTTCAAGCAATGCTGTGGCAGAATTGGTATTCGCGCACCTGTTTAGCACAGTCAGATTCCTGCACGAGAGCAACAGGCAGATGCCGGTGAACGGCGAAGATAAATTTGAAGACCTTAAAAAGAAATATGCCAAAGGCATTGAACTGAGAGGCAAAACCATGGGCATTGTTGGATTTGGAAGGATAGGGCAGACCGTGGCAAAGATGGCATTGGGATTGGGCATGAAAGTAATTGCCTTTGATCCTTTTGTGACCGAAGCGAAAATTGAAATTGAAATTGATGGTCTGGCAGCTGCAGTGTCTGTAACTCTGAAAACAGTTGGGATGGACAAGGTGATACAAAACGCTGATTTTATAACATTTCACGTCCCGGGAGGCAAATTAATTTCACGCCACGAGATTGCCTCGATGAAAAACGGGGTGATCCTTATCAACACTGCCCGTGGGGGTGTGATCAATGAAGAAGATCTGTTGGAAGCGCTGAACAGTGGTAAAATTTTAGCTGCAGGGCTCGATGTTTTTGACAACGAACCTCGACCCTCGGTGGCTGTGTTAAACAGTCAGAGAATTTCTTTAACCCCACACATAGGCGCTGCAACCAACGAGGCCCAGGAACGCATTGGGGTTGAGTTGGCGGAGAAGTTAATTGACGCTTTAAAATAAAATTACAGGGTTCGTGTTTATGGTTTCGTGTTCGCAGCACCCGAAACACTGAACCCGAATCCCGAAACACTGAACCCGAAACTTTATGGCAACAGTACTTCCATTTAAAGCCTTAAGGCCTGCAAACGACAAGGTACACCTGGTGGCATCACGGAGTGTAGATGGTTATTCGGTGTCCGATCTTAAGGATAAACTCTCGGGCAATCCTTATACGTTTTTGCATGTGATCAATCCCGACTTTGACGATGGGCAGAGAACACGGCCCGGTTCAAAGGAAAGGCTTGCCAAAGTAAAAAAGAAGTTTAAGTCTTTCATCAAGGAAAAAATTTTCAAGCGCGACGAAAAGCCCGCTTATTATATTTACCGACAGGTAAAAAATGGCGATGAGTACATAGGCATTATTGCCTGCACCAGCATTGATGATTACATGAACGGGGTCATCAAAATTCATGAGCAAACCATTACACAAAGGGAGGAAAAATTAAAGGATTATCTTGAAGTGTGCGAGTTTAACGCTGAACCCGTGTTGTTTTGTTATCCCAACGACACAACACTCGATAAATTGATCGCTGATATTTCAGAATCTTTTCCTGATTACGATTTTACAACCACCGATAAGATCAGGCACACACTGTGGGTGGTGAATGATGAAAAAAGCGTGCAGCTGATCTCAAAAAGATTTTCTTCCATTCCAGCCATTTATATTGCCGACGGCCATCACCGCTCGGCTTCTTCGGCCTTGTTAGGAAACCTGAAACGCAACGCCAAAAAAAATTATTCAGGCAAGGAAGCCTTTAATTATTACCTGGGTATTTTCTTTGCCGAAACGCAGCTAAAGATCTACGATTATAACCGTCTGGTGAAAGACCTCAATAACATTACTGTACCCGAATTGCTGCAAAGGTTAAAACAGAAATTTGAAGTCAAAGCCCTTGATGCTGAAATATTTAAACCAGGCGCGAAACACCAGTTGAGCATGTATGTGGACAACAGATGGTATTCGCTGGTTTCGAAAGAAGGCACCTATAACTCCAATGATCCAATTGGAAGCCTTGATGCCTACATTCTTACCGAACACATTCTGTCGCCTATTTTTGGCATTCACGACCTTAAAACCGACAAGCGCATCGGCTTTGTGCCGGGGGTGAAAGGGGCCGAGGCCTTAAAAAGAAGTGTGGATGAAGGCAAGGCTGAGGTGGCATTTGGTTTGTATCCGGTTACCATGGAACAACTCAAATGGATTGCGGACACCAATCACATCATGCCGCCAAAATCCACCTGGGTAGAACCAAAAATGAGGAGTGGCCTGGTGATCTACAGTTTTGAGGAAGAAGACCAGGATTGAACCGTTTTCAATTAACTAAATCTATCATGCTCTCTATAAAAGAAAATTTGCTGCGCTTAAAAAAAACTTTGCCTGCGAACGTTACGCTTGTGGCGGTTTCGAAGACCAAGCCGGTGGAACAGCTGATGGATGCGTATGATGCAGGACAGCGGGACTTCGGGGAAAATTACGTACAGGAACTCACCGACAAGGAAAAAATAATGCCAAAGGATATCTGCTGGCATTTTATCGGGCATTTGCAAAGTAACAAGGTAAAATACATTGCGCCTTTTGTTTACCTGATCCATGGCGTTGACAGCGTTAAGCTACTCCGGGAGATCAATAAGCAAGGCGAAAAAAATAAAAAGGTGATCAATTGCCTTTTGCAGGTATATATAGCCAAAGAAGAAAGCAAATTTGGTTTTGATAAAAACGAGATCTCCGATCTTTTGGACTCTGGTTTGCTTGTGGAACTGAAGTACGTTTCGGTAAAGGGCCTCATGGGAATGGCCAGCAACGTCAACAGCGAGAAGACAGTGAGCGAAGAGTTTACAGACCTGGCTTATTTCTTTAAATGGCTCAAACAAAAAGAGACTGAAAATTTTCAGATGCTGTATTTAAGTTGCGGCATGAGTAGCGACTACCAGCTGGCCATTGCAGCTGGCAGTAACATGCTCAGGATAGGAAGCAGCATCTTCGGAGAACGCAACTACCAATAAAACGAAATTTTATACATCGCTATAGTAGCATGAATATCGAACAACGTTTAACAGCTGAACATTCGCGGGCTTTGACCTTGGCCATTGTTAAGTATATTGGTGCCGACCCAACACGTTTTAAAGAGTTGATGGTTGTTTTTTTGAATGGCGAACACCGCTTAACGCAGCGCGCCGCATGGCCCCTGAGTTATGTCTCCATTGCGGAGCCACAATTGGTAAGACCTTATTTTTCAAAACTCATTGATAAATTAAATCGTCCGGACAATCATCCAGCCATTAACAGAAATATCCTGCGCATTTTTCAGGAGATCGATATTCCGGAAAAATACCAGAGTGTCGTGATCGACGCATGTTTTAAAATAATTGCAGATCCCCTGCAGCCGGTGGCAGTGAAAGCATTCGCGATCTCCACAGCCACCAGGCTTTGCACGCCGCACCCCGAATTAAAAAAAGAGTTGCTTCTGGTGCTTGAGCAGCTGGCGGTTTACCCTCAAACCCCTGGTGTGACAGTAAGAATAAAAAGAGCCTTGAAAGAATTAACTTAACATAAAATTCTTTACTTTTGCAACCCGACGGGTAACGGTAAGGATCGTCCCATCACTCATCAGCACCCATACCATGCAATTTGAGCTCACATCTGAACTTTTAAGCAGCTTAAAAGAAAATATTGAAGAAAAGAATGTTTCTTTTCTCAAGGAGCAACTGCACGACCTTTACCCACAGGACATCGCCCTTATCATTAACCAGCTGCGGCTCGAAGAAGCAGCATACATATACGAATTGTTGGATGATGATACCGCGCCCGATGTGTTGCTGGAGTTGGATGACGACAAACGCGAGGACCTGCTGACAACATTTAGCAGTAAAGAGATCGCCGAGCAGCTGGACAATATGGACAGTGATGACGCTGCCGACGTGATCTCAGAGTTACCCGAAAACATCCAGGAGGAAGTGCTTTCGCACATTGAAGACATTGGTCAGGCGAGTGACATCGCTGAACTCATCAACTATGAAGAAGGCACCGCGGGATCGCTGATGGCGAAGGAGCTGGTGAGCGTTTATGCCTTTGAAACGGTAACCGCCTGTATTGAGGAGATCCGTTACCAGGCGCACAATGTGGATGTGATGTACGCTGTTTATGTGGTTGACGACAACGAAAGGCTCATTGGGATCATCTCCCTGAAGAAACTGATCATTTCGCATCCGCTGGCAAGGGTGGAGGAGATCTTCGAGCCCGACGTGCAATATGTAAAAACAAGCACCAGGAGCGAAGAGGTATCTGAGATCATGCAGAAGTATGACCTGGTGGTTTTGCCGGTGGTAGATCAGCTGGACAGGCTAGTGGGCAGAATCACGATTGACGATGTGGTGGATGTGATCAGGGAGAACGCCGAAGAGAGCATACAGCTCATGAGTGGTATCTCTAATGATGTTGACAGCAACGACAGGTTGTGGGTTTCTGCAAAGGCCCGTATTCCATGGTTGCTGGTAGGCATGTGCGGTGGCATCGCCGGATCGCGGATTATTGGCAGCTACGAATCGGAGATCATGATTCACCCCGAAATGGCCTATTTTATTCCTTTGATCGGGGCCATGGGTGGTAACGTGGGTGTTCAAAGCAGTTCTATAATTGTGCAGGGTCTGGCCAACAACACCCTGATAGGTACCAATATTGCACCTAAATTATTCAAAGAGCTGAGTGTGGGCATGGTGAACGGGCTCATTTGTTCGACACTGATCTGGGGCTACGCTTTTTTTACAGAAGACTGGCAATTGGCCGCTACCGTGAGCCTGGCTTTATTCACCGTTATTTTGTGTGCTTCCTTCCTTGGCACATTTGTGCCTTTAACCATGAACAGGTTCAAGGTGAACCCGGCTCTGGCCACAGGTCCATTTGTTACCACGCTCAACGACATCATCGGCATTACCATTTACTTCCTCATGGGAAGGATGCTGTACGAGGCGTTTTGAAGCACTTGTATCTGCGTTCACCCGCCAAATGCAGTACGCCGAAAAATTGTAAATTTTCCAATTATTTTTTGTAAGTTGTAAATTAATTGCTAATTTTGCACCTCCAAATTATTCCCGCAGCGGCAAAAGTCGGGGCGGAGTAATAAAATGGCCCGTTCGTCTAGGGGTTAGGACACGTCCCTTTCACGGATGAAACACGGGTTCGATTCCCGTACGGGCTACGCAGAAATAAAAAAACCACCGCAAGGTGGTTTTTTTATTTCAAGGGGGGCCCTATGCGTCACGCGAAGCGTTATTTTTGCTGCGAAGCAGCAAAGGAATAGAAGTTTATCCCGCCGCAGCGCGAGCGGATGGCAGGAATTCCCGTACGGGCTGCCACGAACCAGAAGGCTACCAGAAAAAATAGCCTTTTCGTTTTTCTGTGACTCATAGCCAGAAGCTTTCGTTTCGTGGATGAACCGAAGCAAATTGGCGAAGGAGTTTTATCATGGTAAGTAATTTTTTTAAGTGATTGTAAGCTAAATTTTAATATTAAAATTGTTAGCAGGTTTACAAAATAAAACAGGCTGCCTTTTTGAGGCAGCCTGTTTATTTAAAATGATATACTTTATTATTCCTTGATGAGTTTAACCACCTTTAAAACACGCTCTCCGTCGCTGATGCGCACAAAATAAATGCCGCTCTTTTGATTCTGAAGATCGAGCTTGCTTTCGGTTGAAACAACATCCTGTGTTTTCACCAGCATACCCAGTTCATTATAAACAGTCAGGTTTAAATGAGTCGTCACTTCTTCTACCTTTAAGCTAAACAGTCCTGGTCCCGGATTTGGAAGCAAATTGATCTCTGATTCCACTTGATTCGACTCGTTGATGCCAATACATTTTGCAACAGAGATGGTAACGCTTGCTGTGTTCTTACAGCCCAATGCGTCGGTGCCTGTTACTGAAAAATAATAGGGCACATCCACAGGCAACGTGTTAGACAAGCTACCACCCGCCGAACCGTTGTTCCAGGTATAGGTTGTAGCGCCGTTTCCAGTCAAGGTTACAGATTCGCCTTTACAAACCAATGTTTTGCTGGCTGAAATGGAAACAACAGGTAATGGACTAACAATTACATTCATTGTATTGCTGATCACACAATTGTGAATATCGGTTGCATTTACCTGATAAGATGTAGTCACGGAAGGTGAAACAGGTATCGACGCGAACATCACCCCGTTACTCCAGGTGTAGGTAATTGCCCCGCTGGCGCTGATATTGGCTGCATTGCCTTTACATATTGTTGTTGCCTGCGGAACAATTGTTAAACTATTGGAATTTACCTTCACCATAGCCGTTTGAGTATTCACACAACCATAAACGCTTGTGCCGGTTACCGTATATGTGGTGTTCACAACAGGATTAACTGTTGTACTCTCAGGTGCAGTATTTCCAGAACTCCAAACGTAGGTGCTGGCGCCACTTGCTGTAACCGTTCCGGTGTTACCAACACACAAAGTGGTCGGCGATGCTACCACACCTATAACTGGCAGAGGATTTACTGTTACGGTGATCACCATCGTTGTAATACAGTTTGCAGTACTTGTGCCGGTAACGGAATAAGATGTCGTTACAGTTGGGCTCACTGAAATAGAATTTCCTGTTGAGGTTGAGCCGCCCCAGCTAATGCCACCCACAGCGTCGGTAGACAAAGTAATCGCACTGCCAATACAAATCGGATTTTGTGAAGGTACAAGGCTGATGTTACATAACCTGGTGATGATAACAATACCGTTTCCTGTAGCATCGGGGTTGAGAACAAAACCAGGCTGACCTGAAGCAATTGTTGTACCATTGGTTACACCACCAATGTAGCCTGAACCGCCGCCACCGCCTACTGCTGCATTTACCGTTTGTGTTCCGCCTGCACCTCCGGCATAACCGCCGCCGCCTCCGCCCGAACCACCTGTAGCGCCGCTTGCTGTGCTGCCACCGATTCCGCCAGCACCACCACCGGTACCTGGTTGTCCAAATCCACCCGGACTGTGACCACCACCACCACCGCCGGTGGAAAGACCATCAGTATTAGGATAACCTGAACCACCCACTCCCGGCGAAGCGCCATTCGCGCCTGCACCACCACCACCAACAGTAAGAATGTTACCGCTGGTCATAAAATCTCCATTCTGGCCCAGTTGTGCACCGCCATTGCCTCCCGGTGCCATCGCCGAATAATACGCGGCACCACCACCACCACCGGCAACAATGATTCTGTTTGCCGCTGCTGTTCCGCCTACACGAACATCTGTGGCACCGCCACCGCCACCGCCTGAACGCCCGCAATAACCGCCGCCGCCGCCGCCGTTCCATCCGCCGTTTCCGGCAGGACCGCCGGTGCCGCTGGCTGAAGCGCCTTTACCGCCCACAAAAACATTGAGCACTGTGCCAGGGGTTGAAACCATAAAGGCGCCGCTTGAATAGCCACCTTTGCCACCACCGCCTGGTGCTGCTGTTACTTCGCCACCATCTGCACCCCAACACTCAATGCCCCAAATACCCGCAGTGGGTATGATTTGAGTTTGTGCACTACCCGTATAATTGAGTGTGTATGTTTGTGAATAGGCCTTACCCAAAAACAGGGTCAAGGCAAACGCAAAGAAACCCTGTTTGGTAACTGATAATAATTTGTAAATTTTTATTTTCATCTTGTCGTTTTTATGCCCTTTTATGAAGGCTGGGTTAATAATTATTTGAGGCGTTGGTTTGTTTATTTTATCTGTTATTTTAATTAGTAAGATGTTTTCGATCGATCTATACTATTAAGCAGTTCGGCGCTCAGGCGCCTGATACATTTACAACGCGCCGCTTGGTCAGCTTCGGTCGATCTCTTGCCCTGCAAAGGAAACGGGTAAAAGAAATTCGGAAAAATTCAGGAGAAAATGGCGCAGTAACAGAACAAGACCCCGAAGTAATAAATTTATTACTCAAAGCATTAAAACCAACTGGTCCGTATTTTTTCACGACTTTATACTTGTCAAATTGTTAAAGGTCAGTCAATTGTTTTGCTAATATATGTATAAAAAGAGTATTTTGCATAAAAAACTTTATTTGCCAAATTAATGCCATGAATGCTATTGCTCTATGCTTGATGTCAGGTTTACTGGCTCGATTTAACAGTTTGAAGTTCAATTGATATATGGTTTTCAGCACATGAGTCTCTTAAGTGGCCATTGGCTGACGATATGACTAGAAAGCCCGGTATCGTGAGTTTGCAGGGGAAAAAAATGATTTGCATTTAAGGCCGTTGTGAGATTTGATTCTAAACAAACAGCACTTGTGGCAGGGAAAAAAAATAAGCAGAAAAAAAGTGCAGTTCCTGGGGAACCGCACTTTAAAAATCTTTCATATTCTCAGGCTTCTGCTTCCTCAAGGGCTTCAACGTTAATTGCCGATTCGGCGATTTCGGTCAGCAACGCATCTGCGTTTTTTTCCTGCAGCAGAATTTCGTCAAATATCGCAGCCACTTCATCGAGCCCCAGTGTGTTTGCAAAGGTTCGCAGGGTGCCGTAGGAGGCTATTTCGTAATGTTCTACTTTTTGGGCGGCGGAAATAATACCGGCGTCCCGTTGCGGTCCTTTTTTCGTATCTTTTATTATTCCTTCTCCCTCTTTTACCAGGCCCGCCATGGCTTCACATTTTTTTGCGACAGGTTTTTTGTCAATGAGCTCAAATACATTTTCCACCATCTGCACCTGTTTTTCGGTTTCAGCGAGGTGATTTTCAATCGCTTCTACCAGTTCAGATGCCGAAGCATTTTTTGCCATTTTAGGAAGTGCTTTTGTCAAGGCTTTTTCTGCCCAATAAATGTCCTTTAGCTCATCTTCAAACAGTTTCATAAGAGCAGATCTTTCAATTGTGCTGTTTTGGTTTTCTTTTTTTTGTTTGCGGCATTTTTTACCTTAGTTTTCATAGTTGTGGAATTTTAAGATGTTTTACTCTACATGCAAATCTGGTGCAAGGCAGGGCAGGCGGCACATTTTTTGAAACTCCCGGGATTGACCACGAATCACGAAAAGACAAAAAGGCAAGGAAATTTGTTTGTTATCTCAAGGAAACTCAGCCCTCCCCGGCACTGGCATAGTGCAGAATCAGCGGACAGGCTGAAGATGTTGCAGGAAAAAAAGCAGGCGTTGGGTTTTTATATTTTTGTGTTTTCCTTCAAACTTTGATTATTGTTATGGTGATCCCAGTATTTTCTCCCAGTAAACTACGTCAATCCATTTATTGAATTTATACCCCACTTCCTTAAAATGGGCTACCTGTTCGAAATTATTTTTTTGATGCAAAGCAATACAGGCTTCATTTGGCAGTGCAACACCACCGATTACGCCGTGAAGTCCCATTTTTTGAAGTTGCGCTAAAAGTTCTGCATAAAGTTCTGAACCATATCCTTTGCCCGAGAGACCGTTTTGCAGATAAACTGTAGTTTCAACAGAATATTTATAGGCGCACCTCGATTTCCAGGCACTAGCGTAGGCATAACCCAAAATTTTTCCTTCATGCTCAAGTACCAGCCATGGATATTTTTTAAGTACTTCTTTGATACGTTCCTGCATCTCTTCGGAGCTTACCAGCTCTTCTTCAAAAGTAACGGTGGTATTGGCAATGTAAAAATTGTAAATGCCGGCTATCTGAAAAGCGTCGTCTGCATTGGCTGTTCTGATCATCTCGTAAATTTAAAATATTTTAATTTTTTTGCGTCTTTTTTTTGTTGCCGCGTCTTTTAAATGCAGTTGATATTGACTGTAACTTAAAACAAACAACATGAACAATTCAAAAGATCCAAACTGCTGCGATAGCCAAAGCTGTTGCGGTGGTGTTCTTGGCAACCTCTGCTGTGGCGGAAACTGCTAAGGTAAAGTCTGAATCCCGGACCTGGAAATACCCGCTGGTCCGGGATTCTTATCGTTTTTATTCAGCACAGGCACATTTACCCTTTGGTTCCTGCGAAATAATATTTCCGTAGCGGTCCGACACGATATCACAGCATGCCGTTAAATATTTGTGTAACAGTTTTCTCGCCCGCTGAACCCTGCTTTTTGCCCCGGTGTATGAAATTGACAGTTTTTCGGCAATGTGTTGCTGATGCAATTTTTTAAGATCAGCAAGAACAATGGCTGTTCTGTATTTTTGGGGAAGTTTATCTATAAATTGAACGATGCATGCTGCGATGGACGCATTATCAGCATTTTTTTCATGCTCCTCCATCCAGAAAGCTTGGTTTGTTCTATGTGAAAGCTGTTTTCTGAAGTAGTTGTGAATTTCGTTCCTCGCGATTGTGAATACCCAGGAGGTGAGCCTGCTCTCATCTTTAAGCAAATGCAAATTGCTGTGTACCTTTACAAAAACTTCCTGCAAAATATCCTCAGTTTCTTCCTGCCGCTTAACTTTCGACAGGATAAAACGTTCCAGTGGATTTTTGTGATCGCGCCAAACTTGTTGACTTGTTATTCGGACTGTTGTCATTGTATGGTATGGATTCAGTTTATATTTTCAGAGAATTTTTTGTATTGGAAAAAATCATACTGGATTAACAATGGGTTTTTAAAATAGAAAACCCTTGTAGTTCGATCGTGATTTGCCGATAATTTGCAGAACAAAAGCTTAATACACCAATAGCTTGTTTTATGCAGATGTATCTTGAAAGGCATTGTGTACATTGACTTGTTTTGAATTAATTTCTCGATGCATAAACCAATTATTTTGTAACCCCTGGGTAATTATATCGCAATATTACGATATAATTTTTATTCTTTAAAAAAATATTTTGAAGAGGCAAGGGACAGGTAACCAAAAAAACTATCAGGATCGTTCAGTTTGCGATGTGTAAAATGGAATAACCAGCGCCGATTTCAGTTGTGTTTGCGGCTGGGCCTGACAGTATTGATTTTTTATAGGAGACAGCAGCAGTGGCGTTATTTGAGATAAAGCAATTCTAAATTCAATTTACGGGTATGAATTTCAAGGGAAATTCTCAGGTTTTTATCAGCTTTGTGTGCTACGTGGTGAAATTGTTAGCCGGGTTTTGAGTTTTGTCGATGATAAAGCCATTTTGGTCTATATTTTTAACTATTAAATAATGAACAATTCACCAGGATTTTAAAAATTGTGTTTATCTTGAATTAAATTAAAACACAAACTTATGGATCAACATTTTAGCATAGACATTGCAAAATATACAAAGTCCACTAGTATACTGGTTGGATTTAATTTGTATGAACCCATTGTTGAACACGGCACGGCTTATAAAAAAGTTTTTGGCACAATCATTTCTCACGCCGATCCCGAAACCAGGGAAGGTTTGACTTATATTGCTTCTTTTAACATTGTGTTGAGCTGGAATAAGGAACCCTATAAAAACGCAAGAACAGAAGAGGTGAGAAATAGTCTGGTATCAGTTATTGAAACCGAAAATATCATCAGCTATGAATTCGGCACCATCAAGGCTGCTATCCCCAAGTGGTCTAAAACACCGGGCCTGCTGAAAACAAGATAAATTTTCCAAATTCAACAAAACATAAAAGCAAAAAAAAGCGGCGTCTGAAAGGTGCCGCTTTTTTTGATAATTCCTTAAAAATAGTTTCACGCTCTGTATTCCGAAGTTCTTTTATGCGCCTGGATGTAAATTTTAAAACCGAACATCTGTTTTGTGGCTCGGACCAATTTCTTAAAGTTAACAGCTTCTTATTGGCAGGTTATTTTTCTGAAAAAGAAATTGTGTATGCGCCAGGTGATCAAACACAACACAGCTGGTAAATTGACTGAAGCTTCTTTTGGTTTTATTTAATTTTGATCCATACCGGGGCATGATCGCTTGTTTTTTCCCAACCACGCACTTCACGGTCTACTCCGGCCGACAGCAAACGATCCTGCATTTGTGGGCTCAGCAGAAAATGATCTATCCTAAGGCCTGCATTGCGACCGTAGGCATCACGAAAATAGTCCCAAAAAGTATAGATCACCTCGGCAGGATAAAGTTGGCGAATGGCATCGGTCCATCCCTGGGCCATCAGTTCTCTAAAAGCCTGGCGGGTTTCGGGTCTGAACAAGGCATCGTTTACCCAGCGCTCAGGTTTGTAAACATCCAGCTCCGTCGGCATCACATTAAAATCTCCCGTTAAAATAACCGGTGTTTTTGAACTGATTAATTCACCGGCGCGATCGGCAAGTCGTTTGAACCACTGCAGTTTATAATCAAATTTTGGACCCGGCGCGGGATTCCCGTTGGGCAGGTATAAACAGGCTATGTGAATGCCGTCTACCAAGGCTTCAAGGTACCTGCTTTGAAGGTCTTCTGGATCGCCGGGCAATACACGTGCTATTTCTTTAACATCGTGGCCTTTGCGTGAAAGGATCGCCACACCGTTCCAGCTTTTTTGCCCGTGCCAGATCGCATTGTAACCCGCTTCGTTGATCGCTGCCAGTGGAAATTTTTCATCGGGCGCTTTTAACTCCTGCAGGCAGGCAATATCCGGCGCCGAAGTCTCGAGCCAGCGGAGTAATACCGGCAAGCGCCCATTCACACCATTCACATTATAGGTTGCTATTTTCATCGTTGTAATTTTAGCAATAAATTTAATTTCAAGGTATGAATTATTATAAATACAACAGATTATTTTGCCTTTAAAAATGTAGATTTTAATTTACAGTGCCGCCGCAATTTTGTACATTGATCACCTGTAATTTTTAATTCGTAAGTACTATTCGGCAATGGCAGCACTTCGATGTTTTAGAATTGTTTTATTGATTGTATTGATTTGCGCTTCCGTTAATACTTCTGCTCAGAACGAAGAGCCAGATCCGGATTTGCCGGTGACACAACCAAAAACAAAAATACTCACCGGCCTCTACGTGGGATCCTATTTCGCCAATAAGTACACCGCCAGCACTTATAGCGGTTATGGTTATGACGTAGACGGCAACCGCAATTCTTTTATAAACAGTTTCATGTACCAGAAAATAAAAAATGAATATGGCGGTGGTTACGGTCAGTTCGACCAGATCGCACAGGCGCTGGGGGTAGACCAGAAACAATGGGAGTTCAATGAAAGCGATATGCCAACCAATATGCGTTACGTTCCGGCAATATTACTGGGGCTCAATTTTAAGATCCCGGTGATGAAAAGAAGTTCCATTATTTTTAATTTGAGTGGCTCCAAACTTATTGTGGAAGGTAATTTTACAATGACCCTGCTCAGGCCGCCTGGTTCCACGAACCCGGCTTTCAACAGCAATATCCTCACTTTTCCTATCAAGGGAAGCGAACAGCGCCTGCTTGTCCAGCTGGGTTTTCAGCATATTTTCGGAAGCGATGAAAAACTCAATTTTTTTGGTGAAATAGGATTTAACGGCACCCTCGCCAAATACAACAGCAATACCATTTACATCAACGACCTGAGTATAGATCTTACCTATTTTGTGAACCAAACCATAAATCCGGCGCCGGGTCCAACGAAAACACCGGTAGGTTTTGGTATAGGAGCGTTTGCTGGATTAGGTGTGAATATGGAACTCAATGCCAAATTCACCGTACAGGTACTTTATTCTCCTTCACATGAAAAAGTGAACATTGGTACCAATCCAACATTAAAATTACAACACGCTGCAGGGTTAAGGGTTTATTATAAAATTTAATGCAGGCTCATTGACCCTGCAGACCTTGGCGTTGCCTTCTTTTTTTTCCTAAAAACTGCAGTCCTTTGGTAAATGCGTAGCGGTAAAAATCTATCACTTTTCCACTGCCGCTTTTTTCGTAGATTTTATGTTTGAGTTTTTCTACTGCCCTGGTGCCGATGTATACCTCGCGGGCGATCTCTTCGTTGGTTTTTCCTTCAAAGATCAGAGGCAAAATCTCCTTCTGCCTCCTCGTGAACCGCCGCTTTCCCGTTGATTTTTCATAAATGAAGGTGTCGCCGGCGCTTACCTGCTTTAGAGCGCTGAATAAAACATCCGGCAACATGGCATCTTTCGGAATATAGCCTTTTGCGCCGCGTTCAAGATAGTCGTCGATAAGCATGTCTTCCGAATAAAAACTAATGATGATCACCTTTACTTCAGGATATTTCTCGCTGATCAGATCAAAGGTTTTGTTGCCGTCAAGCACTGGCATTTCGAGGTCGAGCAAAACAATATCGGGCGTTACCTTATTTAAAAGTGAAAGTAATTCTTTCCCGTTTGCTGTCTCACCGGTGATCTCAACAGGGTAAGGGGCCATAATTTCCCTGATAAAATTTCTGAACCGTTCACGGTCATCGGTAATCATTATCTTAATGGGTTCTTCCATAAGTGTGGGTCTTAGGGGGAAGAGGACTATTAAATAGCCCTAAGGATAAATAAAAGTAAACAGAAATTTCTTAATATCAAATTTCCCAATTCTGGTGTGGATCAGGAGGAAAAACACCGCACGCTCAATGCTATCACATAAAACCGGAAGTTGGTTTTTTCCAGTATACTTTTACTTCATCTGGCTGAGATGAGGTTTCGGGCAGGTCAATCTCGCTCTTAAGCCTGATGCTCCCGTAAGGCTGAACGCTTCCAGCAAGTGGCTGCTGGTTCAAAATATACCCAATACCAAGGTTGTAATCGGGGGCGTAAGGAAAATTACGGCTTAACTCCTTCAGCGCTTTTACCGAATTGTATTGATTTAACTGGTAAAATGCCATAAATTTTATTCTGTAAAAATCTGAATGCGGCATAATGATGATGTCAATGATATCTGCAGTGTAGGCCGGGGTTTCGTTAGTTCTCCTTACCACAACTTTTGTTCCTATCTTCCTCGTTTCGGCCGACAATTCCTTTAAAAGAAAGTCGTTTACCAACATGTTCACCTCTGCCATCTCTAATGCTTAGTTTACAAATGTACACCGTGATTTGTGGCGGTATTGCTATAGATTATAGCATAATGGTACTTTCTGTTAAGGGTAGCTGGTTAATAATTATTTTATTTTTATGACCGGGGCACATCCAGGCCATAAAAACGCGCGGCCTCATATTTCAAATTCTCTCCTCGCGAGTTGTTTTTCACGGTTTTTTAATTCGATGGTGTATTTGCCCTTGGCCAGGCCTTTCACGGGTATATTCAGATTGTATGTTTGTGCCGAGCCAGGGTAGCTCCATTGCTGAATGATCTGGCACACCTCCATTCCTTTTTCATCGAGCACATGCAAAGTTGTATAACAGGACTCGGTATTGTCAAAAACCAGTTTGCCCCTGAGCCAGATGGGCCAGGTCTGCATCACCCCGTTTTCATAAACATGCGTTTTAGTGATCAGTGAATACCAGGGAACAACGGCTCCTTTGATGACGCAAACAAATGATTTAAGTCCCGAAACCACCGTGTCTTTGGATGATGAGATCATGCTGACAGGTCGGTTGTCGCTTACCGCCCAAATGGCCTGTTGTTCAACATCCTGGTCGTTTTTATTGCTGTTTAAATACATCGCCAGCTTCACCAGGTTGCTGTCGGCCATCTTGTTGATCGAATAATTGCTTCCTTTTAAAGGCGCGTGATTATTTGCCTGACAACAATAGCCCTTTATTCCGAATGACCGGCTTTCGAATTTTCTTAAAACAATGATCTCGTGATGGGTAATAAGAATATCCTGCTGTTGACTGTCGGTTGATTTTAACCTTCGCCCGGCTTCAACCATAATCACCAACGAATCGGCGCCCAGGTTCTTTAATTCCATCTGCATGCAAAGGCCCTGGTATCCCCCAAGGCTTTTTGCAATCGCTTTTACAAGTTTCAGATCGAGGGCTCTTTGTAAATTGAGGTGGCGTGTTTCGGCGGCCGCCCATAAATTAAGCATAAAGAGCATGCAAGTGATGTTGCGTTTCATTTTTGCCTCCTTTAAAATAAATAACTGATTTATTTTATTTGGTTACAAAATTGTTTTGCAGCAGATTATGTTTACCAGGAGAATGATTTAAGCTCGTAGTGTTTTTCGTCTGATTGTCTTGCTATCAAAAACATGGCAGGACCCAGGTTAAAAAATACCGGATTGTTTGTTTTCGGGATTTCCTCAATCACTGTGAGTTGGTAAATCTTTTTTACGGGAACCAGGTACGAAAAATTGACACTGTTCTTTTTTAGATCGGTTTTCGCAAGGATCCAGTGTGGATTTCCGTCGCTATCGTTTTTAAACCTGATTTTAACCGGAAAGGTAAAAGATTTGTAAAATAGTTTTTCGAAATTTTTCAGGCTGTCTACTACCAATTTTCCATTCATGTCGAGAGCATCTGTGTTGAAATAAAATTTTTCAACCAGCGGATTTGAAGCGATGGTGCTTTTCTCAATCACCAGTGATTCTTCACCCTGTACAATTACATGCATGCCTGTATTGCTATAACGGTAACACAGGCTGTTATCGGTGTTTTTGAAGATGTCTGTCTCAAATGAGATCCTGCCGGTTTTGTCTCTAGCCAAACTAACGATCCGGAGTATGTAGTTATTGATGATTTTTTTGGAAGTGGTTTTCGGTTCGGCAGTAGGGATTTTAAAATCCTGTTTGTTAACGACTTCACTCAATGAATCGATCTCGATCAGATAGACAAGGGCATGAGGCGCGTTGGTAATGGATAGTTTATTGTCACTTTGGTTGAATTGGGATACTGTGAATTTCTGGCCGGTTAACAACAAACTCCTGTTGACCGTGTCCACCAGAAAATTACCGAATTGGTAGGTGTTGCGTTCGCCCTTGTCGTTCAGTTTTGTTCCTCTAGTAAGTTTGCCGGTAACAGCATTGATGTTCAGTATCCATTGTCCGGATTTTTGACCATTGCAGATGTTTACATACAACAATACCGACTGGCGGCTGGCGTAAAAAATATGCGCAGAATTGATGTGTTTTCTCTCAAAAGGGAATTGCCAGGTGAATGCGTATTCGAAATTCTTCGTTTCAGACTTTAATGTATATTTATTTAAATAAAATTGTACGCCGGAAGTGTCTTTTTGGCTTTTTACGGTATACACCCCATTCCTGAAATAAAACACCTCGGTCTCAAAGTCTGAAATGCTGTTGAGTCTTGCAATATCGATGTTGTCAACAGTCGCAATCAGTTTAAAGCTGCTGTCAAACCTGAACACAGTGGCCAGTTTTTTTTCTTTTTCCTGGAGATAAAAATTCAGGTAGTTGTGAAGCGTATCGGAGGTGATCTGAAGGAAATTCTCCGCGCCGGATTTTCCCGCTGGCATCACCAAGCTGTCTGTAACCTGAAGCAGGCTGCTTAATTGATATACGGTGAAAACCGCTTTTTTTTCTGTACTCAACAAACCGTATACATAGAGCCGCCCGTTGAACTTCTGTGTGTTGCCTTTTTCTAAACTAAATTGTTTGACCTGTGCCGCGAGGCACGAACTCCAGACCAGAACCAGGAAAAGATATTTCAGATCAGTTTTCAATCAAACCTTTTTCTTCGCGTTTATTGTAATCTAATATAAGTAAATAATACATGAAAACGCCAAAGGCATAAAGAACAGCGGTGATCAAAAAAATATTCACAAACTCAAACTGGTGGGCTAAAAGAATTTTTACCATTAACCCGCTGAAAAACCAGCTGCCGCTCCAGATGGCAGCGATCAGCGCGCTGGTAATTTCCCGGTTGTTTTTCCCAACGTAATTCAAAACCAGTTCAGTGGTCATTGGGCCAGCCATATTCATGAGCGGTTGCCTGAGCAAATAACACACCGACGCGATGATGATGGCAACAGGAAACTGACTGTAAAATTGAGTGGTGGCAAGGGCAACCAACGAAAATACCGCCAGCGACTGAGTGGTGGGAATTGCAATTTTATAACCTATGGATTGTTTTACCTTTGGCACAAGCATCGCGCAATAAGCAACCAGCACCGCTGCAATGGCACTCAAAACCGAAAAACCTCCCTTGCCCAGGTGATGCACTTTATCGAAGAAGAGACTGATGAACGGAATTGTTAGTCCCGCGCCAGTTGCAATAATGAGTGTGGGACCAAGGGCCGCAAAAATAAGTTTCCATTCCGTTTTTCCCGTTGTTTTTACCAGGAGTGCACTTTTAAAATTCTCATCCACTTTTTCATGGAAGTTTTTTATTCTCGATAAAAAGACAAGTCCGCCGAAACCTAAAACCGAAAAAAGTAACAGTATAAATTGTTCGTCGAAAAAGGAGGGATTAATAAAGTCAAGAATGGCTATCAAAACACCACTTAAAATACCTGCAAAGCTCCAGGTACTATAGCTCAGGGCTATGGCGGCGGTATGATTCGGTTTGTGTGAATTTCTGAGAATAAACGGAGAAATCGGAATCTGCATAAACGTAAACGAAGCGCCCCAAAGCAGTAGCGAGATCAATGTAAGGTATTTTAATTCAAACGCTATTGAAAGTACAATGGCTATACCAAAAAACGGCACACAAAAGTTAGACAGGAAAAACAGGGGCATGAGTTTTTTTCCTTTGATCAAACAGCCCAGTGGCAGCGCGAGAATAAATACACCGAGGAATCTGAAAGTGATAAAAAGCGCGATTTGTTCGTCGCTGAACCCCTTCCTGGTCATATACAGCGGCAGAATGTTCATGAAAGTGGCATTTACCAACTGAATAAAAAACTCAGATGAGATTGCGTTCCTGACAGGAAGCTCTATTTTTTTGTAATCGGCTATAAAAGAAAATGCCCGCCCCATCAGATATAAACGTTCAACGCAGAAAACAGACTCATGGGCATTCCTATAAATATTTGCGATTAATACTTACAAAAGTATCAATATTTGCAAAAAATGCAAACAACGTAACCTTAATCTGCATCATATCTTGATTGGTCTTTCAACCAGGTGCCTGAAATACAGAGTTGGGCACATTTTAATTTAAATAAAAAATTGTCTGCGCAATTCAGTTTCACCCGGCTGTGCAGGCTAGCTAATTTTGACCCAACAATAACAGTTTAAAACAACGCAACATGAAAACAGCTAAAACAAATAAAATGATGGCAGGGCTTGCCACAACCTGCCTCGCTTTTATGTTCACAGGCGAATTAAAAAGCCAGGATAAATTAACGTTCACAAACGGGGAAGAAATTAATGTTAAGGTCGTTGAAACAACGCCCGGGGAGATAAAATTTAAAAGGAGCGACAATCTGGAAGGTCCTACACACGTGGTACTGAAATCAACTGTTTTTTCGGTTAAATACACAAATGGCAGCACCGACCTGTTTGGCGCCGAAACAAAAAAGAGTTCGCCGCAACCCCAACAAGACCAATACGGCCAGCCTCAGCCAAGGGTAACAGACACCAGCGAATTTATCATTGCCAGGCCTAAAAAATTCGGTGGACCCCGCATCGGACTGGCTATTATCACTGACGGTACCATGTCGCAAAATCTTGCCGACAAGGGCAAAAATCCTGTAATCACTTTAATGGGCTGGCAATTCGAAGAACGGATTTTTACAATAGACAATGGTGCCTGCGGTTTGATAGAGTTTGTGCCAATGGTAGGTGGCATGGAGCAGGGGATTTTTTTACCAAGCGCTAATTTGTTGATCGGATTAAGGGGTGGCGGCAAACAATCGGCGGAATTCGCCATGGGTCCCTCGTTGTCGGTGTCGGGCCTTGGAATGGTTTTTGCCGGAGGCATGAATTTCAGGTCGGGTAAAATTAACTTTCCTATAAACATAGCGGTTGTACCATCGGTAGGTAGTAAAAAGAATGTAACTGATTACAATACCGGAATTACCTCCACGAAATATTTCCAAACAGGTTGGAGATTTTCAATTACCGTGGGTTTTAATTCAAGAAAAAAATAACAATATTGTTTTTCGATGCGGTTTAGCCTGAAATTATTTCGTCAATATACCTGATGATTTGATCAGCATCGCCTGGTTCAAATTCTTTGAATTGATCTTTGTTTTTAAACCAGGTGATCTGCCTCTTGGCGTAATTGCGGGTGTGTTGTTTTATTTTATCAACTGCGCTTTCAAAGGTTATCTTACCTGCGAGGTAATCGTAAAGTTCTCTGTAGCCGACTGTTTTGAGAGCATTAAAATTTTTATAGGGAAGCAGGCTTTTTACTTCCTCAGTCAGGCCCAGCCTGATCATTTCATCCACGCGTTTATTGATCTGATCGTATAATTTTTCGCGACTGGTGTTGATCATGATTTTTATAGGAACAAAGTCACGCTTGATTATTTTCTTCGAAAGAAAAGACGAGAAAGGCAATCCGGTGTGACGGAACACTTCAAGTGCCCTGATCATCCTCTGGGGATTCTGCGCATCAACCGAATCAAAATATACCGGGTCATGTTTTTTAATTTCATCCTGCAGCCAGCTTACTCCTTTTTCTTCAAATTCTGAATTCAGTTGCTGCCTTATCTTTTCGGGTAATTCTAAAAAATCATCAACCCCATTCAGCACGGCATCAATGTATAAGCCCGAACCTCCCACCATAAATATAACGTTGTGCAGTTTAAAATTTTCGGTGAGTGTGGCTACCACTTCTTTTTCAAAGTGACCGGCGCCGTATAATTCTGTTACACTTTTTGTGCCCACAAAAAGGTGGGGAACCTGCAGCAATTGTTCAGAAGTTGGTTTAGCAGTCCCAATGCTCAGTTCTTTATAAAATTGCCTTGAATCTGCCGAAATGATCACTGTATTGTAATGCTTTGCCAATTCAATGGCCAGGCCGGTTTTTCCAACCGCTGTGGGCCCCGCAATTACAACCAGGTATTTAGTATTACTTGCTTCGATGCTGCAAAGGTAGCACCGGGCGGGGTAATTTAATAATTATTCAAATCGGTTTGTGAACAACTCTTTATTAAAACTTTGTTTTGATTTTGAAGCAATCTTATATTTATAACATGCATAAACCCTGGCATAGCCTGATTTTTGGAGCGCTGCTTTTTTTAACGCTGGGCCTGCTCAGTTTCAGCTTTCCCGATCAGGGAATTAAGATCGTCGATGGCGTGGAATTAAAGTTTCCGGGTCTCGCGTCATTGTTCTCTAAAAATGCAAAAAACGACATTTCAAAGGTGTTGGAGGCGGTTAATGCGATAGACACAACTTTTGCCATTGGCGACACCGCGGTGGCTCCGGTTGAATTACTCAAAGATACGACGGTGAAATTAATTACCTGGATGCAGGCAAGAAATAAAGGCGCATTGAAAAATTTCTTCGACGCGCTTTCGGAACTTAAAACCAATCCAAAGGCCATTCACGTGCTGCATTACGGCGACAGTCAGATTGAAGGTGACCGGATCACGGATTATCTCAGGCTCAAGTTGCAGGGACAATTTGGTGGAAGCGGACCGGGAATGATCTCTCTCACACCTGTTGCGCCGGGTGTGATCAACAGAATTAACGCCAGCGCGGGTTGGGACCGTTACACTATTTTTACAATGAAAGACAAACGCGTCAGTCATTCCAACTATGGTGTTTTAGCCGGGTTTAGCAGATTTCATGAATACAAAAAAGCTGGAGACACAAACACGATCGCAACATCCAGCCTCATTGTTACAACTACTAAATTGGGTGGCGCCAATGCCATGGCGTATAAAAAAATAAAATTGTTTTATGGTGGGGCAAGAACAAAAACCTGGTCTGAGTTTTACGACGGTCCCGCGCTGATGAGCGCCGACAGCCTTGAAGCCGGAGGTTATTTCAGGGTAAAGGAATACCATGTTGCCCCAGGTTCCAATACGCACACTTTTAAATTCAGCGGCAAGGACAGTCCCGATTTTTATGGCATGTCGCTCGAAAGCGACCATGGCGTGATAGTCGACAACATCGGGCTCAGGGGCAGCAGCGGTACTTTTTTCCACCAGATTACACAGGGGCAGTTGAAACAATTTTACGATTATCTCAATGTAAAACTGATCATTCTTCAGTTTGGCGGCAACGCGCTGCCGGCTATCAAAGATGGCACCATGGCCGTGAACTACGCGGGTTACCTGCGCGCGCAGATTGCTATTTTAAAGAGACTGGCACCAGGGGCAAGTATCTTGTTCATAGGCCCATCCGATATGAGTATTAAGGAAGGTACAGAGTATGTAACCTACCCTTACCTGGAGCCAATGAGGGACGCCATTAAAAAAACCGTGCTTGAGAGTGATTGCGCCTTTTTCGACATGTATGATTGTATGGGTGGAAAAAACAGCATGGCCGGCTGGGTCGATAAAAAACTGGCGGCCTCCGATTACATTCATTTCAGTCCGCAGGGGGCCCGAAAGATGGCCACCTTCATGTATTCGGCCCTTATTAATGATTACAACAATTATTTAAAATCAAAAAATTGAAAATATACCATCCCGGCAGCTTCAGTTACAGCGGCTTATTATTTATTTCATTTTTCCTTTGTTTTCAAATCAAGGGCCAGGAAATTTCTTCCAGGTACCCTTTTATTCTTGAGAACTTAAATCATCTGTATTTTTCAAATGACAGCGCCTCGTTTTTAAACCTTTACAAAAAATTAGATAAGTTCAGCGAAGGAAAAAAGAACAGGATCACCGTAGTGCATATGGGTGGATCGCATGTGCAGGGCGGAACCTGGAGCAATACCTTTGTATCGGCGCTACAGAACGAGTTTAAGACAGACGGAGGTGGGTATTTTACCTTTCCCTATAAAATAGCCAAAACAAATAGTCAGCCTTACGTAACTTCATTTACCAACGGCAAATGGAAGCGTTGCCGCGCGGTGGGAAAAGAATTTTGCCTGCCACTTGGCATGAGTGCGATGAGTGTAAATACCAACGACAGCGTCAATTATTTCGGCGTTGCCATCACAGCCCGGTCGGTTTTAAAAAAATTCAATGCTGTAAGAGTGTATCACAATTTTAATAAAAGTTTTGAATTTGATGTTTCGGCTAAAAATATGATTATGACCGAAAGAACAGATCACGAAAGACTGGGTTACACCAGTTTTAAGTTGAGCGCCAGTATAGATTCACTGAGTTTTAACCTGCTGAGAAAAGACACCTTGCAGAAAGATTTTATCATTTATGGTTTTAGCCTCGAAAATGATCTGAGTCCTGGCTTCTACCTTGCCGGTCTTGGCGCCAATGGTGCTTCAACAAGCTCATTCCTGAGATGCGCGGCTCTTGTTCCTCAATTAGAGTCGCTCGATGCCGATCTTATGATCCTTTCACTGGGAGTAAATGACACACAATCGAAGAATTTCGCGAAGGACGAATACATTGAACATTACGACAGTTTGATCGCATTTGCAAAAAAAGCGAATCCCGGTGTTGCGATTATTCTCACCACAACCACCGATAACTACATCAAGAGGAGAACCTCTAATAAGCGAACCGTGATGGCCCGCGACGCGATGTTCGCGCTAATGGAAAGATACGATCTTGCAGTTTGGGATTTATTTTCAATCATGGGAGGGTATAAATCAATGGCCAGGTGGTACAAATCAGGCCTTGCATCTAAAGACAAAGTTCATTTCTCGCCCAAGGGTTACACACTGGTTGGTAACCTTATGTTTGAAGCGCTGATCAAGTCTTACAATAACTATAAAAAGAGAAAAGAATAGATTTTTTTAATCAGATAATCGCCTATTCGCAGGATAAACCACTGTTGTTTACCCAGTTGTTTTTCTGGGGCTTTTTTCTGCTTGTGCTTTTTTTCTATTCGTTTGTATATAAAATAAACAAGTTAAGAACCACTTACCTGCTTTTGGTGAGTTTGTTTTTTTATTTCAAAACAAGCGGTGTTTTTGTGACGCTGCTGCTCTTTACAATTTGTAGCGACTACTTTTGGGGAAAAAGAATCTACAATAACAATTCACCAACGGCTCGCCGGGTCTTCCTTGCAGCCAGTGTTATTTTGAATTTAACCCTGCTCTGTTATTTTAAATACGCTTATTTTTTTACCGAGAGCTACAATGGAGTAACTGGCAATCATTTTAAATTTTTTAATCATTTCGCGGCGTTTTCAAATACTTTTTTTTCAACGGGTTTTAGTGTCGATAAATTATTGCTGCCGGTAGGTGTGTCGTTTTTCACCTTTCAGTCCTTGTCTTACACAATAGACCTTTATCGGCAACGTATCCAGCCGGTAAAAACAATTTTTGATTACGGGTTTTTTGTGTGTTTTTTTCCGCACCTCGTTGCCGGACCCATAGTAAAGGCACACGATTTTGTTGAACAGATCTACCAGCCGTACCGCCTTAGTAAATTTGAGTTTGGCATGGCCCTGTTCTGGATCCTTAATGGTTTTTGCAAAAAAATTATTGCCGATTACCTTGCAGTCAATTATATCGACCGTATTTTTGACAGTCCAGGTTATTACAGCGGACTCGAAACTGTGATAGGGATTTTTGGTTATTCTCTTCAGATTTATATGGATTTCAGCGGTTACACCGATATGGCCATAGGATTGGCCCTGATCCTGGGTTACCGGCTCAAATTAAATTTCATGTCCCCATACAAAGCAACCAGTACCAGCGAATTCTGGAAGAGATGGCACATCTCCCTCTCAAGCTGGTTGCAGGAGTACTTATACATTCCATTGGGTGGCAACAGGCAGGGAAGTGCAGGCTCATACATGGCCATTACAGTTATCCTCGTTTTTTTGGTGCTACTAACAGGCAAATTGTGGCTGATCCCGGTGCTGATCGCCATTGCAGTTATTGTTTTGATCATTGCTTATTTCTCAGAGCGCTTTCTCAAAAATATCAATACCAATATCAATTTAATGGTAACCATGCTCCTTGGCGGATTGTGGCATGGCAGCAGCTGGTTGTTTTTGATCTGGGGCGGTCTTAACGGGGTAGGACTGATCATTCATAAATACTGGGCGAAGATCTCACCCTTTAAAAACACCAGCAACCTGGCTATTAAATTTATCTTGATGCTTGTCACCCTCACATTTATCAGTTTCACGAGAATCTTTTTCAGAAGCAGCAGCCTCGACATCGTGAATACAATTTTTTACAGGATCAGCAATCACTTCGGACAGGATTTATTCTTAAAGGTTATTGAAGGCTACCGCTGGGTTTTTGCCCTGCTGCTGCTGGGTTACTTGATTCACTGGATCCCCGAAAAAACAAAAATTGCCTACCGCAATTGGTTTGCTTCGAGGTCGTTTTTGGTAATGGCGCTGATCTCAGTTGCCGCGGTATTCTGCATGTACCAGCTCATGAGTGGCGAAATGCAGCCTTTTATTTATTTTCAGTTTTAGCCGCACTTACAAAGCAGAAGCCTGAAAGGCGCACTGCTTTGTTAGTGCGGCTTATCCCGATAACTATCGGGATTGCCTTTCCCGAGAACCATCGGGATGATTATTACCGAAAGGCGCACTGCTTTGTTAGTGCGGCTTATCCCGATTACTATCGGGATTGCCTTTCCCGAGCACCATCGGGATGATTATTACCGAAAGGCGCACTGCTTTGTTAGTGCGGCTTATCCCGATGAAAATCGGGTCGAGAAGCCCGGGCGCACACTTTTAGGTTAGCGCAAATGAAACGGCATGAACCGGTAATGGCTGATCATCAAGCCTGATAAAAAGCCTGGTTGCTGGCAGAGTTTTATTCAGGCTTTGTGACTGTGTTATTAATTGTGTGTTTCTTTAATAAAAAGGCAATTGATCAGATCCTGCGGTGGGCGTTTAAACAGGTCAATTTAAGCCCTGCTGAACTGCCCGTATGACAAGCAAAAAAAAGCCGGTACTATACCGGCTCTTAGTAATTTTATTGCGTTATTTTTTCTTTCTGAACGACGCCAGAGAGCCTAGGCCGTCCAAAACTTTTTTAAATAGATCGAAATATAAAGTGACAATAAGAATCACACTCATGAACCAGATCACACAGATGTTGAACCAATAGGTAGAAAAATACCCCACCAAAAAATATTTACGTGGCGCGAAAAAATGAGCCCGGCCCAATTTAGATTCAATTGGATCTTCAAAAATAGGGTCAATCTGTTGGATGAGTTTGCCGTTCTTTTCGATACACCTGTTCAGTTCACTTGCGTTTTTTACAAGGTTATTTAAATTCTCATTATCGCAGGTGGCTTTCAGAAGCAAAAAGCGCTCCTTGTCGGCAGGGGTTTTTTGCATAGACAGGTTTACATCGTCCATCTTTTTGTAAGAACTGTTCTGAACATTGATGTAATAATCCTTGATCTTGCCCAGGTAGGTCTTAATACCGCCAACAACATCGGCATTGTAGTCTTTTACATTAATTCTGCCGATCACGCTGGTTGTCACTTTTTTATTGAACTTCAACTCTTTGCTGATCTCATTGTAAAGCAGTTCAATGTCGTCCCTCAAGTCGTTTAAGGTTTTTCCGTCCCTTAGGCCATTGTCAATTTTCGAAAGTTTGCTTTCCAGTTTGGGCATCCAGTAGTCTTTTTTGTATGAAGCTACACTCACGCTTTTATCAAACTTGTAGAAATTTCTTTCGTATTTGTTATTTTTAAACTGGTTCACCGCCAGCGCTTCAAAAGCCCATCTGCTGGCCATGATCTCCCCGCTCAGGGGAACGCTTCCCACCTTGGCAAGGGTAGGGTTAAGTTTGTCGAATTTAACCACCACACCAGCCAGCAAGAGCTGCGGGATAATAAGGAAGGGGATCAATATATAAATGGTAACCGCGCTGTTAAAGGCAGAAGAAATATTAAGTCCAAGTATGTTTGCAAAACATGAGGTAGTGAACAATACCATCCAGTAATCGGTGAACATGCCCTCTATGCCTAAAACCAGATTCCCAACAATTACAAAACAAAGTGTTTGTATGGCCGATAAAATAAACATCAGTGTAATTTTACTCCACAGGTAGCTGCCTTTACTGAGGTTCAGAAACGATTCACGTTTCCTGATCTTTCTGTCGCGGATGATTTCCTCCGCACTCACTGTTAATCCGATAAACAGTGCCACTACCACCGACATGAACATATAGGCCGGCACGTTTTCGTTTTCTCCGAAAATATAACCTTTGCTGGTATCAACATCGGTATTATAAAATCTAACGAGATAGGCCAGGATAAAAGCGAGTAGGGGTGCTTCCAGAAAGTTGATCATCATGTACTGCGTGTTCGTGAGTTTGCTTTTCACGTCACGGGTTAAAAACACTTTGAACTGCCTGAAGATATTCGGGATTTTAAAAATACTTTCAGGGATTTCGGTATGCTTTTTATCGCTGTGGATATTACTTTCAATAATTTCCTTGTAGTGGGTGTTCCAGGTAGTTGGACTTACTTTTCGGTTGTAGGTAAGGTTACCGTACTCATCGAGCACCTTGCTTTCTATGATATTGAAGATCTGTTCGGGATTAACGTTACCACAATGGCTGCATTCCGATTCATCGGCATTAACGTGGTTAACAAGCCTTTTAAAATAACTCACTGCGTCAACCGGATTTCCATAATAGATAGGATAACCACCAACATCAAGGATCATCAGTTTGTCAAACATTTTGTAAATGTCAGAAGAGGGCTGGTGTATCACCACAAAAATCAGTTTCCCTTTTAAAGCGAGTTCTTTTAAAAGGTCCATGATATTTTCAGAATCGCGTGAGGACAAACCTGATGTGGGTTCGTCAACAAACAGCACGCTTGGTTCGCGGATCAATTCAAGCGAAATGTTCAGTCGTTTACGCTGACCGCCCGAAATGGTTTTTTCCAAAGGTGAACCCACTTTCAAATGGCGGGTTTCACTTAAGCCCAGGCTCGCCAGCAACTCATTGCAATTCTTCGAGATTTCCTCGTCACTTAAATTGCCGAAGCACAGCTTGGCGTTGTAAAACAGGTTCTCATAAACCGTCAGTTCTTCAATTAAAAGGTCATCCTGGCTTACGTGGCCTATTACGCCTTCAATATCTTTTTGTTCGGTATGGATGTTTTTGCCATTGATCTTCACCGAACCGCCACTCGGCACCTCCATGCTGTTTAAAACGTTCAGCAAGGTAGATTTCCCGGCACCTGAGCCACCCATGATGCCAATTAGCTTGCCGCTCTCTTCGTTGATATTAATGTCGCGCAGTCCCAGTTTGCCGCCCTTGAATTTGTATTCGAGGTTCTTTACCTCAAAAGTGATCCTTGGCCTCGATTCGTCGCTCAGAAAACGACCAATGATGTCGCTGTAATAAATGGGTTTAATTTTACTGGAACGGATAGAAGAACCGGGCGTAAATATATGAACCCGTTCTTTTGAAATTCCCTGTCCGTTCAGTTGTAACTCGAAATTGCCGTAAATGCGTAAAGCGTACATGCTCACACTTCCTATCTGGATGATACGAACATCCTGCTGCATGGGCTCACAGTACACGTGTTTGCTGCTGTTTCCGTAACCGTTTTCCTTATTGTTGATCACAAGGATATTGGGGTTGTCGGGAATCACTTCCAGTCCGTCCTCAATAAACGATTTTAAAGCATGAAACTCTTCGCTGGGAATATTAAAAACTTCAGCAACTGTGTTTACAAATTCAAACTCCTGCTCGGAGATCTCATTCGATGAATAAATAAACTCCAGCAAGCGGATCAGTACGATCACCTTTTGCGGCTGTTCAAGTTCCTGGTTGATCTGTGTACAGATCTTGAGCACTTTTACCGAATTCAGGGAGGTGCGTTTTGCCGCGCCTTCTTTTCTCTTACTCGCGTTCTGGTGCGATTCGAGATACTCATCGAAAATCTTCAGGTAAGTTTCAACCTGCTCAAGGTTTAATTGTTGTTTTAAGAAAGACTGAACTATTTGTCTTCCCGTGTTGTTGATCCCGTCCACCTTCGCGATAATCGCAAACATCTGCATCAGGGCTCTTAATATTCGTTCACTCATGGTATAAAATAATTATTTTTTTAAAGTGATGTTGTCATAAAAACATTTCGCAATCTGTTTAACCTGGTTGGCGTCCTGTCTGGTAAAATTTGTTTCTGCTTTTCCGAAAATTATTCCCGTGATACCCTCATCTTTCAGCGTAGCCACGTAGTTTTTGTATATTTCAACTACGAAGTAACCCGCCGATTTGTTTAATTCGTATTGCCGGGTATTTTTTTCGTTGTAACTTTTACTTCCCGAAAGAATTTCAAGATTGTCGATCTTGTCAAAGTATAAATTCTCGGTAACAATCAGTTTTAGATAATATTTGTTGTTGCTTAATTTATAAAGCTGAACAACCGATTTGTTTTTTAAAGTTGCCTGTATAAACTCACCCTGCGTGACTTTTTCTTTGTTTGAATTTATGATCGTATCGGTCATCGCACTCATGTCACATTTATTTTGTGACTTGAAAAACAAAACGGATAAAACCAAATAAAAAAAAACGAATCCTGTTTTCATGGTGGGCTTACAGATTTCTAATATACAAAAAAAGGATAAAGTGTTGCTTTATCCTTTTAAAAAAATGGTTCCGGAATTTATTTTTGTTTAAATCCTATCAGGATAACAGCGCAGCCGGAGCCCGCATTTTTGTTTCCGTCCAATTGGGCTTCAATAATGGTTTCAATGGAGGATTTTACTTTAAAATCCCACCATGGGGCGTTTTTTTGATTGCGGTTGGTAAAAAGCAGATTTCTGTCTTTGTCATAAATGTTAAAGATCAGGTTACCATCTGTTGTGCCGCTGCAGGCAGCAATGCGGTAAGTGGTTTCACCAAAAAATGTTGTGTGAAACTCTGCTGTTTCCTCGGCATTTAATAAAAGCGCGCGGTATTGCTGACCATCGGAAACAAAAGTTGAAACGATGTGCTTATAGCAGATATTGGCAATGGTGTCACACTGTGCATTTAATTGATTATATGTAGTTGCTGCAACAAAAGACAGGGCTAAAATAAATTTCTTCATTATTTTTATGATTGGGTTGTATTAACGATTTTATTTCTGATCATCATGACCTTTTCAGCGATCTGCGCGATTTGTTCATTTGTAACGTTTACTTCAGAGGTGCTGTTGATATAGGTGATCTTCTTTAATGAATCGGTAGTCGGTGCCACAAATGTATATTTAAATTCAATGCCATCGTAAACCTTAGCAAGATCGGCAAGCATCGCGGTTAACTCAACAATCTCCGGAGCAGTGCTGCCGCCTAATATTTTAATAATACCGTTAAGCGCTTGTTTTTGTTCAGCAATTCTGAATTTAATGGCGTCAGAAGGTTTTGTTTTGTAAGCACTCATCGAAAAATGCATGCTTTCAATCCAGCCACCAGTGAGGATCAAACTGCTCACATCTGTTCTCTGGTTGTTTTTCAGGTAGGCGTCGCTACCACGGTAGGCGATCCCTACCAGCACCATCATGCTGTCTTTATTGGTGATGTTCTTTTTAAAGCGCTCCATGGTAGGTGCGTCAAAAGCGGCTGAAATACCCAGCTTGTCGGTTAATTGTTTAATAGATCCAAGATAACCCAAAGCATCCTGAGTTTGATTGTACAAAGAAACGTATCCAAGGTCAGCGCCAAAAATACCAAGGTTTAATGAGCGTGAAAAATCTGTCGAAAAAGTATTTACTTTGCTGGCAGTGCTTAATACTGATTTGTCATAGGCAATGCCGCTTTTTTGGATCAACAAAGCGGTTTGTATGGGCGATGGCACACTGAATAGCTCTCCGCCAATGTTCAGTACCGATGTCTTCACTGTATCCGGTGTTTCTACTAGATCTTCTTTTTCATCGGTTTTAGTGTTGTTGCATGAAGCGAAAAGGCTCGCAACAATTGTAAACGCTAGGAAATGCCTGTTAAACATATGTTTATAAAATTTCATCGACAAATTGATGTTTTAATTAGATTAATTCTCTGCAAATAAACAAAAATAAATAATATGGGCAAAAAAAAATTTCCAGCTATTAATCAGAAAATTTATGTTTAAAACATTCTTTTAAATTCCCACACCCTGCCAAATGTCGTTTTAACGGACAAATTTGTGATAATTACCAGCTCATATTTTTTTACAGGGCGCCGTAAATCCACAATTTTGACAGGTTTGAAAGAAATAACAGGCCCTGGCGTCAATATTCAGGGTTAATTATTGATTCGTGCCTGATGCTTGTTAATGAACATTGCCGGTGTGCTAAAATAATGGCCAGTGGTGTGATATTTTTTCTACTTTCGTTTTATGAAGTTTGTGACAGAGGATACGATTGTTGCGCTGGCCACTGCCCACGGAAGTGCTGCTATTGCTGTGATCAGGTTGAGCGGACCGCGGTCGGCCGAAATAATTGAGCCTTATTTTTATAACCGGGCGTTAAAGAAAAAAGCCATCGGCAATCGTTCGCACGTGGCGCAATTTGGATTAATCGTTCACCAGGGCGTTATCATCGATGAAGTGCTCCTGACATTTTTTTTAGCCCCGCACTCCTATACCAGGCAAAACAGTATCGAAATTTCCTGTCACGGGTCGCCATTTATACAACAGCAGCTGTTACAAGTTATTTTAACCGCCGGCGCCCGCATGGCGCAACCCGGCGAATTTACCATGCGCGCTTTCCTCAATGGGAAACTCGATCTCAGCCAGGCCGAGGCGGTAGCAGATCTCATAGCCAGTAATTCTTCGGTCTCTCACCAGGTGGCCATGCAGCAAATGCGGGGTGGGTTCAGCAGCAAGATCAAAGTACTACGCGATCACCTTGTTAATTTCGCTGCGCTCATCGAATTAGAACTCGATTTCAGTGAAGAGGATGTGGAGTTCGCCAATCGCGCCGAGCTCAAAGACCTGGTTACTAAAATAAACACAGTGATTGCGAAGTTGGTGAGCAGTTTTGAACTGGGAAATGTGATCAAGAACGGCATTCCGGTTGCCATTGTTGGCAGACCCAACGCGGGCAAATCAACTTTGTTGAACGTACTGCTCGAAGACGACAGGGCCATAGTGAGCGAAATTCCGGGCACCACCCGCGATACGATAGAAGACGAGATCACCATCGAAGGCGTGTTGTTCAGGTTCATTGATACTGCAGGCCTCCGCACCACCACCGACATCATCGAACAAATAGGGGTGAATCGTGCACTGGAGGCTATCAGGAATTCAGCAATTATTATTTACCTTTTTGATGCGCACACTTTTAGTTACGGTGATTTAAAAATTGAGATAGACCTGTTGAAAGACCACATCGGGAACTCACAGTTGGTGGTGGTTGCCAACAAAATAGACGCCGAAGATGTGGCCGATCTGAAAAGCGAATTTGAAGATTTTCCCGGCATTATTTACATATCAGCCAAAGAACAAAAACACATTGATGTGCTCAAACAAAAGTTGATCACACTTTTCGACAGCCGCACCCTGGATACCAGCGATACCATTGTTACCAACGCCCGCCATGCCAGCGCGCTGAAAAACGCAGGCAAAGCATTGCAAAATGTTATGGATGGGTTAAGCACAAACATACCCGGCGATTTGCTGGCGCTCGACATTCGTTACGCGCTCGAAGAGTTAGGGAATATTACCGGAGAGGTCACCAACGACGACCTACTCGAGACCATCTTTACGCGGTTTTGTATTGGCAAATAAGAGCGCTTGCCACGCGAAGTATTCTTTTCGAACTGTATTTTCAGAAAAAAAATTAACCCGCAGTCGGCCTGTTCGCAGAGATGCTGCTGATTTTTTTTAGGTGAACCGCTGTTTCTTTTGTTGCAGTGTTAAACAAAAAATGATTAAGAGCATACAAACAGGTTTGAGCGGAAAAGTCAATAAAAAAACCCCGGTGTTGAGCCGGGGTTTTAAAAATTATCAGAAAAAAATTATTTCTTTTTAGCGTAACGGGTGCGGAATTTATCAACGCGTCCTGCAGTATCCACAAGCACTTGTTTGCCGGTATAAAAAGGGTGCGAAGTCATTGAAATATCTAGTTTTACAAGAGGATATTCAACACCATCTTCAAGCGTGATTGTTTCTTTTGTGTCTGCGCAGGAGCGGGTAAGAAAAGTGTATCCATTGCTCATGTCTTTAAAAGCGCATAATCTATAACTTTCCGGATGAGTTTCTTTTTTCATTGTTCTACTTATTAAAATTTATTGGGCTGCAAATATACATCTTTTATTACAAACACCAAATATGATCTGCCATAAAGTATTACGAATTTTAAATCAGGCTTTTTATCAAACGTCCCTGGTCAGAAAAAAATTATTGGAATATTTGTTTTTTAATTTTCTTTAACTAATTTAGCAGCCTAAGTATATAACCAAAATGTACTTATAACTTATTCTTATAAAACACGTATGAAAAAACTTTTTACGAAGGTTGCTATTGCAATAGCCGGTTTTACAGGGGTTGCAGTTGCCCAACAAGACCCCCAGTTTACACAATTTATGCACAATAAGTTGATCTATAACCCCGGTTATGCCGGTACTTCTAATGCAATCTGTGGTGTACTGCAATTCCGCCAGCAATGGGCCGGGTTTTCAGGGTCTCCGCAATCCTTCGCCCTTTCAGCAGACGCACCTATCCCGGGTTTACCTCTCGGCGTTGGTTTAAACGTGATGACAGACAAGATTGGTCCCATGAATACAACTTTTTTAAGATTTGCAGGTGCATTTAACAAAAAAATCGGACCAGGTACCCTGGGCATCGGCATAGACCTTGGCATGATCCAGAAGAAAATTTCTGCTACCTGGATACCGCCAGAGCTAGGCAAGGTTGACCCAAGTATCCCGGGTGCTTATTCCGATGCTTTGAGCAATCCTGATTTCAGCAAACCTTCATTTGACGTTGGATTTGGCGCATTTTACCAGATTCCTAACAACTTTTACGTGGGTATCTCTTCAACCCACCTGCCAGCCCAGGAAATTAAAGACGAAGGCAGCCTGAAATTCCAGGTAAGCCGCCACTACTATTTTATGGCCGGAAAAACTTTCCAAATCAATAAATGGAACAAAGTGACCCCAAATGTGTTGGTTAAATCAGATATGGCAGCTTCAGCTGTTGATCTAAACTTAACTTATATGTGGAGCGACATGGTTTGGTTAGGCGGAAGCTACCGTTTTGGAACTGCCGCAGCGGTAATGCTTGGCTGTCAAACAGTTGTGAAGGGCACTACAACAATAAAAGTTGGATATTCATATGATTTTGCTGTTACCCAGCAATTCAAAAAATTCGGGTCACATGAGATAATTGCAGGAGTTTGTTTCGCTCCGAAAATCAAAAAAACGACCACTTATTCAAACGATCGCTTTTTAGACTAATAAAAATTTAACGTAACCTTTAACCAGAAATTTCGTTTAAACCATTTACAACTAACAATTAATGTTAATAACTTTATTAAAAAACACAATTGTAACCTTGTTAAAAGGTGTGGTTATAAACTAAAATAAGTAACATGAAAAAACTCTTGGTATTAGCTTCATTCGTAGCACTTGTTGCAGGTTGCAACAAACGCACCGGCGAATTAGTTGGTGTGGCGGGCCGCGAAAAATGGTATCAACCTGATCCTTTTGGTACTCTTTTTATTCCTATGGGGGCTTACCACATGGGACCAGATGATGAAGAAAGCCCTATGGCACACACTACCAAATCAAAGATGGTGTCTGTTCAGGCATTTTATATTGACGATTCAGAGATCTCGAACAACGAATACCGCCAGTTTGTGTTCTGGGTGCGCGACTCTATTGCGCGTAAATTGTTGGCCAACGGCGGTGGTCCTGATGCCGACGCTTTTAAAATAGAACAGGATGAGTTTTTGGGTTTATGGCCTATATACAGGGGTGATAATAACCTTCAGGATCCATATATCAACTGGGAAGAAAGAATCAACTGGGAAACCGACGACGACGATTACAGGGCCGATCTCCAACCAATGTATCTGCCTGAGGGAGAACGTTTTTATAACCGCAAGGAGATCGATACCCGTAAACTGAACTACGAATATTACAGGATAGACATCCGCATGGCGGCATCAAAATCTAACCGTTTTGTTCCAAACAAGTCACCTGATATCCAGGATGCCGCGCATGACTATAAAAAAGGAGAATATGTGAACGGTGTTACTTTAAATGACGGTCAAAACGGAGTTCCGGGTTCACCTTCGACATTGGTTGGCGATCCTGCCAAAGACAGCAAAACCTTAGGAACCTATACCATTAAAGAACAAAAATCTGTTGGAAATGGTAATTATGTGCCGCAGGAGCGTAAGGGGCGTGACCGTTCTACTTTTATCATCAAAGACGTGATCAATGTTTATCCCGACACCCTTGCCTGGGTTCATGATTTCACTTATTCATTCAACGAACCATTAACAAATATGTATTTCTGGCACCCGGCCTTCGACGAATATCCTGTTGTGGGTGTTACCTGGAAACAGGCGCGTGCGTTCAGTATCTGGCGCTCACACCTGTTAAACAACTTCCTCATCGGTACCGGTCAGTCTATTGTTAACGATTTCCGTCTGCCAACCGAAAGCGAATGGGAATATGCCGCCCGTGGTGGTCTGGAAAAATCTCCTTATCCTTGGGGTGGACCATACATCCGTAACTCAAAAGGATGTTTCCTGGGTAACTTTAAACCAATGCGCGGTTCTTATATCGACGATGGTGGTTTCCATACACTTTACGTTTACTCGTACAATCCAAACGATTTTGGTCTGTATTGTATGGCCGGTAATGCTTCTGAGTGGACCAGCAACGCTTTCGATGAGTCGGCTTACGATTTTCAGCATGACCTGAACGCAGATTACGTTTACGAAGCGCAGGAGAAAGACGCGAATGTTCTGAAACGGAAGGTAATTCGTGGTGGCAGCTGGAAAGATGTTGGTTATTACCTGCAAACCAGCGCCCGTACTTACGAATATCAGGATACAGCTAAATCATACCTTGGTTTTCGCAACGTGATGACTTACCTGGGCCGTTCGAAATTCGACGCACTTTAAGAATAAACTCAACCACACAAATAAATACACAAATAAAAACAACTAACACAAAAAAACTAACACAGAACAGCTATGAGTAAATTAGGAAAAGTAAAAGGTTTTAAAAGGTACTTACACCTGGCGTCATGCTTTGGGGCATCCATCGTAATTGTTGGAGCATTATTTAAAATTATGCACTGGCCCGGAGCCTCTGCTGCACTAATTTGCGGCCTTGGTACTGAAGCGGTATTATTTATTTTGTTTGGTATTGATATTCCTCACGAAGATGTTGATTGGACACTCGCTTATCCTGAATTGGCAGGCATGGGTCACGAGGAAATTGAGGAAGTTGAGAAAAACCATAATTTACCTGTGAGCGCTCAACTCGATAATTTACTGGCAGATGCCAAAATCGGTCCTGAATTGCTTGAGAGTTTAGGTTCCGGCATGCGCTCCCTGGGCGACAGCGCCAATAAAATTGCTGATATCAGTAACGCAACCGTTGCCACAAACGAGTACGTTGACAGCGTGAAAAACGCGTCTAAAAACGTTTCTCAGCTGGCAGATACCTACAGCAGGGCAGCAGATTCTATTTCTACCCTCGCTGACTCTGGCGATGCAGGTACTTCTATCGGCGAATCACTCACAAAAGTTTCGAAAAACCTTTCTTCTTTGAACGCTACCTACGAATTACAATTACAGGGAAACCAGTCGCATCTGGAGGCCACCAATAAATTCTACGCGGGATTGTCTGACTTGATGAAAAACCTAAACGATTCAGTGGATGACACCAAAAAATACCGTCAGGAAATGGCAACATTGTCTAACAACCTGTCGGCCCTGAACACCGTTTATGGAAACATGTTGAGCGCCATGAATGTTAAACCTTAATTAGGTTGTAACCAAACAGTTCATAAACATTATTTATAGCAGAATTAATTAACAATAATAAAAAGAAATATTAAAAATGGGTGGCGGAAAAGAAACTCCTAGGCAGAAGATGATCGGTATGATGTATTTGGTATTGACCGCTCTTCTGGCGTTAAACATCTCAAAATCTGTTCTGATAGGCTATATACGGGTGAATGAAAGCATGGAGCGTTCTAGGGACAATCTTGCTGAAAACAACAAAAGGATATCAGAAGCATTTCAAAAGTCACTCGACGGGAATACCGGCGCCAAGCCTTATTACCAGAGATCATTAGAGGCTCAGAAACTATTTAATGACATGATCAAGTATATCGAGGAAACTAAGAAATACGTGATCTTAAAAACCGAAAAACCTGAAAATCCAAAGTCGGTTGATACCATGCAGTTAAAGCATACCCAGAATTACGATAATTACGATGATCCGGGTTTCGCGCTGCTTGGTTCTGAACCTACCAGTCCTACCACTGGTCCTCAGACAGCAACTGAACTGAAGGGTAAGATGGACAAACTTTCTGCCGATCTGATTGCCATGATCGACAAAATGCAGAAAACCGAAGGAGAGCATTTATTTCCTGCCGATTATGAAAACCTCAAGAAAAAGTTACAGGATTTGAAACCACACAGCACCGGAGAGGTGGAAGATGGGATCAAAATGACCTGGGAGATAGAGAACATTTATCACTTGCCAATGGCTGCCGTGGTAGCCAATCTGAGCAAGTTGCAGGTGGAAGTGAAAAACGCGGAAGCTGAAGTGTTGCAGGTGTTTTCTGCAGCAAGCGGTAAACTTTCTATTAAACCCGATAAGCTGGTTGCGAAGGTAGTTGCCCCTGCCAAGTATGTACAGGCCGGGCAGGAATATACAGCCGATATCTTTTTGTCTGCGGCTTTCTCTAAATTGGGAGAGGGCGATATGGAAGTATTATTGGGAGTTGACTCAGCAGCTGCAAAAGCAATGACAGGTCCTTCAGGAAAAAGTTTGCCAATAGTGGATGGTTTGGGTAAATACAAAACCGGAACAAGTTCACAGGGTGACCAGACATTTAAAGGAACTATCCGTTTTAAAAAACCTGACGGTACTTACGAAGTTTATCCTTTCGAAGAGACATATAAAGTGGCGCCTCCTTCTGTAGCGGTTTCAGCCGACCAGATGAATGTGTTTTACGCTGGTGTAGTAAATCCGGTGTCCGCTTCTGCCGCGGGCATTTCACCGGCCGATATCATGATAGCGCCTTCTGGATCAGGTGTAAAATATGTTCAAAAAGGACCCGGTAAATATGAATTTACATTTTCAGGAACCGGCGAATGCGCCATCCTTGTTTCAGCCAAAACAAAAGACGGTGTGAAAGCACAGGGACCTCCAGTTAAATTCCGTGTAAAACCTCTACCTCCTCCGGTTGCGTCAGTAGGTGGAAAATTCGGTACTGTGGATATGAAAAAATCTGAACTGTCTTCAATTGGCGGTGTGGGTGCTAACGCGCCTGGCTTCGACTTTAAGGCTAACTATATTGTAATGTCATTTGACGTAACAGGCAGTATCAAGGGTCAGACCAAGTTTACATCGTGTACCGGTAACAACCTGAACAGCGAGGCAAAGGCGATACTATCCGCTGCCGGTACTGGAAGTAAAATATTTTTTGATAATATCAGAGTTAGAAAACCGGATGGACAAATTGTTTCCAATGTACCGGGTGTAACTATTAAAATTAAAAATTAATACGAAAAAGCCAGCTGGCAATGGCGTTTTTCCTGAACCAGTTTAACTTTAATCCGGTTACAAGACAAAACCGTAGGAACTTAAAATAAGAACAGACATGAAAAAAATCGCGTACATACTTTTATTCGTTACCATGGGTTTCTTTGTAACGGGTATAAAGGCTCAACCAGGTATTTTTACACCGGGTGAGTACAGAGATGGGGTTTACGACAAAGAAAACGCCGTGAACAGGCGCTATATCCCTTATACGCATCTCCGAGAAGGGGATGTAACCTGGGAGAAACGCGTTTGGAGGGAAATTGACATGCGTGAAAAGGTGAACCACCAGTTGTATTATCCTTTGGAGCCGAACACAAGCAGGATTTCCTACCTGCAGGTGCTTCTTAAATATATCCTTGGCGGGTCAATTACCGCATTCTCTGATGAAGAATTCCTTGTTCCTCTCGAACTTTCAGCTATACGCACCAGGATCATGCGCCAGGCCGATTCAACCGACCAGGTATCTTATACCTCCGACGGAACCGAGGTAACTACAAAAATTTTGCCACCTGCCGATTCATTATGGATGTTCCAGGAGTTCAGGAAGATCGCTTTGAAAGAAGATTGGTTCTTTGACAAACAAAAATCAAGTCTCGAAGTGAGGATCATTGGGATGGGCATCATTACCTACGACGCAGTGAAAGAATTGCCTTTTAACCAATTCTGGGTATACTTTCCGGCCTGTCGTCCTTACTTCGCCAAACACGAGGCTTTTAACCCTAAAAACGACAGTGAGCGCCGAACCTATGATGATATTTTCTGGAAAAGGCAATTTGCAAGCACCGTTTATAAAGAATCTAACGCATTCGACAGACGAATCGACGAATACTCAAGGGGCATAGACGCCCTGCTTGAATCTGACCGCGTAAAAGGCGATATTTTCAGATGGGAGCACGATTTGTGGCAGTTTTAAACTGATGATACGATTTGAAAAAACCCTTTGTTAATGCAAAGGGTTTTTTGTTTATATATTTAAACCGGCACTGATTTTTGATTTGCCGATTTGTTTTATATTTGACAATCAGTTAATTTACATTGAATCGGCCTTTCGTGGCGGGAAAATCGCTAAAGCGAAAATAGTTTCACTGGCACTTAATGGGAAAAACAGGCGATGACATTTAACAACGATAGAACCCACGGATGAAAAACACAGGCTTTTTTGCTTCAGTGATACTTATAGGCACCCTTGCAGCAGGATGTGGCAATAACAACGCGGAAGAGCAATCTGAAAGCATTGGCGAAGAGCTTGTAGTTGAAAAAGATACCACGCCCATCACGGTTGATAAGGAAACCAAGTTCAAATTTGATTTTGCGCTTAAAAATATTCCTTCGCCGGTGGGGATGATGAATGAAGTTTCGAAATGGGGTGAGCCCTACAACAATGAATTTTATAACGACACCAAAAAATTTTCGACCTACACCACCGAATTTTCAAAAGCTGTGAACCTTGGTATCTACAACATGGATCTTTGTTACGCCATGGTGAACGATAAAGGCGCCGATGTGCTTAAATACATGAAAACTGTTTTGGTGTTTTCAGATGGCCTGGGTCTCAAAGGCGCGGTTGACCAGATGGTTGGAAAAAGAGCCGAAAAAAATCTTGGTAATAAAGATTCACTGCTAAGTATACTCGACGATATTTTTGTGAAAAGCGATTCTTACCTGCGCACCAACGAAAGGGTGTTTACCGCTACCTGCGTTTTTGCAGGCTCATGGATAGAGAGTTTTTACCTCACCGGAAAAATTTCCGAAATGTCGGCCAATCCCGAAGTAAAAGCCAGGTCACATAACCATTTGTGGGAGCAGCGTTTTCACCTGGGTAACCTAATTGCGGTGCTGGAGGAATACAAGGATAAAAAAGACGCAGTTGACCTGGCGGCAGAGTTCACAATGATCCACAAAGAAATAAACGATATTAAAGCCGCTAAAGACATGAATGATGCTAAATTTAAATCTATTTCGGAAAAATTGTTCATCCTCAGGAACAAGTTCACCAACCCCTGATTTGTAAAATCCTGTTGAAGCAGGTTTAGATAAAAAATAACAAACCCCGGTCTGGCGCCTTAAAGCCTGCTATATTTGTTTCCCATGAGTCTTAACATTAAACTGGCCACGCTGCTTTTATCACTTGTTGTTGGTACAGCGTTTCCTCAAAAAAACAAAAGGCCAAAACCTTTTTCCTTTAAAATTAAAGGTTCGGTAAAGAATTATAACGCAGCAAAAATTTACCTTCATCATAAATGGGACGATCAGGATTTTACCGACTCGGCCGTTATTGATAAAAATCAATTTCTGTTTGCGCTTAAGAGTGCTGAACCTAATATGTATTGGTTTACTTTTACCAGGGAAGTGAATGCACAACCCAACGCCATTTTTTTTGTCGACAAGGGAACCATTCATGCTTCCATCAAAGGCGATTCGCTTGCGGCTTCGTTTATCGAAGGTGGAACCACACACCTGGATTATACAACTTACAGAAAAATAATGAGCGACCTCATTACCGAGCAGCAGAAACTCCAGGCCGAATACACCCTTGCTGCGCAAAGAGGCGACGCCGCGGGTGCGACCAAAATCCAGCAGGATTACCAAGGCCTGAGCGCCCAAAACCTGAACAATTTAAAAAACTTTGTTAAGAGCCATCCAAGATCCGCTGTTAGCGGTTACATCATTTATAAAGAGTTTAACAGTCCTAACATTGCAATTGAAAACGCCGTTGAATGCCTCAGTTATATTGATAAAAGCATTGAAAACACAAAATTTATCAGGCTGGCAACAAAAAAGATCAACGACATAAAAGGCACACAGTTGGGCGCGATGGCCACCGACTTTTCACAAACCACGGCAGATGGCAGGCAGGTGAAACTATCTGACTTCAGGGGTAAATACCTATTGGTTGATTTTTGGGCGAGCTGGTGCAGACCCTGCAGGCTCGAAAATCCAAACGTTGTGCTGGCCTACAATAATTTTAAGGACAAGGGGTTTACCGTGTTGGGCGTTTCGCTGGATTCTAACCGTGAACAATGGCTGGCTGCGATACAGACCGATCATTTAACCTGGACAAACGTGAGCGACCTCAAAGGTGGCGCTAACGAGGCGGCAACCATTTACGGGATACAAACCATCCCGCAAAATGTGCTGATAGACAGGGATGGAAAAATTGTGGCTAAAAATCTCAGGGGGCTGGCTCTTGATGAAAAGCTGAAAGAACTTCTCAAATAAAAGCCGTGCCCTGCCGCTTTTACTTTTCGAAAAAAGGTTAAAAAATCTAAAACAAATTATAGTATCTTTAGAGGATGTTATATTTTTGTTACTGGTAAATAGATATTATGATTAAAAGAACCTTAATAATTGTTTCGACTTTTATTTTTTTGAGCGCTTTTTCACAAAAGCCGGCAAAACCACTCACATTTAAAATAGATGGCAGTATCAGGAATTTTTCCGGTAAAACCGTCTACCTCCATCACAAAAGTCCGGAGAAGCAATTTACCGATTCTGCAAAGATCATTAATGGCAAGTTTGCCTTTAGTGTAAAAAGCACGGAACCATCGATGTATTGGTTTACGCTTAGCCCTGATTTTGGCGCCCAGGCCAATTGTTATTTTTTTCCTGATGAAACACCTACCAAAGCGATACTGGTAGGCGATTCTCTTCCTTTTTCAGTTGTGGAAGGCGGGCAGTCCCAAAAAGATTACATGGAATACAGGATGATCATCAGCAACCTTGTGGGGCAGCAGCAAAGAATGCAGGCCGACTACCAGGCCGCTTCGCAGACCGGCGATAATGCCAGAATGATGGCTATTCAGCAGGAGTTTCAGACTTTGAACACCCAATATGTGTCGGACATGAAGAACTTTATTAAAACACATCCTAAATCGGCCATGAGCGCCTATATTGTGGGTAATGATTTTAACAACGACAACATCGCCATAGAGAATGTGATCGAGTCGCTGGCTTATCTTGACAACAGTTTAGCTGGCAATACCTATGTAAAGGCTGCAAATAAAAAGGTTGACGCCATCAAAGGCACCATGGTAGGCTTTAAAGCAAACAATTTCACACAAAATTCACCTGAAGGTAAACCCATTAAGCTATCCGATTTTAAAGGCCAGTATGTGCTGATTGATTTTTGGGCAAGCTGGTGCAAACCCTGCCGTATGGAGAATCCAAATGTAGTTTCGGCTTATAACCGTTTTAAGAGCAAAGGATTTACCGTTTTGGGCATCTCGATGGATAACAACAAGGAGTTGTGGACAGCTGCCATTAAAGCCGACAATTTGACCTGGCAGCATGTGAGTGATCTCAAAGGCTGGGGCAATGAAGTAGGCAAACTCTATGGCGTAAAAGGTATTCCACAGAACTTCTTGATTGACAAAGAAGGTAAAATTGTTGCCAAGAATCTGCGCGGGGCCGAACTCGACGAAAAGCTCGCTGAAATAATCAAATAAGGCCCGGCAGTAATTCAGAATAAAATCCCATCTTCACACGATTAAGCAAATTAAAATCACTTCATCATAAAAAAAAATTAAATTTGCCATTAAATTTCAAAAAAAGTATGAAAACAAATAAGGTTGTTGCTGTTGCTTTAGCCATAGGAGCATTAGTTAGTACAGGTAAAGGACAGGAACAGGTTGTTATGACCATTAACAGTAAACCAATCAAAAAGTCTGAATTTGAGGCTGTTTACAAAAAAAATAATGGAAAGGAAGTAAACAACAGTGCCAAGTCGGTAAAAGAGTATGTTGACCTTTTTTCGCTATTCAAAAGCAAAGTGTTTGAAGCCGAAAGTATGGGACTTGATACCCTGGCCACTTTTAAAAGTGAGCTGGCCGGTTACCGCAGGCAATTGGCCGCACCTTATTTAACCGATAAGAACACCAATGAAAATTTATTAACCGAAGCCTATGAGCGTCTAAAGACAGAAGTCCGCGCCAGCCATATTCTGGTAAGACTTGATGAAACGGCTTTACCAAAAGATACACTCGAAGCCTGGACCCGGATTCACATTATCAGGGACGCGATTTCTGGCAAATTCCCATCACAGGCTGACATTGCTAATTATGATAAGCTTCTGAAAAACACCGCGGAAGTTTCAAAAAATTTAAAGGGCAAAGACAGTTCCATTTACAAAATAAAAATCAACGCGGTTAAAAACCTGGCCGAGTATTACAAAGAAAACGCTGATAAATTCATTGCCATCGCTCCAAGAACAAGCGACGATCCATCGGTTATAGAGAACAAAGGTGATCTGAGTTATTTCTCGGCCTTTGAAATGGTGTATCCTTTCGAAAGTGCCGCTTACAACACCAAGGTGGGTGAACTGAGTCCCGTAGTAAGGACCCGTTTTGGTTATCACATTTTAAAGGTGTATGACAAGCGCGCCAGCAAAGGCGAGATCTCGGCTGAACACATCATGGCGGAGATCCGCAAAGACGCCAGCGAGCAAGACAAGGCCAACGCGAAAAAGAAAATTGATGAGTTGTACGGTAAATTAAAAGGTGGTCAGAATTTCGAGGAGTTGGCGCGTCAGTTTAGCGACGACAAACAATCGGCTGACAAAGGTGGCTTATTGCCGCCGTTTAAAGCTACCGGCCGTCGTTCAAAAGCATTTGAAGACGCGGCGTTTAGTCTGAAAGCCAACGGCGATTACAGCGAGCCAGTGCTAAGTCCTTATGGATGGCACATTGTGAAACGTGTTGACCTAAAAGGCGTACCGGCTTTTAATGACATCAGAAATGAACTGAAAACCAGGGTTACGCGTGACAGCCGTTCGCAGGCAGGCAAGGTAGCCCTTGTTGGAAAGGTAAAAAAGGAGAGTAATTTTAAAGAGAATTTAAAGAACCGTGATGAATTAAACAGAGTTCTTGATTCTACTTACCTGAGAGCTACCTGGACCGCCGAGAAGGCCAAGAAACTTGGCAATAAGGAGATTTTCAACCTGGGTGGCAAATCTTATACCCAAAACGAATTTGCCAAATTTTTAGAGTCGCAAATGACCTTTAGGGGTCAGGGAGACCTTGTGGAAATAATGAAAGGTATTTATAAGACCTGGGTAGACGAAAGCGTTGTGAATTATGAAGATTCACAATTGGAAAAGAAATATGTTGATTTTGCCAATCTTTACCGTGAATACAGAGACGGCATCTTATTGTTTGACCTTACCGATCAGAAGGTTTGGAGCAAAGCCGTTAAAGACACTGCCGGTTTAAAAGCTTTTTATGAAAAAAACAAGAACAATTACCTTTGGGAAGAGCGCGCTGATGTATCCACTTACAAATGCCTGAATGAAAAAACAGCAAAAGATTTGCGTAAAATGCTAAAGGATGGCAAAAGCGAAAAAGAAATTACCGAAACACTTAACAAAACCTCGCAATTAAATGTATCCGTTGAAAATATCACTTTCTTAAAAGGCGAAAATAAAAACGCTGATAACAATTGGAAACAAGGCGTTGCCGAGCAGGATGTTAAAGATGACAAGGAAAATAAAGTACTAGTGATTGTGGTTAACAAAATTATCCCCAAAGCGCCTAAAACAATAGCCGAATGCCGTGGCGCAGTTACCGCCGATTACCAGGTTTTCCTTGAGAAAGAATGGCTTGCTTATTTAAAGAACAAATACACCGTTAAGGTGAACCAGGATGTGTTGAACACGATCCAGTAAATTATAATGTGCATACAGAAAGCCGTTCAGTTAAACCCTGAACGGCTTTTTGCTTGAGCGTAAGTGTTTGGAAACCTTTTGAAAAAAACCGTAAAATAGCGAGGAGGGTTAAAAAAATTAATTTAGCTTAGCACCAACACATTTTTAATTGAAATACTTCCCCATCATACTGTTAAATCTTGCGCTTGTTTCGTGCAATTCAATTTCGAAAGAAGAAGAACAGGCAGCTGTTATTGTAGCAAAAGCCGGATCGGCCAGCCTCGACATGGATGAGTTCAAGGAGCACTTTATTTCAACTGGTGTTCAGAAAGACAGCAGCTACCTTTCAGGAAAGACCATTGAAAACTGGGCGAGGGAAGCTCTGTTTTACGAGGAAGCTTCGGTTAAATTAAACGATGATGAAAAGCGGGTGGAGAGGGAAGTGGAAAATTACCGCAAAACCCTTGTCAACTATATCTACCAGACCAAAATTGTAGAGGCCAATCTCGACACCAATATTTCAAAGCAGGAAATTGAAGATTATTACAACGCCCATCGCGATAATTTTATTTTGAATGAAAACATCATCAAAGTAAACTATTTTAAGATCCCGGTGAAGGCCCAGGGGATTGATAAAATTAAGCGGCTTCTTTATTTTAACAATGCAAAAGATGCCGAACAATTAAAAAACCTGTGTGTGCAAAATGCCGAGAATTTTTTTATGAACGACAGCACCTGGCTGCTTCTGGACGATATTAAAAAAGAAATTCCAAAGCTCAGGGATCAGCCCGACTTTAATTTAAGCCCAGGCAGGATCGTTGAATTTACTGATGCCCAATACTATTATTTTTTGAGGGTGAAAGATCTGAAAACCAAGAACAGCATGTCGCCGATTAACTTCGAGCGCCAGAACATCAAGAATTTTGTGATAAACAACCGTAAAGCACAGCTGATAAGGGATTACAAACAATTGCTTTTAGAAAAAGCCAAAGCAGATAAAACGTTTATCGTGTACTGATAAGACTTGCCTTTAACAAACCCTGTATCTAAATTTTAACCCCGATTACAAGAATATCATCTATTTGTTCAAGATTGCCGCGCCATTGATCGACCGTGCTGTGAAGTATGTTTTTCTGCACATTAAAATTCATGTGCGAATTATTAAGGAGAATTTGCTGGAATTGTTTGTACCTGAATTTTTTGCCTTTTGGGCCTCCAAACTGGTCGGCATAACCGTCGGTAAAGGTGTAAATACAGTCGCCCTCTTCAAGAGCGATGGTGTGTTTTGTGAAAGGTTTGTTGAGGTGATGAAACCCAACAGGCTGCCTGTTGGCTTTGAACTCAAAAAATTCTTTGATTTGTGTACCGGCTGAGTTGTTTTTAATGATGTAAAGGTCGTTATTGGCAGAGGAGAAGGTGAGTTCTTTTTTCTTTTTATCTACGCAGCAAATGGTAATATCCATCCCGTCTTTGCTATCGCCGATATTACCTGTTTGTTTAAGCGCGCCGATAATTTTATCGCGCATGAGGTTAAGCGCTTCCGCCGGGTTCTGGATATTCTGCCCTTCTACAATATCGTCGAGGAAAGACAGCCCAAGCATGGTCATAAAACCGCCAGGCACCCCGTGGCCTGTACAATCGGCAGTTGCGTAGAAGATAAGGTTGTCTTTTTCGTAAATCCAGTAAAAATCTCCACTCACAATGTCTTTCGGTTTAAAGAGTACAAAACTGTCTTTAAAATGATATTTAAATTCCTCTTCACTGGGCAACAAAGCGTCTTGGATGTTTTTTGCGTAGTTAATGCTGTCGGTTATTTCCCGGTTCTTCACTTCAAGTGTGTCTTTCTGACTCTGTATTTCAATTTTTTGCAGCATCAGTTCTGAGTGTTTGGCCTCGATCACTTTTTTAGAGAGTTCGAGTTGCAGCCTTATCCTGATATCGTTGTAGGCCAGCCGGTACCTTGTTCTGATCTGGAATACACAGAAAACCACCACGGTAATAGTTAACAGCCCACCGTTGATCATAAATTCGTCTACAGTTAGCCGGCTGTAAAGGGTATAGAATATAAAATTCGACAAAAGTGTTGTTACAACCAGCAACAGTGATAACTTCAGTTCCCATAACACCAGCATGCCAACACCAATAAACAGCACCATGTATGCAAAGGCGTGTTTCTGGAAGTGCGAAATATCCATGAAACTCCACATGTAGGAGTTTTGAATGGAAATTCCCAGAACAAGTATGAACATACAGGTGTAGATGTTGATCCCGAAAATATTCCGGCCCAGCAGAATAACGGCGCTAATCGATGATACAACAATCCTGAAGATCAGAAAGGGTACAAAAAACTCGTTGCCTATAACAAAATAGTCGCTGACACTCCAGATGATGTTGAGCGCCAGGCCCACCCAGGTGGCTATAATGTGGAATTTTTCTGTAGACTTATAAAATTCCTGTTTGACTATACTTTCAGGTATGGTGGTTTCCTCCATTATTCACCTAAGATACTAAAGAAATGGTAAAATAAAGCAAAACACAGCGGCCAATAAATTTGTTTGTATTGCTGGCTAACAACATACGTAATTCGCGATCAAACGGGTTTTAAAAAATTGCCCAAAGCTTCACATTTTTCCTGGCAGCAAATCCTCACACAATCAGGTTTGCAGGATACCCACGTTGTATTGTTTGGTAATTGGCGCGTGATTAGCCATTTCAATTCCCATGCTGATCACCTTGCGGGTATCGAGTGGATCAATAATGGCGTCTATCCATAAGCGCGATGCCGCGTAATAAGGCGTGGTTTGTTTATCGTAGCGGGCTTTTATTTTATCAAACAATTCATTTTCCTTTTCAGGTGTAATTTCTTCACCTTTTGCTTTGAGGCTTGCCACCTCTATCTGCACCAGCACCTTTGCGGCTTGTGTGCCGCCCATTACAGCCACTTTTGCTGTTGGCCACCCCACAATGAGCCTTGGGTCATAAGCTTTGCCGCACATGGCGTAATTGGCAGCTCCGTAGCTGTTGCCAGCTATGATTGTAAATTTTGGAACCACACTGTTAGCCATGGCGTTTACCAGTTTGGCGCCATCTTTAATAATACCGCCCTGTTCGCTGCGTGAACCCACCATAAAGCCGGTGGCATCCTGTATAAATACTAAGGGAATCTTTTTTTGATTGCAGTTCATAATGAACCGTGCAGCCTTGTCGGCACTGTCGCTGTATATGACGCCACCAAACTGCATTTCATTGGCGCCGCCAGGTTTTTTGCCTTTCACTACTACCCGCTGATTGGCAACGATGCCAACGGCCCAGCCCTCTATGCGTGCGTAAGTGCAGATAATGCTTTTGCCGTATTGTTCCTTGTATTCATCATGCTCACTGTTGTCAACCAAGCGCTCGATGACCTCGTACATGTTGTATTGTTTGTCGCGTGAATCGGGAATGATGCCGTAAATGTCTTTTGGATCTTTTTTTGGCTTGCCGGATTCAATGCGGTTAAAGCCGGCTTTATCGTAATCACCCACCTTTGACATAATGTTCCTGATCCTTTTTAAACAATCAGCATCATCTTTGCATTTATAGTCTGTAACGCCGCTGATCTCGCAGTGAGTAGTGGCCCCACCCAGGGTTTCATTGTCGATTTTTTCGCCAATGGCCGCTTTCACCAGGTAGCTACCCGCCAAAAATATCGAACCTGTTTTATCAACGATCATGGCTTCATCGCTCATGATGGGAAGGTAAGCGCCCCCGGCAACACAGCTGCCCATTACCGCGGCAATCTGTAAAATGCCCATGCTGCTCATCACAGCATTGTTACGGAAAATCCTGCCGAAGTGTTCCTTGTCCGGAAAAATTTCGTCTTGCAGCGGCAGATAAACGCCGGCGCTGTCAACCAGGTAAATAATCGGCAAACGGTTTTCCATCGCTATTTCCTGCGCGCGCAAATTCTTTTTGCCCGTGATGGGAAACCAGGCGCCCGCTTTTACTGTAGCGTCGTTGGCAACAACGATGCATTGTTTGCCGCTCACATAACCGATTACGATCACAACACCGCCACCCGGGCAACCGCCGTGTTCTTCGTACATCTCGTAGCCTGCAAAGGCACCCATTTCAAACTGTGGTGTATCTTTATCCAATAAAAAATCAATCCGTTCGCGGGCCGACATTTTTCCCTGCACATGTAATTTTTCGATCCGCTCTTTGCCACCACCTGAATAGATCTTTTGCAACCGTTGCTCCATTTGGCTTATGAGCAAACGCATTGTATCGTCGTTCTTGTTAAATTCCAAATCCATATTGTTTTTCAAAAAATTAAATCATCCTTTAAATGTAAAGAATAATGCTTTTACTAAGAAATAATTTTGTTTCAGATCCTGATCATTTTCAGGTATTTTACCACTTCATTTAAATAATCAATGACGTGGTAAGGATCGGCTTTTAGAATGATCAGGTCCAACTCGCGGTATTTTTTACCGCCCCCGCATTTGAGTGTGGCGGTGATGGCCGCTGTAATGGCCGAAGAAAAAAGATCTGATTCGGGTGAGGTATTGATTACAAGATCGAATTTTTTATTTTTAAGTTGCTGCAAAACCCCAGCACGCGGTAGACCTAAAAAAGTGCGCTCTTTTTTAGTAAGGCATTGCCAGTCGGCATAGGTGGCTGTTTTTGAGGCCATTTCAATGTAATACACACTCACCAGTTTACCTGTGCCGTCAATAAATTTATCGATGGCGCTTTTATTGATCTTATCGTTCTGGTTCAGCAACAGCGCCACAGTTTTTATACGATCCCATGGCAAAAACTGTTTGCTGCGTTTAAGGTTTTCTTTCGCGATTTTTGAGTTCAGTATTATTTCAGCGAGTGGTTTCAACATCAGGCCTTGAACATTTTTTTGATCAATTCAACAAATCTGGTTTCAGTGGCCTCAATGCTTTCGAGGCTTTTTCCGCCGGCGGCGTTGATATGACCGCCACCGTTAAAATAGTTGCGGGCAAAGGTATTCATGTCGATATTGCCCTTGCTTCTGAAAGATATTTTTACGCAGCCATCACTTTCGTTAAACAGAGCGCAAACTTTAATTCCTTTAATCGAGAAGGGGTAGTTGACCAGGCCTTCGGTATCGCCTTTCTGGTAGCTGAATTTGTTGAGTTCTTTTTCTGTTAAAGTAAAGTAAGCTACTGGTAGCCCCTCAATTACTTTCATTTTTTCACTCAGCGCATAGCCGAGCAGTTTTAACCGCGGCAGGCTGTAATTATCGTACACGGCACTGTGTATGTCGCTTGGCACAATGCCTGTTTTTAATAATTCGGAAAGTATGAGGTGGGTGTTTGTATTCACACAGGGATACCGGAATGACCCCGTATCGGTCATAATACCGGTATACAGGCAGGCCGCTATGTTTTTGTCGATTTGCTTTTTGCCACCCATACCCACAATCCAGTCGAAGATGAGTTCGCTGGTGCTGCAGGCCTTTACATCATGAAAATAAAGGCTGGCATAATCATCGGGTTGCTGGTGGTGGTCAATCAGAACCTTTGGTGCCAGTGTATTTGAAAGTACTTCGCCCAGCTTTTCGAGGCGCTTGTAGGAATTAAAATCAAGCGTAAAGATGAGGTCGGCAGACTGAAGGATTTTGGTGACTTTGGCCTCCTGGGTCTGGAAGTTTAACACCTGTTTGTTGCCAGGCAGCCAATTTAAAAACTCGGGGTAGGCGTTGGGTACTACTACTTTTACACTCTTATCGAGGGATAATAGGTAATGATAAAGACCAAGACTGCTGCCCATCGCATCGCCATCGGGGCTCCAGTGGGTAACAATGGCGATATTACCCGATTTTTTGAGGGCTGTTTTGAACTTCCGGAAGCTGTCTTTTTGCATTGATTTGGTGTGAAATCCGTAAATTTAGACTTTTTAGGCCCTAAATGGCTTAAAATTCGCAAAATAATTTTCACGGGCTGTAATTAATTTTATATATTTGCCCCTCTAATTTTAAATAGATCAAAAATGTTAATAGTTCAAATTAAAGAAGGCGACAATATCGAAAAAGCCTTAAAGAAGTACAAAAAGAAATTTGAAAAAACCGGGGTTGTAAAACAGCTGCGTGAGCGTTCAAAGTTCACTAAACCTTCTATTGTACGTCGTGAACAGGTAATTAAAGCCGCTTATAAGCAAAAATTGCAGATCGGCGCTATCGAAAAATAAATCCTTTTTAAGGAATTTTATATTGCAATCCTAACTTGAAATGCATAATTTCGGTTAGGATTTTTTATTTGGTATGGTTAATAATGCAGTCAGTGGCTTTTTATCCTTTTTAAATCTTCAAAAAAGATTTAGCCCCTTAACTGTTCTGAATTACCAATCTGACCTCAAACAATTTTTTCTTTTTATTGAAGATGAAATTCCCCGCTCAGCGCTGGGTGAAATCACCTACCAGGATATCAGGTCATTTGTTGCCTCGTTAATCGACCAGGGTATTGCCCCGAGCAGCGTGAACAGAAAGTTAAGCGCCTTAAAATCTTTTTTCAGGTACCTGCTTGCCAAAGAAATCATTACGGTAGATCCAGCTGGCAGAATTCCTGGTCCAAAAATCCCCAAGAGGCTGCCGGTTTTTGCTGATGAAAACCAAATGCAGCATATTTTCTCGAAAGTAATATTTGGCAACGATTTTGAAGGCATCAGGAATAAACTGATCATTGACATTTTATACCAAACCGGCATCAGGAGGGCTGAATTGATGGGTTTGAAGGAAAACGACGTTGATATTTATAACCTCCAGTTGAAAGTGCTGGGTAAGGGTAAAAAAGAGCGCATTGTGCCATTTGATATTGCATTAAAACGTAACCTGGAAACCTATCTCCACGTAAAAAAAGAAGGGCAGCTTTCAAACCCCGTTTTATTGGTAACTGTGAAAAATAAACCCTTGAGCGCCGGTCTTGTTACCAGCATTGTGAATGGGGTGCTTGGGCAGGTTACCACCAATAAAAAGAAAAGCCCGCACGTATTGCGACATACTTTCGCAACACATTTACTCAATAACGGCGCCGATATTAACGCTGTAAAAGAACTGTTGGGCCACAACAGCTTATCGGCTACACAAATTTACACACACAACACCATCGACAAATTAAAAAAATCTTACAACCAGGCCCATCCGCGGTCTGGCAATTAATAACCAGGAAAAGCGGGTCTTAAATTTTTAGTAACTGTATACCAAAAAAAACAAAGGAGGAAACAAGCTATGACAATCAACATTCAATCAGTGCATTTCGATGCCGACAAAAAATTATTAGACTTTGTGAATGATAAGGTAAGTAAGTTAAACACCTTTTACGATGGCATCATCAAACATGAAGTAATATTAAGGCTTGACAAAAGCAGTAATACAGATAATAAGATCGCCGAGGTAAAGATCTCGGGTAAAGGCACAGATTTTTTCGCGAAAAAGCAATGCGTTAGTTTTGAAGAGGCTATTGACCTTGTTTGTGAGGCATTAAAAACACAATTAAAGAAACACAAAAATAAAGTGCTTGAACATTCTACAACAGGCGTTTTGATTGAAAATGCCACTCGTGAAGACGAGGAGATCTGAGCATCAAAAACAATTAAATTAAATTTTCGCCCTGGTTTTCCGGGGCGATTTTTTTTGTAGATTTATTAACTCTTAAACCAAAAACAAATCAATGAAATCAACAACATTAATTATCGCTGTGTTATTGTGCGCGCTATCGGTTAACGCGCAACCTCCAAAGGGCAAAGCAACACCTGGTACCATTTATGGCGCCAAAACAACAGAACAGGGAGCAGTCAGCATGAACGAAGTTCAATCACTTTTAAAGGCCAAAGACACTGTGGCAGTAAAGGTAAAGGCAGTGGTGGTGAGTTCGTGCGCAAAAAAAGGATGCTGGATGAATTTAAAAATAGACGATAAAAGCACGGCCTTCGTTAAGATGAAGGATTACGCGTTTTTTGTACCCACGGATATAGAAAATAAAACAGTAGTGCTCGACGGCATAGCCTTTATAGAGGAAACGTCGGTAGAAGAACTGCAACACTACGCCAAAGACGCAAAAAAGCCGCAATCTGAGATTGACGCCATCAAAGAACCTAAAAGACAAGTCAGGTTTTTGGCAAATGGCATCCTGGTGCTATAGCAGGGTGTAGTGCCGCCTTTGATTCCTACCCATTCTGCTGGTGAGAAAAGAGATACTAAAATATTATGGGGAGCGGAATGCCACTTATTTGCATGGTTCAGGCGAAAACGCTACTGAATTTTTGTTGGATGAACTTCAGCTCAACAATAAAAACGAGCAGGTGCTTGAATTTGGGTTCGGCACCGGCGGTACATTGGTGAAAGTCAAATCAAGGTACGCTGCCATTCAACTTTACGGGGTTGATGTTTCTCCATTGATGTTAAAAAAAGCTTCCAAAAGGCTTAAGTTTTGCGGTTTGCATGCAGGAGTGTCTCTGGTGCTAAGCCCATCCGACAATTCTCTTCCTTTTGCTAACCATCAATTTGACAAGGTGTACGCAGAATCTGTGCTGGGAATCCAGGATGCAGTCAGTCTTCGTAAAATACTTTCAGAAATTTTCAGGGTACTGAGGCCGGGTGGTTGCCTGGTTTTGAATGAATCGGTTTGGGCTGCACACATGAAGGCCGAAGAAATAGAAGATATGAACAGGAGGTGCAAACAAGCGTTTGGTATCATACAGGCCAGTGCCGAATACGCAGGCACCGCGCAGTGGCTGGAGTTGCTCCAACAGACGGGTTTTTCGGTTGCCCAGTTTAAGAAAATAACACCCACACAAAATAAAAAAACCAAAACCTTCGCCGAAATTTTGTCGGTATTATTTACTTTCGGCGGAAAAATAAACAGCCTCAGGCCTGCTTTGCTAAAAGAGCGGCTCGCTTATCAAACAAGCATGAAGGAGATCTCGCCGGCTAACGGCAACTACCTTGAAGTAGCTTTGTTCTTTGCTGTAAAATAGGCAGGGTTCTAAATTTTATTTTTGGCCTGCTTCTTTCAGCATCAATGCCCTGATGTATTTAACTGGCGCGCTGCCGTAACTTAAAAACTTCTCATGAAATTCTTTCAGGTTAAAGCCACTGCCTTTTAGTTTTTTATATTCTTCCCTGAAATCGTAGATCTCGGTATACCCTGTAAAATATGAACAGAGCTGAACCTGCGAGATAGAAACCCTTCTCCATTTTCCTTCGGCTTCGGCTTGTTGCTGGAAGGCTTCATCGATGAGCAGGTGAAGCGCGTCTTCTTTGCTCATGTTTTTGGTGTGCACACTGTAGTCCAGTATAGTGTTGCAGGTACTACGCAGGTTCCATTTGTAATACATGAGCCACATTTCGGGTTCTGCTTCGTTTGAATTTTCAACAGCTCCGTAACCGTTTTCGAGCATCATGCGTTCAGAATAAACTGCCCAGCCTTCTACCATGGCACCATTGCCGAGTATTGATTTAACAATGCTTGGAGACTGATTAGCATACACCAATTGGATGTAGTGCCCGGGGATGGCTTCATGAATATTGAGGATTTGCAGGATATAGTGGTTGTATTCCCGCAGATAACTTTCTGCTCTTTGTTTGTCCCAGCCCGAAAGACTGCCAACATTGTAATAGGTATTGCCGTTTTTATCGTAAGGCCCCGGAGAAGAAATTGATGCGCCGGCCAGTCCTGCCATGTACGCAGGTTCCTTTCTAACCACCAAAGGTTTGCTGGGGTCGAGCGCAATAAGGTTTTTCCTGGCTATAAATTCGGTGAGCGCGGGGATTTGCTGCTCGATGGCCAACTGAAAAGAATCCGGGCTCACGTGTTTCAGAGAAATTATATTAATAAGTTCTTTAATTGCGGTTAGCCTGTCTTCAGGCATTGCTTTGTTATTAAAGTATTTTGGCCAAAGGGTTTTTGTGATTCCAAACATTTTTTCGTGAAGGTCTTTTTTGTGGGTCATGGCTTTTTCAAAGATCTGATCGGCAGTGTAACCCGATTGAATGTCGTGCTCAAATTTTTTGGTGTACAGTTCACTGCCAAGCCTGAAACTTCGTGGCGACGGGTGCTTTAAAGTTTTGAGCCATGCGGCATAGGTTTTAATAGCTGTTACCGATTCTTTGGCCCTTGCGCTGATTTTGGTTTTGTCAACCTCCTGCAGATGCGATTTTTTCATGGCCTCAGCCAGGTCTTGTTCAAAAACCGAAATGCCACCCAGGTTTTGAAGTATGGCCAGGTCGGTGTGTTCAACGGTGGGATTTTTTATATTTTGTTTGGCTGCTTCGTAAAAGGCAGGGATGTTTGCCATTTTCTGGTAAAAGTGGGCGAGACGGGTATCAATGGTGTCGTAATTGTTATTGAGCATTTCGGCAAAACCGCCACAAACGTTGTAACCTGAGGGATCCCACTCAAACGTTTTTAAAGTGCCGAGGTCCCAGGTGCCGGCGTTTAAAAAATCCCTGATCATGTAAAAATCGGTTTTGCTATTGTCTGAAAGGCCATCAACATCGTAGTGCCGGAGTGAGTCGAGATTGGCGTTAAAAAAAGCCATTTCCAAGTCGCGCTGCGCCTGTTTGGGTACAACGAGTATGCTATCGTAACGATGGTAACCAACGCTGCTCGCCCAGCCCGGGTATAATTTCCAGAGTGACTCAACAAATTTCTCACGATAGGCGTCAAAAGCCGCATCGCTGTTGTGATTTTGTTTGGGGTTGCTAAGGGGTTCATTTTGGCACGAAACCAACGCGATGAACAACAGACACTGAAGTATTTTTTTCATTGTAGAGATTGAAAAACAAATGTAAACTAATTTACAAAGTGAGGAAAATCTTTATTATTGGTTATAAAATTCCACACAAAACATAAAACTGCGGCTTCGTTTTCGCTTTTTACAGGGTGGTTTTTATTTTGCTGAACACGCTTCACACCAATTAAATGTTTTAATCATGTCAAGACCAGGAAGAGACGATGCCCGAGAACGCATCAAAAAAGCCGCGCCATCGCACACCGCAGACTCACATAAAATGGAGTCGGAAAAGAACAAAAAAACCAACGCTGACCTGAAGGCTGACATTAAAAAGGCAAAACGAAAATAATACCGCGATTTCGTTATATAAGAAATAGTGAACCAGCAGACAGCTCAATAACAGCTACTGTTCTGTTTTTTGTCTTTTGCATTGATCCTGCTTTGTTTTTTTAGTAAGGCCGTCGAAAAATAATAGACTTCGATAAGTGCCCCTATTGGATAAAAACGGCCCGGAAAAGCCCCATTACCTATTTTTGAGATGGCTTTCAGACAAAGCAGCAAGGGATGGCAAGATCGCGGGCTTTTTATTTGTGTTGTGGTGTTGGGATGGTACTTTCAGAACAATTATTTATTTGTTTTCTTCGAACCTGGTCCAGGTTTGTGTTCTTCCTATTTGTGAAACGCCAAGGTAACCGCGCAGTTCGAGCGTGTTGCCGTTTAAGGTTGCCCGACAGGTGTATGTTTTACCGCTTTCGGGATCATAAATGGTCCCGTTTTAACAAAGGTCTCTAACAAAAACAAGATCCTTCAATGGCTCGAGGCCGATGAGCGGGTTGGTTCGTTTCGTTTTATACGGATTGTTTTTGTCTGTTTTAGCAGTGCCATCGGAGTAGGTTGGTACTTTCAGCCAGATAATTTTCCCGTTGTATTTGTCGCCTTGCCTGCTAATTTCTACGTGGCTTTTTTCTACGTTCGGAATCCAGATACCAGTAATATTGTCTGCTTTGATCCTGGATTGCGGAAATAAATAAATGGCAAGGAAAGAAAAGATCATCACAAGTATTTTTTTAAGACATTGAGTTTTTCAAAGGTACCAGCGAGGATAATTATTAATTTTTTACACAATGCAAAAAAGGACAAACGCAATGATGCATTTGTCCCTGAAAAGTAAGTTCGGTTTAATAACTATAAAACCCTCAACAACCACAGTATGAGTAAAACAAGGGCTACCACAAGCAGAATGTAAATGAGTGGCCCGAGAATATCGCCTATCAGTCCCAAAAAAAACAATACCAGCAATACCACTATCACGATCCAGAGCAGGCTCAATCCATCGTCATCATCGTCGGCCGATTTTTGCAGTGTTAGACCATTGATCGATTTAAAAGTTTTTTTAATGAGCAATTCTGCCGGCCGTAAATTATTGTTGATCAGGTCAGCATTGGAATTTGTTTGGGTAAGCGCCGGTTTTTTTATTTTGTGCGCGGCGCTGGTTTTATTTGCCGTTACAACCGGGGCAGGTGATTTTGAAAGTGATTTTAAATCAGCGGGCTGGCTCTCGGCTTTAGGTGTTACAACAACAGGCTGAGTGGCGTTTGCCGGTGCTGGTTTTTCGGCTTTGGCTTTAGTGGTGTGCCTGGCATGGCTATGACTTACATAATAACCTTTTGTGTACCTGCGTTTAGTTAACGAAGTTGAAAACCCGCAGGACGATACCAGAACCGCGATGATCATGCAAAGCAGTATGTAGGGAGTAAATGATTTTTTCATAATAATAATTTAAATGGTAAGTGAATACAAACTCATAGGTCAAAGCCTATGCCATCATTATGAATCGAAAATGGAAAATGAGAGGAATGCGCCGAAACAAAGAAGGAGGGATAGAACTTACGAATAAAAAATTTTGCTCACACAAACGCATCATTTTAAATTGAAATGTAGATTCTATCACCTCCCCATATTTGAGTAAATAGATTGAAGATGTTTTCAAAAATAATGCCAGGAATAGCAACATTTTTAAAAGCGATTTTATTCCCTTTGTGCAACTTATTTTCCCCACGCCGGGTAATATATTCTCCGGTGATCACCAGCCCTGCCCTGGTATCATAATGGGAAAAAAAATCCCCTTAAAAAGACTCTTTGTGATTTTTGATGCAGGTTTGCATACATGGCATTGAGTTTTGAACGTTTTAATCATGATGTGACCCTTTTTCAAATTCATATTTCTGATCGTTTATATTGGCTGCCCAGATGTATTTTCACAAAATCTCTTGGTGAATGCTACTTTTGTAGCAAAACATCTCAGGAAGGGTTTTGGCGAAATAACAAAGGCCCATGCCTGGGGAAACGCGAATGGCGGCAGTGTTGATCTTTTCACCAGTAAAAAAACCCGTTTCAAAAATACGGTTAACGGCATTCCCGAAAATTACATGGGTACACAGCCTTCTGCCGACGGTATGAATTACACTGGTATAGTGGCCTACTACGACGATGGCGACAACGATTATTTTAAACAGGAGGGCAAAGGCCGGCGCTTTCCCTTTAAAAAGACAAATGGCTACAAACAATACACCGAATACCTTGAAGGAGAATTCCGGGAACCACTGATTGCCGGCGCTGTTTATCGCCTTTCGTTCAAAGTAAGCCTGGCAGACCTGAGTGGGCGTGCAGTTTCATGTATGGGCGCATTAATTACCGATAAAAAAGTAAAAGAAACGTCAAATACGTTTCTCAAACAGATACCGCAATTTGTTTTGCACCGGGTCATTTCAGACACCACGGCCTGGGTTTTGCTATCAGGGGCATATATCGCACTTGGTGGAGAAAAGTATATCACGATAGGGTGTTTTAAAGACGAAGATTTTAGGGTTGAAAAAGTGGTCGGTAAAATGCAGCAGGATTCACGGAAGGCCTATTATTATATTTCCGAGATCAGTTTAACCCCTTACGCTGAAGAAAAAAGTAATCTCGAAGCGATAGTGCGCGGTATGGATTATATTGAATTAATGGATTTACAATTTGCTTCGGTCAATTCGGACATTATGCCTGGCTTTTACAGGGAATTGGATGAAGTAGCTAATTGGATGGTAAAATACCCGGATTACAGGTTTTTTGTTGCGGGTTATGCCGATCAGTTGGGTAGAACAGCAGTGAATGATTCTTTATCACTGCAAAGAGCCGTGAATGTAAAAAATTACCTGGTAGACAAAGGGGTTAATGCAGCGAATCTGTTAACAGAAGGTTTTGGCAGCGAAAATCCATTAGAAAATAAACTCAAGAGCCGTAAAAACAGGCGGGTTGAAATTTACCTGTATGCTACCGGCAAAGCAGCTCATTAGCAAAAAGTACATTGCCAAATCCTGAAAGCAAGGAACTCAATAACTCAGCAAATCTCTTATCGCAGCTTCTACCTTGTCGGCATTGGGTAACATTGTTTTTTCCAGCACTGAATTGAGCGGGATTGCGGGGAGATTTTCGGCGCCAACAACTCTTACGGGCGCGTCTAAAAACCTGAAGCAATTGTCGCTGATCCTTGCCGCCACGCTTTGCGCGAAGCCATTAAACACTGGTTCTTCAGTAAGAACCATAATTTTACCGTGTTTTGCCGCGCTTTCAAAAACAGCGCTTTCATCGAGCGGCGAAATGGAGCGCAGGTCGAGGATCTCGATCTGACCTTCAAATTTTTTGGCAGCAGCCTTCGCCCAGTAAACACCCATGCCATAGGTGATCACCACCAGGGATTTACCTTCGTTGATGAATTTGGGTTCGGCTTCCATCACCAGGCGTGCCTTGCCGAATGGAATGATATAATCTTCGTCGGGTTCGATGGTTCTGGCGTCTTCGGTGCCTTTGATCTTGCTCCAGTACAATCCCTTGTGTTCGAGCATTACAACAGGGTTTGGATCGTAATAAGCCGCTTTCATGAGTCCTTTTAAATCGGCCCCGGTGCTTGGGTAGGCGATTTTTATGCCTTTTATGTTTGCCAGCACACTTTCAACGCTGCTGGAATGATAGGGTCCGCCGCTGCCGTATGCACCTATAGGCACCCGCAGGATCATGCTCACTGGCCATTTCCCGTTTGATAAATAACAACTGCGGCTTACTTCGGTAAACAGTTGGTTGAGACCCGGCCAAATATAATCGGCAAACTGTACTTCAACAATGGGTTTCAGTCCCACCGCGCTCATACCAACAGTAGAACCTACAATAAATGCTTCCTGGATGGGGGTATTAAAAACCCTGTGGGCACCGAACTGTTGCGAAAGAGTGGCGGCCTCCCTGAATACACCGCCAAGTCGCGCGCCTACGTCCTGTCCGTATAACAAACATTCGGGGTGTTTAGTCATTAATTCCCTGATGGCGAACAAGGCGCTGTCGACCATAACGGTTGGTTGTTTGCCGCTAGGGCTGCGTTCTCCTTTTTCCTCGGTTACCGGGGTAGGGGCAAATTCGTGTTTAAAAAGGTCTTCCGGTAACGGGTCTTCTTCCAGTATAGCCAGCGCGTAATCAGCATCCACCAGGTTCTTCGCGTCCTCTTCAATTGTTTTGATTTCGCCGGCGTCAATGCCGCCAATGATGAGCTGGTTGCGCAGGCGCGGCAAAGGATCCTTTTTTTCGGCCTCCGCAAGATCGTCGCGGTACCACTCTTTTCTTACCCCACTGGTGTGATGGTTGAGGAGTGGAACTTTCGCATGGATGAGCATGGGACGTCTTTCTTCGCGGATAATGGTCAGGCACTCCTTCACAACGTTATAGCTGGAAATAAAATCTGTGCCATCGATGGTGCGTGTTTCAAGCCCTTTGAATCCTTTTGCAAATTCTGTAATGTCCTGCGAACGGAATTCGGAAGCGTGGGCGCTGATATCCCATTCGTTATCCTGAATAAAGTACAGGATGGGCAGTTGTTTTAAAGCGGCCATCTGAAAAGCTTCAGAAACCTCCCCTTCGGTGCAGCTGGCATCTCCAAGCGAACAAACCGCAACTGGTTGTTCTGTTTTGTGATCGGGAGCCAGGCCCATTTTTTCGAGGTATTGCAAACCCATGGCAATGCCGGTAGTAGGTATGGCCTGCATACCCGTAGCGCTGGATTGATGCGGTATTTTTGGCATGTTGTCGCGCTTTAAACTCGGGTGAGAATAATAAGTTCTTCCTCCCGAAAAAGGGTCGTTTCTTTTGGCAAGTAATTGCAGCATGAGCTCAAATGGCCTCATGCCAATGCTTAAAAGGATGCTGTCATCGCGGTAATAGGCACTTAAAAAATCCTGCGGTAACAGCTGCAAGCCCAGTGCGATCTGAACTGCCTCGTGGCCGCGGCTTGTGGCGTGTACATATTTTGCGGTAACTTCTTTGTTGGCTTCATACAGCTCTGTCATGCTTTTGGCCGTGCACATCAGGCCAAATGCTTTCTTTAAAATTTCTGTGGGTATTTTGGTTTTTATTGAAGTGGCTTTCAACTTGAAATCATCCATTTTTATAACGTTATAAGGTTTAAAATTAAGGATTTTTAGACCAAAAAAGGCATGCACAATGAAATTAACAGGGGGGTGTACATAATTGATCCTGAATTATTTAAACCGCGGCTTTTCAACCGGTATATTTATCTAAATGAAAACTGGTTTTTATACTGCGATAATTTGTTTTTGCATACTTATTTTTGCAAACGCTTGCAGGCACAAGAAGTCTGTCGTTTCAAAACCAAAACACAAAAAAACAGAGGTGGTAAAAACCACAACAGAAACCGGCAAAAAAAGTGCTGAACCCACTGCCGGTCATACCACCGAAACTTCGGCAATGCTTGTTCAGAAATTGGGTGTGTCTGAAAAAGAATTCAAAAGCAACAAACTTTTTCTTTTTATCAACGATTGGTATGGTGTGCCGTATAAATACGGCGGCTGTCAGAAAACGGGTGTAGACTGCAGTTGTTTCACCAATCTTTTATACGAAACGGTTTACAATAAAAAAACGGGCCGTTCGGCCGACGACATGTATCATGCCTGCGAAAAAATCCTGCTTCACGAAGCAAAGGAAGGCGATCTCATTTTTTTCAGGATCGGCGGCAATTCGGTTTCGCATGTTGGTGTTTACCTGCGAAATAACTTATTTGTTCATTCGAGCACCAGCAAAGGCGTTGTTATCAATAGCATGGATGAGGCTTATTATAAAAAGTATTTTCATTCGGGGGGAAGATTAAAAAATTCATGATTGACGGACTGAAGTTATCTATACCACAAAGGATGATTCTGCTAAGGATCACGCTCATTTTTTCGCTGATCATTTCTATTTTTTTGAGCCTCAATTTGTGGGGTGGTTACCGCACCTTTCCATACGCGCCTGTGCTCGAGAAGCCATTGGTGACAGCCCCATTTGATTTTATTTTAAGTGGTCTTGCGATTTTGGGATGGCTGTGTTCATTGTTCCTTAAAAAGGAGCGCCTTTTTATTTTTCTGTCTTTTATGCTTTGCATAATCCTAGTGCTTCATGATCTGAACAGGCTGCAGCCCTGGTTTTTTATTTACAACAGTTTGCTAGCTGTTTTTATTTTTTACAATGGCAGGGTCGATGACCCTAACAAGTTCACATCGATTTTTATTATCATGCAGCTGATCTTTGCTTCGGTTTATTTTTATTGCGGTATCAGCCAGCTCAATTGCAATTTTATCGAATCCACCTATGCCGAAATCATTAGCCCCTTAAAAACCCTGATGAGTGAGCGGCAATTTCTTTTTTTTAAGAAAATGGGCGTATTGGTGCCATACATCTTCCTGTTCATAGGACTGGGATTTACCATTTCACCGCTCAGGTACCTGGCCATCACCATGGCAGTGTGTATCCATCTGCTGCTGCTCATTTTTTTATTTCCTTCTCAAAAAAACACCAATTACACCCTTTGGTTCAGCAACCTGTCGTTCATCGTGATGTTAACCCTGCTCTTTTCCGGAAAAACAAAACAAAGGTATTTTAGTCCCACTTTTTTGTTTAAAATGCCACTGTTTTACATTGTTGTATCGGTGTTTTTAATAATGCCCGCGTTTAATGTCATCAACCGCTGGCCCGATTATCTGTCGTCGAATTTCAGGAGTGGCAACAACAGTTCGGCATTAATTATGTTCAACCAGAATGTGAAACAGAAATTACCTCATTACCTCGTGCATTTTTGTGAGCCAAGGGGAGACGTTTATATATTCAATTTCGGTCGCTGGAGCAGTCACGAGCTGCACGCCGATTGTAATCCTGAAAGGCTGGTATTTAACAGTATTTACAACAGCATATTAAACTCGTCGGGTTGCGGTGTTAAAGATTTACAATTGATAGTGCAGCCCAAGACGAAATTATTGTGTAAACCATAAGGTAATTTTATATTTGTATAAAGTTTAAAACTATAATGAATAAAATATTAATTGGCGTTAATGCCATTTTGGTTGCAGCAGTCGCTTTTCTTTTTTTTAAGGTTAATTCATTTACTGCTTCTGATACCAAAACAACTGAAGACGTTACTGAGAAAACGGCCACTGTGCCCACGACAGCGGTCAAAACGGTTGCGCCGGTTGGCAACGCGCCAACCGGGAAAATAGCTTACATCAACATCGACGAGCTGAATGAAAAAAGTCTCGAAATAAACGACCTGATCACCGAAGCAAAAAAGCGAAGAAACAACATCGAGGCGAGTCTCGAGAGCCTTAATCTCCAGTATCAGAAAAAGATGGAAGAGTACCAGACTTCTGCCAAAGCGGGCATCGCGCCTGCAAGTGAGATGCAAATGAAAGAAAAGGAAATCATGAGCATTGAAAAAGAGGCGCAGAACAAACAACTGCAGATGGAGAGTCTTTCAGTAGATATAAACGAGAAGAATGGCGCATTTCAGAAGAACGTGAAGAATTTTTTGATTAAATGGAACAAAGGCCGGTACGATTTTATTTTGTCTTATAGCGACGCAGTACCGAGTATGCTTTTAGGCAATACAACGCTTGAGATTACCTCCGAGATCATCGAAGAATTAAACGCTGAGTACAAACAGAGTAAAACAAAAAAATAAAACCAATGAGCAAACTTCTTGAAAAAATAAGATCAGTTGAAGAGTTTCATAATGTTTTTAAAATAGGCAATGCCGACCAGGTGAAGCTGATAGATGAAAAGGATTATGTGCTGCGTTACAATCTTATTAAAGAGGAGAATGAAGAGTACCTGGAAGCCTGCAAAAATGGTGATATTGTTGAAATAGCGGATGCCCTTGGCGACCAGCTTTATATTTTATTTGGAACCATCCTTAAGCATGGCCTCCAACACAAGATTGAGGAAGTTTATGATGAAATTCACCGCAGCAACATGAGTAAACTCGACGAACAGGGAAGCCCTATTTACAGAGAAGATGGCAAGATCCTGAAATCCAACCTTTATTTCAGGCCCGATATTAAAAAGATCCTGGATAAATAATCCGGCGAATAATATTTCTTAATTAACCACCAAAGGCCTGCAGGATCTGCTGCGCGAATTCTTTTGCGAGTTCGGGTTTTAGAACTAAAACAAAAGCGATCCCGAACAGGGCGCCCCAGAAGTGCGATTCGTGACTGATATTATCGGTATACGCCGTTGTTTTTTTTCGGCGGATTAAATAATAACTGATGCCCAGCAGCAAAGCTCCGGCGATCCATCCCTGCATCGGAAAAAAGAACAGAGATATTTTGCTGATGGGGCTGATGATGATGTAACAAAACATGATGGAGGAGATGGCCCCGCTGGCCCCCAGCGAAGAGTATTCGGGGTTGTTTTTGTTTCTCATGTATTCAGTAAACGACGCTGCGTAAATTCCACCTGTAAATAATATGATGTAGTACATCTTGCCCAGGCGGGGATCAAAAATTGTTTCGTTTCCGAAAAACCCCTCTTCCAGCGTTAACCCGAAGCTAAAAAGTGCCAGGCAGTTAAAGGCCAGGTGCATGAAATCGCCGTGAATAAAAGCGTGAGTTAGAAAGCGGTAGTGTTCTTTGTTATAATGAATAGAGTAGGGATGAAAGAGGTATTTATTCATGGCGTTCCTGTCGGAAAAGCAATAGACCGAAAAAACAACAATAATGGCCAAAAATGTATACGTGATCATTGTTTTAAATTTGATCCTAAGTTAAGGTAATTCCGGGAACAGGGATGAGATAAAAAATATAATATCAGATCTCCTGTTTGGGTTCCAGTAAAAATTTATTGATAGCGAAATGCCCGAGATAAATGAGGGGAATGAGACAAACCGCCACAAGTAATTTAAATGAATAACCCCACAGGGCGTTATGAATGAACTGATCGCCGGTCCAAACACCTGGAATAACGAAGGCGATGAACTGCACAACAAAAGTATCGATGAGCTGACTCACGACGGTGCTGCCGGTTGACCGCAGCCAGATCATGCGGTTGCCGGTTTTTTTCCGGAACAACCAAAACACATAAACATCCACCAGCTGCGAAACAAAAAATGCCACAATGCTGCCCACAATGATCCACTGGCTTTGGCCAAAAACAGTATTAAAATTCTGGTCGTTTACCGGGCTGCCGTTAATGGCTGGTATGCGCCCCCCAATCAACAGCAGAATAAAAGTGTAGGCAATTAGTCCAACAGTTATAAAAGTGAGTTTTCTTACACCCTGTTTGCCGTAATGTTCATTGATTAGGTCGGTCAATATAAAAACAACCGGCCACAATATAATGCCGATGCTTTGGGTGAACAAACCAAAAAACTGTACCAGCTTGCCCCCAATGAGCTCTGCCACAATAGCGTTGGTGATAAAAAATCCCGCGAGGATAATAAAAACCAGATCTTTTCGCCTGTTAAAATCCATTTAAATATATAAGGTGATTAAAATAATTTATTGCTTAACAGATAAAATATGAGAATGCAGGTAACAGTATTGAGCACAATGTTGAGTAAGGCATAAAAATGAAGACTTTGTTTGAACAACAAAAACGTTTCGTAACCAAAACTTGAAAAGGTGCTTAAACCACCGCAGAATCCGGTTATTAACAACAATTTTAAGGTTGATTGGTTCACGTTCTTAAATGAACAGAGCCAAAGGGTAAGGGCAAAAATAACGCAGGCGCAGGCGTTGGCGGCGAAGGTGGCCCAGGGCAATGAAGCGCTGTTCTTCTGGAGCCACAGGCCAATCTGGTAACGCAGCAATGAACCAAATCCACCCCCTATAAAAACAAGAATAAAATTCATTATTGATTTCAAATGTAATGGATTCTGCCGTGAATTCGTAATCTTTTTGTTTAACACCTAATTTAGTACCTTCGGTGCAAGCAAAAAAACATATGACTAATATCCTCATTAAAAATAAAATCACAAGCCAATCGAACATTGTGGTGATCACCGAAAAATTTGTTAACGAATTTAACCTGCCCGAAAAGGTAGAAGATTATATTACCGCGCAGTTAAAACTCCCGGAAAAAAAGACACTCACCTACAATTACATTGGCAAATACATTTCGATATACATTGTTGATAAAGTTAAAGACAAGGATAAAACCGATGAGTTATTAAGGAGGCATGGCGCTGCAGTGGCCGAAGCGGTAAACGCGCATAAAGGCAAAGAGGTGTTTATTTATAACCAAACAAAAGATGCCGGCCTGTCACTGCCGCTCGCTGAAGGGATTTACCTGGCCAATTACCAGTTTATACGTCACAAAACAGGCAAGAAAACCGGGCACAACACGCTGAGTTCAATTATAATCGCCAATACCAGCATCACCGAAGCCCGTGTGACCGAACTCAATGTTGTTTGCGAGGCAACCTGCATGGCCAGGGACCTGGTGAACGAACCTGTAAATATTTTAAACGCTTCGGCTTTGGCAGGGGCTTTTAAAGAGATAGGAAAAAAAGCGGGCTTTAAGGTGGAGGTTTGGAACAAAGCCAGGATCTCGCAGCAAAAGATGGGTGGATTGTTATCGGTAAACGCCGGAAGCGTTGATGAGCCAACGTTTACAATCATGGAGTACAAACCAAAAAATGCCAGGAATAAAAAGCCCTTGGTACTGGTGGGCAAGGGTGTTGTTTACGATACCGGCGGGCTCAGCCTTAAACCCACTCCCAACAGCATGGACATGATGAAGTGTGACATGGCCGGTGGCGCGGCAGTGGGTTGTGCCTTATACGCCATAGCCAAAGCCAAACTCAATGTGCATGTGATTGGTTTGGTGCCGGCTACCGACAACCGGCCGGGCTTTAACGCATTTGCACCTGGCGATATCATTACCATGATGGATGGCAGCACTGTAGAAATGTTGAATTCAGACGCCGAAGGCAGGATGATTCTGGCCGACGCGCTGCATTATGCCAAACGATATGATCCGGCACTGGTAATCGATATTGCTACCTTAACCGGTGCCGCGGTTGCTGCCATAGGAACCGCCGGCATAGTAGGCATGGGTACCGCAAGCGGCACGCTAAAAGAAAAACTGCATACAAGTGGCTTCAGTGTGCATGAACGTATCGCTGAATTTCCATTTTGGGACGAGTATGACGACCTGATGAAAAGTGACATTGCCGACCAGAAAAATCTCGGTGGGCCTTATGCAGGCGCCATCACAGCTGGAAAATTCCTGGTGAAGTTCACAGATTATCCATACTATCACCTTGACATAGCTGGTCCGGCTTTCCTTCAGGGCAAAGAGCATTACAAACCCAAAGGCGGTACGGGCGTTGGTGTAAGATTATTTTTTGACTTCGCGAAGCATTTATAGCCTGCAGAGCAAAAAATTATAAAGAGAAACCGCGATTACATGCGGTTTCCCGAAAAATCATTTGATCTTACAATCACTTTTGGTTTTGCGAGTTATTATTGCCGTTTTATACATTTGGGTATTTGTATCATAATAAAAGTTCTAATATCAATAAGTTGATTCGGAGGTGACGCAGGTGGCCAGCAGCATGTTGTTCTTTTTAATCTTGCTGTATTTCTGTGTGCTGGTGGTAGCCGGTAGGGGCTCGAAAACATAGCCGGGCTCAGTGGACGTTTCTGAAAGTACATAATCTGTGCATTCACAGGTTCTGTCTTTTTTTTTTGAGACAGGAGGTCATCAATGCGCCTTTAACATGCAGCGCTAAAGTTGTTGTGTTTTTCATGGTTTTAATTTTCTGAACAACGCATGTATTTAAATTTTACTATCTAAAGACCCGGGGCTGATTTTTGTTAAACTACAAAATGCTCTATAAAAAGATTGTATATTTGCCTCGATTAGGGTTCATTGTTAACACAAGATTAAAAGGGAACAACGGTTAAAATCCGTGGCTGTACCCGCAACTGTAAATCCTTTAATTTCAGCGAAAGCCACTGTCTGTAATAGATGGGAAGGCGCTGAGCCCGGCACCAGCCGGGAAGGAGAGCCAGGAGACCTGCCTTAATTAATAACACCACCACTCCCGGGAAAAGGAGTAAGGGGACGCGCATCTGCGTGTCATCTATTCATTCCCGCGATTGGTCAGAAAATTATTGACAATTGCAGGAACTCAATACAAAATATCAATTTCAGAATTGCCAGCGCTGCAGCACCCTGTTTGTTTGCAAAGCCAACAACATCAGCGATTGCGATTGCAGGCACATCTGCATCAGTGAAGCTGAGCAACACTACATCCATTCAAAATTTTTGGATTGCCTGTGCAACAAGTGCTTAAAAGAGCTACAATATGAGTACTACCTGGCCAATCATCACAATCAACCCTATCATTATGATTCTTAAAGTTAAAAATCGGCAAGCCCATTTTCTGTTCGCAATGTGTTTTTGTTTCACCGCAAGCGCTCAGCCCTATGCGCCGCCTGTAGGCCTGGCTGGCAGCAGCGCCATGCACAAAGACAGTTCGGCTTTTGTTAGCTGGGCAGAAGGCTGCCGGGTCAGCCGCGGTTACCAGGATCTTTCAGATACCTCAATGGGTTTGGTTACTGTGGGCGACAGTGCTATGGCAACAGGGAAAGCGCTTACCAATGGCATAGTGAGCCTGGGCGACGGAGGAGCTGCTACCTGTACTTTTAAAAATACAATTAAAAACGGCCCGGGTTTCGACTTCGCGGTTTTTGAGAACGGGTTTAACGATACATTTCTTGAACTGGCTTTTGTTGAGGTGAGCAGCGATGGGATCAACTTTACGAGGTTCGCTTCGCACTCTTTATCCGACACGATGAGCCAGTTCGGCAACGCGGCTGTGATGGACGCTACCAAACTTAATAACCTGGCCGGAAAATACAAAGCCGCCTATGGTACACCGTTCGACCTGCAGGAATTGTCGGGAAGTCCGAACCTGGATATCAACGCCATTTCACACGTACGCGTGGTTGACGTGGTGGGCTCCCTGATGAAAGCCTATGCGACTTACGACAGCTTTGGCAATAAAATCAACGATCCCTGGCCCACCGCTTTTCCATCGGGAGGCTTTGACCTCGACGCCATTGGCGTGATCCATGAAAACAGCAGTGTTGGCATGGATGAAAATAGTTTGCCTGGGGTGCTAAGCCTGTATCCTAATCCTGTACAGCACTTTGAAATCCTTCATATTAAATCGGATTTTGAAATTGTTGCTTTTCAACTGATCGATTGCTTCGGAAAGCTGAGCATGCATGGCAAGGCCGTGAATAAGATTGAAACGGCAGAGCTTCGTGAAGGGATTTACATTTTGAAAATAATTACTGATAAAGGAACGGTCACCAAAAAAGTGCTTGTAAAATAAATTTACACAGCACTGTTTCTGAATTAGTTTTATTTTCGGACTCTGCTCTTTTTACTTTAACCTGTAAATAAACGCGGTTTGATTGTCGTTCAAAGGATTCAAAAAGTACAAGATTTTATCGATGAGGCTAGGTTGAATGGTGGCTTCGTAAACGAGGGCCGGGAAACGTTTTTTGACTGAATCTACGCGGGCCTTAATGTTTTCGGCCTGCCAGAAGACCATGTATTTCGGCTTTTCTTTTTCAGGTAGTTTTTCGTAATAAACCAGGGCGCTGTCGGCAGTTTGTGTTTTATTGATGCCATAAACCGAGATCCATTTTCCGTAATAGAACAGGGGAGGCATTAAAAAATCGTTTTCCTTATTGCTGTCTTCCACAAAAAAATTGCTGGAGTCATGTTTGTTGTATAGATAGGTCATGGCTTCTACGCGGTGCCTTTTACTGTATGACGTACTGAGCACGATCAATAAAACGGTATTGAGGCCAATTACAAATACTTTTGAAAACCTGAAAAGTTTCGTGCTGAATTTGTGATGGTAACGTTCATAGATCATGAACATGCCAACGGTGCCTGAGATGATCATTAAGGGTAGGATCGTCATGATAAAACGCTCCTGTTTATTCGGGAAATAAGTGTGAAAAGCAAGGTAAAAGAACACCGGCCAGAAGATGAGCGGGATTTTTTTCCAGCTTACAAAATAACCGGCAAATAATAAAATGCTGAGAGGCGGAATCAATAAACCCAAAATGAGATCAAAATACATGTGCCAGTTATCGGTGCCATAAACGCCGGCATTGTCAACGTTGTATTGCACATACGACATAAATTCGGCAAAGGGTCTGCCCCACAACACATAATCTACAAGGCCCTGGGTTAACAAAATCACAAAAAAGAATGAGGCTGTGAGCGCCACTAAGTTTTTAAAGGATGTTCTGCTAATTAGCAGCGCCAAACCAATGCCCGCACTGATAAACACTGTCTGAAAACGCATTGAAAAAGCCAGGCCCAGCCAGAGTCCGGCCACCACAAAGTGCGTCAATCGTTTATCCGTTTTGCCCAAATTGCAGATGGCGATCAGGATAGGGGGTACACACACAAATTCAACCAGGTTCCTCACACTCATAAAAGGCATGAACCAGAAACATGTGAGCAGGATGCCGGTATACCAGGCTGTTTTTTTGTTGGCGTATTGCGCTGTGATCTTATAACCGTATTTAATGATGAGCAGCGACCACAACGCATGTAAAAACCGAACAAGGAACATCTTTACCTGGGGGTCGGCGATGCCCAGCATATGAAGCAATTTAAAAAAGTAATAATGCAGGCCCACATAAAACAGCGGATGGCCCTGAGGCACTCTTGCAGGATCGGATGCCGATGGCAACCAGTAATTGTAATCGGCGCCGTCTGCCCAGCTGCCGGCCGCTTCTATGATCAAGAAATGATCGTCGTGCCAGCCAAAACCCTTGCTGAAAATAACAGACAGCAGCCGCAGAAAAAATCCAATGATCAGCAACTGGTTGAGCGGCGTGTATTTTGTTTTAAACCAAAGTATGTAATTTTTCATTTTTGCGCGGTCCTGTAAAAATAAATGGCGACTATAGAAAAAACAATGTTAGGAATCCACACGGCGATGAGCGCGGGTGCGAAACCCGTGGTGGCAATGGTATTAAACACATACATGAGCATGATGTACACACAGCTCAGCAACAGGCCAAGGGCGATCTGGAAGCCTACGCCACCGCGCACCTTGCGCGAAGAAACACAAACACCTATGATGGTGAGAATAAAAGTGGCGAAGGGAAAAGAAGTGCGTTTGTATTGTTCCACCTTAAAAAATTCTATCCTGTCAGAACCTTTGCGTGTTTCGTTCACGATGTATTCCTGCAATTCAAAATAAGGCATTACCTCTATCTTGCTTTCGTATCGTTTCATATCGTCGGGCGAAAACTCAAGTTTTATTTTTTTTATAGGGCTAAAAGTGTTTATTTGTTTGAAGACGGGTTTTTGATTTTTCAGCGTGTCGAGCCTGTCCTGTGATATGATTTTTCTTTCATAGGCGTTGGTGAGGATCCAATAGTGGGATACACTGTCCCATCTCATGTTTTCGGCACTTAAGAAATAAGTTTGTTTGTTGTTTACCACGTCTTCAATGCTGATCTTAAATCCGGTATTGATCTTGTTGTCGTAGCTTTCGAGGTACAGCAACCTGTTGGCGCCTATCTTTTTGTGAATGTTTTGTTCGTCGGTATTGTAACCGTTATTGATCCATTTGTCAACAAAGTTGGTTTCGCGGCGAATGGCTCCAGGCAAAATAAAATGGTTGAGGATGAGCGAAGAAAAAGAAAGGATAAACGCGCTGATGATGTAGGGGCGCATGATCCTTCTGAAGCTGGTGCCACTGCTTAAAATGGCGATGAACTCGGTTTGCTGAGCCATCTTGGAAGTAAAAAAAATTACAGCGATAAAGGTGAACAAAGGACTGAAAAGATTCCCGTAGTGCGGGATGAACATGAGGTAATAATCAAAAATGATCTCTTTGATCGGGATGTTATCGCCGGCGAAGGTGGGCATTTTTTCTTTGATGTCGAAAACAATAAAGATGAGGAGGATCAAAGTGATGGAAAAGAAGAACGTGGTGAGGAACTTCCTGATGATATATCTGTCCAGCTTTTTTAATAACATTATAAACGTGTTGCCAGTTGTTTGACCATTTTATTTTTCCATTCCATGAATGTGCCGTCAATGATGCGTTTGCGGGCTTCCTTTACCAGCCAGAGGTATAAACCTAAATTATGCACGCTGGCGATCTGCGCAGCCAGCAATTCGTTGCACACGAGCAGGTGCCGTAAATAGGCTTTCGAGTACTGGCTGTCTACAAAGGTTGTGCCGTTCTCATCCAATACCGAAAAATCGTTTTTCCATTTTTCGTTGCGGATATTGATGATGCCGTTTTGTGTGAACAACAAGCCATGCCGTGCGTTGCGTGTGGGCATCACACAATCAAACATGTCTATGCCCAGGGCTATGCTCTCGAGTATGTTCACCGGTGTGCCAACGCCCATTAAATACCGGGGTTTGTCTTTAGGAAGGATGTTGGTAACCACTTCGGTCATGGCGTACATTTCTTCAGCCGGCTCGCCTACGCTGAGGCCGCCAATGGCGTTCCCAAAACAGTTTTTAGAGGCGATGTATTCAGCCGACCGGATGCGCAGATCTTTGTAGATGCTGCCCTGCACAATAGGAAAGAGGGCTTGCTCATAACCGTATTTGGGTTCGGATTCATTGAAGCGCCGGATACACCTGTCGAGCCAGCGGTGTGTGAGGTCCAGGGAGTTGGCCGCGTATTTTACATCGCAGGGGTAGGGGGTACATTCGTCAAAGGCCATGATGATATCGGCGCCGATGGTTCTTTGTATGTCCATCACACTTTCGGGTGAAAAAAAGTGTTTGCTCCCGTCGATATGGCTTTTAAAGGTAGCACCTTCTTCACTTAATTTGCGCTGGGCCGAGAGTGAGAAGATCTGGTAGCCGCCACTGTCGGTTAAAATAGGACCATGCCAGCCGTTAAATTGATGTAAACCACCGGCCTGTTCTATGACATCGAGTCCCGGACGCAGGTACAGGTGATAAGTATTCCCTAAAATGATCTGCGCTTGTATGTCGTTTTTTAACTCCCGCTGGTGAACGGCTTTTACGGTACCCGCCGTGCCTACCGGCATAAAAATCGGGGTTTCTATAGGGCCGTGATCGGTTTCAAGCAGTCCCGCGCGTGCGGCGGAGTTTTTATCGGTATATAGCAGGTTGAAATTCAACGGAGGTAAAGTTAAGATTATTTACTCAGAAAGTTTCCGGCGAGTCTGACATCATTCTTATTAAAATGCCGCAAATTTCACTAAAAATTGTAAAATAAAATCATGGTGGTTGGGTAGGTAAAAAGATTTTAAAAGCTAAAACTATTACACACCTTATGGCCACAATGTTTTAAGAACATCCAGTGCTTCATGCATAGTATTTAAATTATAATCAGCGAGCGCGAATTTGGCAATTGCCCGGTGTTCTTCATCGGGCACGGCGATCACTTTCATCTGCGCGGCTTTGGCAGCGATGACACCATTCAGCGAATCTTCAATCACGATGCATTGGCTGGGGGCCACCCTCAGTTGTTCGGCGCAATGCAAAAAAACTTCGGGGTGTGGTTTTCCATATTTCATGTGTTCGGCCGAAACAACAGCATGCAGGCTACCATGCAGTTTCAGTTTGTTCAGCACCTGGTTCATCAGCTGATTGGATGAGGAAGTGGCCAGGCCGGTCATTAGGTTTTTAGCACGGCAAAAAGCAAGCATTTCGGGAATGCCATCAATGACCTTGCCTTCAGTTTCAATCAGGGCATACAATTCATTCATCACTGTGGCTTCAACATCAGCGGCTTTTATGTGTTCAAGTTTGTAAAATTCGAGCCAGTAGGCCACCACTTCCGGAAACCTGTTGCCCATGGTTTTGCGGCAGTCGTCTTCAGTGAAATTGAGCCCCAGGCCTGTGAATCCTTTGATCATTGCTCTTCTCCACAAGGGTTCGCTGTTGATCAAAACCCCGTCCATGTCAAAAATCACGGCTTTTAAAGAACTATACATTGTTAATTATTTTGTTTAATAGTTGCAAAGATATTGTATTTTGCATGTAAACGGCACAGTACCTTTGCCAGATATGCTTTTCCCGGAATTTAAAGAGTTTGCTTTGCCTGAGTTACTGGCCATCCTGGCCTTTGCCGGATTTATATTAATAGTCATCAACTACCTGCTCAACTACCTGCCTGTTTCGGTTTTTAAATCCACACGGTTCAAAACCCAAGCCGATCTTCAACCGGTTTCGGTGGTGATTTGCGCGCGCAATGAAGACGATAATCTTACCGAATTTCTGCCCAAAGTGCTCAGCCAGGATTACCCTGATTTTGAAGTGGTGGTGGTAAATGATTGCAGTTTCGACAATACAGAAAATGTGATCGATGAATTCGCGAAGATCTTCCCCAACCTGCGCAAGGCCAATATCAAGGAAGACGCCTACTACAAACACGGCAAAAAATTCGCCATGCTGGTGGGCATTAAAGCCGCTAAACACAACCGCGTTGTTTTAACCGATGCTGATTGTTATCCGGCCAGCGAACAATGGCTCAGGGAAATGGCCGCGGGTTTTTCGGCCGAGAAAGAGATCGTGCTGGGTTATGGCGCTTACGACAAAGGCAAAGGCCTTTTGAACCAGCTCATCCGTTACGATACATTTATCATCGCGGTAAATTATCTTTCGTCAGCCATCAAAGGCAAATCTTACATGGGAGTGGGACGTAACCTAGCTTATACCAAGGATCTGTTTTTTAAGGAAAAGGGATTTTCAAAACACTACCATATCAATTCGGGTGACGACGATCTTTTTGTGAACCAGGCATCTACAGGCAGCAATGTGAACATTTGTATAGACAAAGCGGCCATTACCTATTCAAAACCAAAAAAGACCCTCAAACAATGGCGTATTCAAAAGGCCAGGCATCTAACAACTGCGCCCTTGTACACTTCGGGCTCCAGGTCGCGCATCGCCTTTTCCTACCTTTCGCAGTATTATTTTTATTTTTCCCTGCTTGGGCTTACGCTTTCAGTAAACACGCTGTTGCTCATTCCTATCCTGTTTACGCTAAAAACCATTGTGCAATGGCTGGTTTTGAATAAAGTAACAAAAAAACTCAATGAAAAAGACCTGCTGGCCGCCAGCTTTTTTTATGAGTTGATTCTTTTATTTATTTACCCTATCTTTCACATAACAAAACTTTTCTACAAACCCAATAAGTGGACGAACTAGAGGATAAGGAACAAAACCTGACAACCAAAGGGCTATATGATTATAAGCTCGTTCTCGCCGCGCTCCAACACAGTGATCAGAAAGCCTACGCTGAATTGTTACACCGTTACCGCGACAGCATCTTTTTTATGATGCTTAAAATGTGTAACAACAAAGACGACGCCGAGGATCTCACCATTGAAGCTTTCGGCAGGGCTTTTAAAAAGCTCGATCAATACAGTCCCGATTTTGCCTTCAGCACCTGGTTGTTTAAGATCGCCACCAACAATGCCATCGATTTTATCAGGAAAAAGAAAAAAAACTATTCTGTTTCGCTTGATCACAAGTCAGATAATTCAGAGTTCACCGACCATTCGGCCAATATTAAATCCACCACACCCGATCCTGAGGAAGCCTTTATTAAAAAACAGAAAATGGAGGAGATCCAGCTGCTGGTTGAAAGCCTGAAGCCGCGGTATAAAAGCATGATAGAGATGTTTTATTTCCAGGAGATGACCCATGAAGAGATCTCGGTAAAACTCAATATGCCTTTGGGCACCATTAAGGCTCAATTGTTCAGGGCAAGGGACCTTTTGTACAACGCACTTAAAAGGAGAGAAGAAAATCCTTAGCCGGTGACGGAACTCATTCAAAAATATTTTACGGAATTAAGCGCTGAACAACTCTCGCAGTTTGGCGAGCTGCATGAGCTTTATAGTTTTTGGAACAGCCAGATCAACGTGATCTCAAGAAAAGACATTGATCTTTTGTACGAGCGCCACGTATTGCATTCATTGGGCATCGCCAAAGTGATGCCGTTCAACGACAAAACCAAAATACTGGATGTGGGCACGGGCGGTGGTTTTCCTGGTATTCCGCTGGCCATTTTATTCCCCGGCTCTGATTTTTTGATGGTGGACAGCATTGGAAAAAAAATAAAAGTGGTGAACGAGGTGGCCACAGGTTTAAAGTTGAGCAACGTAAGAGCCATTCAAAAAAGGGCCGAAGAGGTGGATGAAAAATTTCATTTTGTGGTGAGCCGGGCGGTGACGGAGTTCCCGGTGTTTTATTCCTGGATCAAAAATAAATTCCTGAAAGAAAATTTTAACGAGTTGCCCAACGGCATTTTGTATTTAAAAGGTGGCGACCTAGAAGCGGAATTTGGCAAATACTATGAACGCGCGAAATTCTTTCCTTTGAAGGATTATTTTGAAGAGGCGTTTTTTGAGACCAAGAAGGTGGTTTATTTTAAAGGCTGAAAAGGTTGAAGCGAGTCATCGCGATAAACGAAACGGTTTTTAACATAGTTTTTATTATAAAGATTCATCTGGCTGGACTCTTCTTTTCTCCTCACTCCAAAAGGTCTAGTCCGTTTTTAAACACATACTTAAAAAACTGTGCAGATGAATGTGAGTGCGTTTTTTTGTACAAATGCTCGCGATGGTTTTCAATTGTTTTTTCTGAGAGGTGTAGGACATTCGCGATTTCCTTGTTTGAAAGCCCAAGGCTCAGGAGGTGCATAACTTCCAATTCCCGGGTCGAGAGTAAATTTTTAGGAAGGGTTCTGATATTTTTGTCATGATTTTGGTAATTCATAATCGCTTTGGCCACCAGATCAATGGAGGTGTCTTTTTTGAAGACTGTAATGGCTCCTTCTGTAAGAAAATGGTTGGTGAAACAGTATTCATCATATTGGCTGATGACGATCACGGCAATTTGAGGAAAATCTTTAGTAAGAATTTTAATCGTTTCATGTCCGTTCATTTCCGGCATTTCTACATCTAATAAAATCACATTTGGTAACTCTGTTCGCATCATTTCAAAAAGGATTTTTCCGTTAGCCGCCGATCCTATGATCTCAAAATCGTAGTCTTTTAATAAAGCAATGATCCCGTCGCGGAATAATTGTTGGTCGTCTACAACTATTATTTTTATTTTTTTGCGCATCTGAGCGATTAACTTCGAGTATTTTGTACAAAATTCAACTTTTAATGAATTGTAACTATTAAATCAATGATAAATTGTGTGAGTGACATTATTAATTTATTAAAATAGGGGTGTTTCCCGGATTGATTTATTAAAATTTCGGGTCTAACATTGTAAACGTTTACAAATTTCTTTCGTCCTCTTTTTTTCCTCCCCCCGCTTATATAAAATTGTTCTGAATCATTCATCTATTAAAATTTCATCTCATGAAAAACAACTTAAGTCTCATTGGTGTTTTAAAACTGAATTTCCGTTTTAAAAACTTCTTTTTCTACACCGCTTTATTAATGACCGTTTTCCTCAAAGGCCAGCTTGCGCCGGGAGTAGAGTGGCGAAGGATCACCGCGCCACCACTTACTTACAATGGCAACCCTCAGACAATTGATAAAAGTGGCGAAGACTGGTGGTATGCACATAATAATATTTACGGAGCGGGGGGGACCTTAAGAGGTTATGTAATGGTTGGATACACAAGCCTCGTCACCACAACTTTGGCGGGACAAACCTATTCAGATCAGGTGGCATTATATAACGAAGGTTCAGGTTCGCCTTTTAATTCATATACTGCGTCACCAACCTACACTGAACCTGGTAAATGCGAGGAGATGGACTACGTTGGAGAATACAGGCCCTGGACAAGGGGACAATTAGGAAGGGCGGACGCCCAGGGTAACATGCTTTGGTGCAGGTCGAGAACAATCAATGACCTTCAGCAGGTGATCCAGGATCCCAACGACACGAATATAGTCTATGTAGTAGGCGCCCATGCTGGGGTAACGGCTTACAATAACCATACACTCTATTTACCTTATAATCGCACAGCAACAACAACGGCTGACTACTTTTCAGTTTCTCAAATGGGTGCCGGCTACGTCACAACAGGTAGATCACATATGTATATCGCCAAGATCGATATAAGTGTGACCGGAGGATCTACGGTCTGGGAAGGGATTTATGGCTTTCAGAATTACGGCTCAACGTCAGCAGACCATACCACTGCATATAATGCTGTCAGTTTAGGTATGGATATTATTTACTCATCGGGAAGTTTGATAGCAGTGGGAAATGCAGTGAATTACCCTTTTATAATTACAGTCGACCCAACAAATGGCCGCTGGATCAATAAAACTGCTTTGATCGGAACCTTTAACAATTCAACAGGTTATTCAGTGAACGGTCAGGCAAATGGCATTACTGAAATTCCGGGGACCGGTGATTACGCGCTTGCCTGCGCATATCTTTTTGCTAACTCAGGCACAAATGATGCGAACAGAGCTTATGTCTGGCGAATTAACTCCGGCCTAACGCCTTCTACATGGAGTATTAACCCCATATGTTTTCCAGGATCTGCCAGTAGTGGCACAGTAACTTTATATAATTCAAATACCTGGCAAGTCAAATATCACCAGGGCTTAAACCAACTCCTTGTTCCGGTAATTAAAGATTGTGAAGTCTGTTACGCAGCAGGAGGCAATAGCGGACAGGGATTTGTATATAGATTGAACCCAGCGACAGGTACTTTATCTTCGGGAACTAACCCTTCAACCTTAGGTGACGTAAGAGCATTCGACCTCAGGATAGGGGTCGCTGAAACAGCTGATGGTGGCTTTGTTGCTGTGAGTTCTACGAGGCCTCCCTGGGGATACCACTCAACAGTGCCATCGATGTCGGCATGTCCGCAAATGACCCCAGACTTTAATCAGTTTTGGGATACTGATGGCTTGCTCGTAAAATATAATAGTAACGGAACAACTATATGGAGTAAAACTTTTGATGCCACACCTGCGGCACGGACACGCCAGGCCTTTCCCGGTGACTTTAAACTGGAGGAGTGCCTTTATAAAGTCACGCAAACCCCTGATGGTGGCTACGTAATGAGTGGCAATACCAGTTTTAACTTTGATGATAATTACCTGGTGAGGTTGTACCCTGAATGTGATCCTGGCTATGACTACGGTACAATTGGTGGTCTTAATGTTACAACCACCCAAACCTGGTCAGCTTCAAAAACAATTATCGGTCAAATAATTATTGATCCGGGTGTTAAACTTACCATTTCAGGATCAAATACAAAGATTCGTTTTGCCGACAGTAAGCGGTCAGGTGTTGAAGCCAATATCATAGTACAACCCGGTGCACGGTTGGACATTATTGACGGCGCCGAAGTAACCTCCATCAGCAAAACCGTGTGTCCGAATAGTATGTGGGACGGTATTTTCGTAGCGGGAAATACTTCAGGTAATCAGAGTTACAGCCTGGGATTTGCGACTTATCAGGGCCTTGTAAGCATCACCAACGCCACCATCAGCAATGCCCGTGCGGCTATCAGCACTTATTCACCTGGTGCGAGTATTTATTCAAACCACGGTGGGATTGTTTCTGCTTCAGGTTCTGATTTTGTAAACAATGTAAAGGATGTGGTATTTTTAGATTATAATACCGCCTTGAGCAAAAGCGTATTTACTAACTGCAGGTTCTTAACTACTGATAAGCTCAATAATGAAGACCCCGTAGAAGGGCACGTTTCGCTGTGGGGCATGCGGGGCGTAAAGTTTAATAGCTGCACTTTTGGCTACAGCGCTGGTTCTGACTACCCTGAACTGCTCCGCGGTTACGCCATTTATTCAAATGACTCAAAATATGATGTTACCGGTTGTAGCAACCCCCCTTCATGCTCATCAACTGTACAGAGCGTGTTTGACAACCTGACCAGCGGTGTGATAGCCATTAACACAGATCCCAACCGCGTCGTAAATGTTGAGGACGCTAATTTTAATAACATATACAAAGATGGTATCACCCTCTCGGGAATCAGTGGCGCCAGCATCTCCCGAAATACATTTACGGTGGGCCCGCAGCTAACCAGCAGCGGCGTTTATGTTGACAACTGTAAACTTTATGAAATCTCAAACAGTGTTTTCTCCGGCGTCGATGGTTCTACAGGCGTGGGCATATATGCAAGCCGCAGTGGCAATGGTTACCACAACATTTACAGCAATGTTTTTAGCGACCTTTATATGGGCATTACCCCGCAATATAATAACAGTGGACCAGTAAATGTGGTTGACGGCTTAAAAATGAATTGTAATGATTTTACGAGCGCGGACAACACTTTTGATATCATTGTTTTGGGGTCAGAGCATGGACAGGTGCCAAGTGTTGCTAAAACTCAAGGATCTATATTACCGGATCCAAAAAAGTTGGTTCGTAATCGGTATGGAGCAAATTGCTCAATCAACAACAAATGGTACATTGAATCCTGGCCGAACGGAAAGCAGGTATTACACGCTTCTCACATCGATGCGGATGCGAGACCAGATTATGCAGCCAATTGTGCAGATGGATTGGTCAATGTTGCTGTGTCGACGACAACTTATAACACGAGCCATTGTCCTTCAAATATTGCCGGCCGTTTTCCAAAGGGAGTTGCCAGTTACACTACAATAAATGCCGCACTAGTAAGCGGTTCAGCTAGCACCGGAACCCTCCTTGCGTTCTATACCAGTACAGTCGATAAAGGGAATACCCAACAGCTGCTCGACAGCATCTATATTGCCGCCAGCAGCCCAACAAGGATTAAAAACCTGCTCATTGCAGCGAGTCCTTACCTGAGCGACACTGTTATGAGCGCTTATTTCGGGACGGCTTCACCAACAAACGTAATTGCTGTGCATAATGCCAACGCCCCAGTCAACCCAAACCCTTGGCAAGTGATTCTTGATGCTGGTGGCTTCAGTTCTACTCAAACGGGGATGCTTGAAAACCAACAGGCTTCAGCGCCTATCAGTATCCGCCAAAGCCTTGATGGGGAGGTATCACTTAGTCGCATGGACCTTGAAGGCATTTTTTGCGACAAGTTGAATTATTTTTTAAACGATACGATTGCCGCATCGCAGGATAGCGCGATTACAATGCTCGCACTGAACCGTGGAGGGTTGCCGGATGCGCCTGTGAGACTAATAAACGCATTTAAAAACAAGGGCAATTATACAAGGGCCTTCGAAGTAGTGGATTCGCTCTCGGGCTTTGCTGACTATGAGGAGTTAATGACACTTGAACAGGCCCTCTTGGAATTGGATACTACAAGAGCAAAGATCTATTCCATCGCTGATAAATCAGCCTTAAATGAGATCGTGCAAGACTACGCACTTGATACCACGAAACACGGTTATCAATTGGCTCGGGCTGTACTCCTACAAGTGGAAAATCAAAATCCATTCTTGCCGCACCTGATTCCCGCAGATGGCGCAAGGAGGAAGTTATCAGAATCGAATGTTGCCCGAAAGGAGGGTTTAATAAACAGCATTGCAAGCGGCTTAAAAGTCTATCCTAATCCGGCCAACGAAAGTTTTTCAATGGTTTATAACGATTCAGGAAAAGTACCATTACGTTTTACGATCTGTGACCTTATGGGAAAAGTGCTCTTTGATGGTGCAATTACACGTGGTCAAACACTAGACCTAAGAGCAGAGGGATTGGCGGCAGGTCTTTTGATTATCAATGTTTACGAAGATAATTTGTTGTTGGAAAGTCACAAGCTGATTATTATTAAATAATTAAAACATGCCGGTGCTGCTCCGGCACGTTTTTTTACTATCTTTATTTTACATTTATGACCTCGTCCTTTCTGAAAAATATTCTGACTCTGTTTATTTTGATAAACTCGGATTGTTCCTTTTCACAAGGAGGAGGCTTTAAAAAACGATACTATCCTGCCAACAGCCTCACAAGTGTTTCTCACGACTTGCTGGAAACGCCTGGTGGCAATATAATAATGGTAGGCGTGTCGTACGAGCCCACAAACGCAGTTAACTCAAATAAGTTAACGCTAATGTGCACAAATGCTCAGGGCAACTACTTATGGACGAAAAAGTACGGGAACCCTATGTTTGAATACCTTGATAACGCGTTGCAAACCAGGGATGGTATTGTACCTGACGCAAGTGCCTTTTTTCAAGCCCGGCCTGTTCGGGATACAACTGGTACAGATTTCAGTGTCCTTATTAAATTTAATTATTCTGGCGACACACTTTGGCAAAAACGGTTTTACAGCGGGGTGTCGGGTAGCCATTTATATTTTCAAAATGCAACTAAAACTGTGGATGGTGGACTTTTGATGAGTGGAGAGGTTAATGAATCAATCCTTTCCCAGACATCAATAATTTTGTTAAAGACAGACATTAACGGAAACGAGTTATGGCGCAAGAAGTTAGTCACTCCCAATAGTGCCAATCGTTTCTGGAGTTCTAACAGGGCAGTTCAGGACAGCGCAACGAAACAAATACTTCTGGTAGGCTATCATTACGTTGGGGCAAGTAATCTTCACGGCCTGCTTTTGGTTACCGATAGCCTGGGAAACAAAATATTTCAGACTTCACTTACCGGTACAAATGGTGGAATACTTACTGACCTGATCCAAACCAAAGATAAAAACTTTGTTGCCGTAGGTTTAAAATATTCTGGAACTTATTTAGGTTCGTGGTCTAGAGATTGGGGATATGCAGTAAAATTTACCGCCAGCGGTACTATAATTTGGACGAAAGAACTCGATCCCGCAAGTATAGTTAACGTAAATGGCTGTGTCCAGGAAATGCAAAATAGTGACTTATTAATGACTGGCTACAGGGACACTTCTTATATACATAATCTTGGGATTGTTTCGCAGATCCGTGTTTTAAAGGCAGGCGCTAATGGCAATATTATATGGAAAAAGTACTACGGTTCCACCACCAATTCAGATGAGTGCCAGCGTAATTCCAGCTTACGCATTGCCAGTAACGGTGATATTCTGCTGACTACAGATTTTCTCAATTCAACTATGACCGGGCAGCAACCTTATAGCCTCATCAGGTTAGACAGCACCGGTTGCGATTCCACCGAAGCCTATTGCAAAAGCATTGCTACCAGCATCGGTAGCTCTACAAAACTCACCGGCTGGGCGTTTTCTGTTTTTCCAAATCCGGCAACAAACGCAGTACATATCACAATCGATGCCCCGGAGGATAGGACTATTATTTTAAAAGTAACAGATTTAGCGGGAAGAGAGGTTGAACAAATATTTATAGAGCATGGAAAAGACTTGGAACTGAACACCACCGGTTATACTAGCGGTGTTTATTTACTGAGCTTGATGTATGAAGGAAAAAGCCTTGAAACAAAAAGACTGGTGATCTTCAAATAGGATTATGTTAAGGATCCGTAAATTCTTCTAGCACTTTAATTGCGTTAATTTCTTCTCACTGCTTAGCTTGCAGTTTATTCCTCCTCCTTCATCACCATCTGGTGCGTGTTCCTGCTGCGTTGTTCAATCAGGATGATCTTTCCTTCGCTTAGTTTAGAAATGATCTCGGGATTGTAATTACGAATGGTCATCAATTGTACATTTTTATTGTACAGTACCTTAAAATGTTGTTGCAGGTCAGCAATGAGATTATTGATCTTATGTTCATCATCGTCGGTGCACACACTGAAACTGATGGCAGAATTCTGCATCATGTTTACACGCACCCCGTGTTTGGAAAACAGATTAAAGATCACACCCAGGTTGTCTTCGGCTATAAAACTAAAGTCCTTGGGTTGTATAGACAAAAGAATTTGCCCGGCCTTAAAAATATAACTGGTTACCTGGTTGCGTTTATCCACATCCCTGATCACCGTACCTTTTTCATCGGGGTTGATAAATGATTTAACGTACAGGGGTATATTCTTGTTTTGAAGAGGTTTGATGGTTTTGGGATGGATGACCGATACGCCGAAATAGGTGAGTTCGATGGCGTCGTGGTAACTGAGCTCGTCAATTTTTTTGGTGTTTTTGAAATATTTGGGGTCGGCGTTCAAAACCCCAGGTACGTCTTTCCAGATGGTGACCTTGGTGGCATCGGTAAAATAAGCCAGTAAAGCGGCCGTGTAATCGCTTCCCTCGCGGCCGAGGGTAGTGGTATAGTTTTCGGACGTGCCCCCTATAAAACCTTGTGTAATGACCAACTGACGTGTCTTTAATAAGGGAATCAACGTTGACTTCACCAGCTCAGCGCTCAGCTCATAATCCACTTTTCCCTCCCTGTAGGTATTGTCGGTCTGTATGATGCCGCGTGCGTCTAACCAGGCATTGCTCACGCCTGTGTGGTTCAGGTAGGCGGAAACGATCCTGGTGGAGAGGATCTCACCCTGTGACACCACCTGGTCGTAATGGTGGTCATATGAAAAGCCAGGTTCCTCTTCAAGCGCCCAAAGCAACTCCACAAAAACATTTTCAATGTCGTTATAAACAGGCGCGTTTTTATCGCTAAACAGTTGATCTAATATATCGAGGTGATAGTTCTTAATTTCAGCGAGTAACTCACTCACCCCGTCCTCCTTATAAAAATAAGCCCTCACGAGTTTTTCAAGCTGGTTGGTGACCTTGCCCATGGCTGAGATCACAATTACGGTGGGTCCTTCGGCAAACTTGCCCACAATGCGGGAAACATTTTTTATCGATTCAGCGTCTTTTACCGACGCCCCGCCAAACTTAAAAACCTGCATAAAAAATATTAAGGTTAAAAAAAAACCATGCTTCCCGTTGAAGGAAAGCATGGTTCAAATATAATAAAATGAAAATTATTGTGGTGCCTGCTGCGAAGGTACCGGTTGTGCTGCCGGTGCTGGCTGCGACTGCACAGGAGAAACCGCCGTGGCCGCTTTTTTCTTGGCTACCGAGCTGCTGTCTTCTTCCGACACAGTTCCTGTTTTAGGTGTCATCATCACGCTTAACAGGATCAGGGCGAAGGCCAGACCCCAGGTTGCTTTTTCAATAAATTCGGTACCGCGTTTAACACCCATTATCTGGGTTGCAGCGCCGAACTGGCTTTGAATACCACCACCTTTTGAGTTTTGAACTAAGATCACTAAAACCAGTAGAATACATACCAGTATCGTTAAAATTGAGAAAATCATGTTGTTTTATTTTTTATTGCTTGTTTTAAATGGGATTATTGACCGTGCTTTAATTTTTCAATTAAGGTTGCAAAGTAAGCACTTTTTTGTGGAAATTTCAAACTTAATATTTCGTAGGCCCTAACTGCCTTATTTACACTGCCTTGCAACGCGTAAATGCGGGCCAAAGTCTCTGTCACCAGGTGCTCATTCTCAAGCAGGCTCTCTTTTGCCTTAATTTCGGCTGCAAAAAATTTCTGGTCTTCTTTACTCCGGATAATGCCCGGACTGCTTTCGATGATCTTGTCGATCAGCGCCCTGTTTTTTTCTTTTTTGTTCTGGTTTGCCGGGGTTTCAGGAGGTATTGATTTTTCCTCTTTGGGCTTTAGGGTCCTGTTTCTTTGTTTTTCGGACTGTACCTGTTCTTCGATCTGCTGGTAGGTCTGCCCGTTATTTTTCTTCAGCAGCGATAACCATTCTACAAAACTTTCGGCTTCCTTTGGTTTTGGTCGGTTCAACTCTGGTGTTTTCAGGATCTCCTTTTCAACAAAGGCGTTTACCACCTGGTTGCCAATTTCTTGTTCAAGGATCTCTTCAGGATTTAAGGCAGGTTTATTTGCGGGAGGATTTTTTTCTTCCTGTGCCTGTTCAGACGAAACCTCAGTGGCTTTGAGAATATTAAGTTCGTGCGCTCCCGATTCGGCTTTTGTTTCTTCAATTTTTACATCAGGAATATCTTCGGCGATTTCTTTTGTTTGATGCAAGGCCTCAATTTCAAATTGATGAATGAGGTTAAACAGGTGCGAACGGTTGGTTACAACAATGGCGGTTTTTTTAAGGCTTTGCTGGTAAGCCGAGGCGTCCCATTTTTTAGCAGCCATGCTCAGCAAAATATGGGCCGGCTGAAAATAGGGGAAGTCGGTCACGAGTTTCTGCAACTGTTTAACGCTATGTTTGGTAAGCGATTGCGGATCTTCTATATATTTTAATAGTTCGGCGGGTTGCATTACCAGTTATTAAAAGCGCGGTTAAAAATGTCTTCGGTGATCTTGCGGTAAATTTCCTGTACCAGCTGAGGTTCTTCGCTGGCAACATTTTTATTGCTGGCAAAATCGCTAAAATTGGTGAACACCTGTTCAAAGTTTTTAGCCGCGTCGAATTTATTGGTGAATTTTACATTCACCGAAATGGTCATGCGGTTTTGCGACGCCTGGTCGTTGCTTTGTATGGCTACCGGCACCACGTTGTAATCAGAAATATAACCTTCAAACTGCAGGTCGCCATTTTGTTTTGTAAGTGCTAACCTTGTTTGCTGCGACACCACATCGCGGAGTTTTTCTGAAAAGCGCTGCGAAAGACTTGGGGCGCCCAGCGATGTGTTATTGGTAAAAAACCCAACGCTCACGGTTTTAGCTTCTTCGGGAATGCTGGCCCCGCTTAAGGATACATGAGGTCTGCAAGAAACAAAACAACACAATATCACTATAAAAGAAAAAAGCCTCATCCTCATATTATTCTTCAATGGTGTATTCGTTAATTTTGCGGTACAGGGTTCTTTCGCTGATGCCGAGCTCTTTGGCGGCATTCTTGCGTTTGCCCTTGTGTTTGCGCAGGGCTTTTTTGATCATGTCAATTTCTTTATCCTGCAACGATAAAGTTTCTTCAACTTCAATCACCTGCGGACTGTTTTGGATGACCGGAGAATGCAGTGACAAATTTTTTGTATTGTTGCCGTTTAATCCATCGCCGCTGTCATTGTAAACACGGTTGATGATCTGCATGCCATCGCCGCTTAGGTTGGCGGGTTTACCCGATGATGATACAAAATCGTAAACGATCTTTTTCAGATCGCTGAGTTCAGACCTGGTGTCGCGGAGCACCTTAAAAATAATTTCGCGGTCGTTTTCAAATTGCTGCGTGTTGGTATAACCATCGGTCTTGAGCAAAGACGGTACATTGGCGGAGTTATATTGTGGCAGGTATTTTAGCAGGGTTTCGGCATTTATTTCACGCGATTTCTCAATGATAGACACCTGCTCGGTAATGTTTTTCAGTTGCCTGATGTTGCCCGGCCAATAATAGCTGGTTAAAACCTGCTCGGCATCGCTTGTTAAACGGATCACCGGCATGCGGTATTTATCAGCGAAATCGTTTGCAAATTTTCTGAAGAGCAGATGAATATCGTCTTTTCTTTCTCTTAATGGCGGCAGGTAAATTGGTACTGTATTCAAACGGTAATAAAGATCGGCTCTGAATTTTTCTTTTTCCAGGGCCTGGTAAAAATTAATGTTCGTGGCAGCCACCACCCTCACGTCTGTTTTGAGTACCTTACTGCTTCCCACTTTAATGTATTCACCGCTTTCGAGCACGCGTAACAAACGTGCCTGTGTGGCCAATGGTAACTCGCCCACCTCGTCCAAAAAAATGGTGCCGCCGTTTGCCACTTCAAAATAACCTTTGCGTGCTTCGGTGGCTCCGGTAAAAGCGCCTTTTTCATGACCAAATAATTCGCTGTCGATGGTGCCTTCTGGTATGGCGCCGCAGTTAACAGCTATGTACGGCCCGTGTTTGCGGGTGCTGTTCTGGTGAATGATCTGTGGAAATACTTCCTTGCCCGTACCGCTTTCGCCGTTAATCACAACGTTTAAGTCGGTTGGGGCCACCTGCCTGGCAATGTCAACAGCGCGTTCTAAAAGAATGTTGTTGCCGATGATGCCGAATTTTTGTTTTAGATCCTGAGTGTTCATTTCAATTTTAATGTTTCAAGTTCCGGGTTCCGTGTTACGGGTTTTGTGTTTCGTGTTCGGGGTTTCAAGTGAAGGGTTTCGCGTTCCTGATTTCAGTTCGCGGATTAAACCCGAAACCTAAATGACAACTTCCCCAATCAATGTGCTGGTTGTGCAACTCGTTGCCATCACGTTCACGTAATCCCCTATTTGATGATCGCCTTTGGGAAAAACAACCACCATGTTCTGGCTGTTGCGTCCCTTAAGCATTTCTGTAGATTTTTTCGAATAGCCGTCAACCAGTACTTCGTGAATTTTTCCCACGCCAAGGGCCGTTTTAATACCGCTGTTGTCGCGTTGCAAACTAACAATCTCTGCCAGTCTTCGTCCTTTTACCGCCTCAGGCACATCGTCTTTGTATTTGCGTTCGGCCAGCGTCTTTGGTCTTTCGCTGTAGCTGAACATGTAGGCATAATCAAACTGCACTGCTTTCATGAGGCTCACGGTTTCCTGGTGTTCTTCTTCAGTTTCACTGCAAAAACCGGTAATAATATCGGTGCTGATGCCGCAGCCGGGAATGATCCTGTTAATAGCCGCCATGCGGTCGAGGTACCATTCGCGGGTATAACCCCTGTTCATCATTTCAAGTATGCGGTTATTACCGCTTTGTACCGGCAAATGGATATAATCACAAATATTATGGTACCTGGCCACCATTTCCAACACATCGTCGGTCATGTCTTTTGGATGCGAAGTAGAGAAACGCACCCGCAGTTTTGGGTCAACCAGGGCCACTTTCTCGAGCAATTGTGCAAAGTTGGTTGCCTCGGCTTTTTGCGCTTCGCTGAGTCCTTCTTTTTTTAAACCGCCACCGGTCCACAAATAGCTGTCAACATTCTGACCCAGCAAGGTGACTTCTTTATAACCTTTTTGAAAAAGGTCCCTGGCCTCATTCACAATACTTTCGGGATCACGGCTGCGCTCGCGGCCACGGGTAAAGGGCACCACGCAAAAACTGCACATGTTGTCGCAGCCACGCATGATGCTGATGTAAGATGTAACGCCATTGCTGCCCAGCCTTACCGGGGTAAGGTCGGCATAGGTTTCCTCCTTGCTCAGGATCACGTTAATGGCTTTACGGCCATCGCCGGCTTCATCAATCAGGTTGGGAAGATCACGGTAGGCGTCGGGCCCCACAACGAGGTCCACCAGTTTTTCCTCCTCAAGCAATTGCGATTTTAAGCGTTCGGCCATACAGCCCAGCACGCCGACGAGTAATTTCGGGTTTTTTTTCTTGGCGCGTTTAAAATCATGCAGGCGGTTGCGCACCCTGAGTTCAGCGTTTTCTCTGATGGCACAGGTGTTCAGAAAAATAAGATCGGCCTCCTCAAAATTTTCGGTGGTATTAAAACCCTTGTCCATTAAAATAGAAGCCACGATCTCACTGTCGCTGAAATTCATCTGGCAACCGTAACTCTCTAAAAAAAGCTTTTTTCCACCCTTAACAGTGGATGTATTTTTGGGCTCCAGCATATATGCCTGACCCTGCAATTTTTCTTCTATTATTTTGTTTTCTGAGTCCATTAATGTCAAGTACTTCTTTTTAGTCTAATTTTATAGAACCAAATCCCTTTCAAAATTGATTTAGATGTTGAATTTTGATTTTATAAAAGGCAAAATTAAGAATTTAGTGACAATTTGACATATTTTTAACAATTTTATGCTGCAATTGTTCGAAATGTTATGCAATAAAATTAAAAGTGTGGAATTTGTATCAATTATTTTTTTTCTTTGCAAACTTCAAACCGGAGTTAAGGAAGATCACAAAAACTTGAAGAGACGTATTATCATATAAGATGAGTAAAAATTTAGTAATAGTTGAGTCACCTGCTAAAGCAAAAACAATAGAAGGATTTTTAGGGAAGGATTTTACAGTGAGGTCGAGTTTCGGCCACGTGCGCGACCTGGTTAAAAAGGGTTACGGCATCGACGTTGAAAATAATTTTACACCCACCTACGAGGTGCAACCCGATAAAGAAAGGGTAATTGCCGAACTAAGAAAATTAAGCAAGGGAGCCGACATGGTTTGGCTCGCATCCGATGAGGACCGCGAGGGAGAGGCCATCAGCTGGCATTTGTATGAGACCCTGGGCCTTGAGAAAAAAAAGACAAAAAGAATAGTTTTTCATGAGATCACGAAGGGGGCTATTGAAAAAGCCATACAAAATCCCCGGGAAATAGATATTAATTTGGTGAATGCCCAGCAAGCCCGCCGGATCCTCGACAGGCTGGTGGGTTTTGAGTTATCACCGATCCTGTGGCGCAAGATCAGGCCAAGCTTATCGGCCGGTAGGGTGCAGTCGGTGGCAGTACGTTTAATCGTAGAGCGCGAGCGCGAAATCCAGAATTTCAAATCTACCTCCGCTTTTAAAGTTTCGGCTTTATTTACAGTGGGCAAGGGCATTTTAAAAGCCGAACTCGATAACCGTTTTAAAACAGAAGAAGAAGCCAATGCGTTTTTGGAAAAATGTAAAAACGCCATTTATACTATAAACAGCGTTGAGACCAAACCGGCCAAACGTTCACCCAGCGCACCATTTACCACGTCCACCTTGCAGCAGGAAGCCTCCCGCAAACTGGGTTTCAGTGTGTCGCAAACCATGGTGGTAGCGCAACGTTTGTACGAATCAGGAAAAATTACCTACATGCGTACCGATTCGGTGAATTTATCTGAAACAGCCATGAGCCAGGCCAGGGTAGCCATCACTAAAAATTACGGTGACAAGTACCACCACCCCCGCCAGTTTAAGACCAAAAGCAAAGGTGCGCAGGAAGCCCACGAGGCCATTCGCCCTACTTATATTGATGTCAGTGAAATCGACGGCGAACGCAACGAACAGCGTTTGTATGAACTCATCTGGAAACGCACCATTGCCAGCCAGATGGCCGACGCGGAGCTTGAAAAAACCACCGCCAAGATCGGCATCAACTCCACCAACGAACAGTTTGTGGCCCAGGGTGAAGTATTAAAATTTGACGGTTTTTTAAAGGTGTATATCGAAGGCACCGATGACGAAGACGATGAGGAAAAATCATCCATGCTGCCGCCCATGAGTCAGGGAGATCAATTGTTGGTGAAAGAAATTTCGGCTACCCAGCGTTTTACTTATCACCCCGCAAGATACACCGAGGCCAGCCTTGTGAAAAAACTCGAAGAACTGGGCATTGGCCGTCCGAGTACTTACGCGCCTACCATCAGTACCGTTCAGAAAAGAAATTACGTTGAAAAAACAGACCGTGAAGGTACTTTACGAAATTACACCCAGCTGACTTTTGAAGGCAACAAGATCAGCAAACAAACAAAAACCGAAACTACAGGCGCCGAAAAATCAAAATTATTTCCTACCGATATCGGTATGGTGGTGAATGATTTTTTGATCCAGTATTTTCCGAACATCATGGATTTTAACTTTACCGCCAGGGTAGAGGAGGAGTTTGACGAAATTGCCGAAGGCAAAATGAAATGGACCGATATGCTCGAAGAGTTTTATACGCCTTTTCATAAAGTAGTTGAAAATACAATAGACAACAGCGAAAGAGCGAGTGGGGAAAGGGCTTTGGGTAAAGATCCCAAGTCAGGCAAACCGGTGATCGTTAGAATTGGTCGTTTTGGTCCCCTCGCGCAGATTGGCGAAACCAATGAAGAAACCGGCGAGAAAGCCACCTTTGCCAGCTTAAGAAAAGAACAAAGCATAGAAACCATCACGCTGGAAGATGCCCTGGATCTTTTTAAATTACCCATGACCCTGGGTACTTATAAAGACAAGGAAGTCATTGTGAGCGTGGGACGGTTCGGCCCCTATGTAAAATTTGGCGAAGAATTTATTTCTATCCCAAGAACTGAAGATCCCCTGAAAGTGGATATGGACAGGGCCATTGAACTGATAGGTGAAAAAGAGATCGCCAATGCGCCGGTGGCTTATTACGATGGCAAGCCTGTCACCAAAGGCAAAGGCCGTTTTGGTCCTTTTATCAAATATGAAAGTTTGTACATCAATGTGCCCCGCGCCTATAATTTCGACGCACTATCGCAGAAAGACATTGATGAACTGGTAAGCAAAAAACTCGAAAAAGAATCTAACCGTTTTATACAAAAGTGGGACGATGAAAAAATCGCCATTGAAAACGGCCGTTGGGGCGCATTCATCCGTTTTGGTAAACAAATGCTGAAGCTGATCAATGATAAGGGCGGCAAATTCGCACCTGAAGAATTATCGGCATTGAGCCTGGAGGAAGTAAAGAAAATGATAGTAGCCCAGGACCCTAAAGCCTTTGATAAAAAAGGGAAGAAGGGTGCAGCCAAGTCGGCAGGCGCAGTTGGCAGTGCGACTAAGAACAAAGCGCCGGCCAAAACTGGTGTGGTGAAAAAGATCATCAAAGCTACCGTGAAAAAAACAGCGTTTAAAAAAGCGGCCAGTAAAAAGGCGGCGCCAACAAAATCGGCTCCAAAAAAAGCTGCGAAGAAGGCTGCTAAAAAGCAATAAACAAATTATTTATCTGCATTAAAACCCCTTTAATAATTTTTGAAGGGGTTTTTATTTTACCTGCTATTTATTAATAAAATAGTCAGTGATGTGAAACTCGCTCATGACGCTGCTATTGCCGTAGTACAACGATTCCTCTTTTACAAGGCCAATGTCCCTGGTATAGTACCGCCTCATGGTTGGCAACGTCACCGGAGCGCCCCCGCGATCGGAAGTGACATCATAGTAGAGGACGATCGTCGGGTAATAGTCTTTTCCCGAAATAGTGATGCTTGTATCTTTGGCGATGATATGCGCTCTGGTGGCAGTGTGGTACTCCTGTGCGACTGTCCATAATGCCCCTACCGGTAAAGTTTCCGAGATTACAGTAACAAAGGGATCATAACTACCGGGCCCGTTCTTTACCATCGCTGTATGCATCCTGTACCCCCATACCGGCACACCATTATAGAACGGAACATACACGGGATCGGAGGTCTGCGACGATCCTTGGTACTGATAAGCATCTTTCAGATAGCTGGTCGAGGTGGTGTAAGTATCGCCGTTGCTGTATGTCCAGTAAGATCCCGGGTAAACCGGCAGGTAAGACAGGGGTTTGATCGTGTCTGTTTTTATAACGGTTTCGATTTCTTTGTCTTTTTTTCTACAGGAAAACAAAACCAGAAACAAAACCAGGGTTAAAAAATAGCTCAGTCGGTTCATAATTGACCTTTAAAAAGAATACGAGTCAATCATCAAAAAAGTTGGGTATTTTACGATTAAAATCAAGTCATGAAATTAATACCCAAAATTCTTCAGCCTGTTTTCATTGTTCCGCCAGTCTTTATCCACCTTTACAAACAATTCAAGGAATACCTGTTTTTTAAAGAAGATCTCCATGTCCTTTCGCGCCTGGGTTCCCACGCGTTTTAGGGCGCCGCCCTTGTCGCCAATAATGATGCCTTTCTGGCTGTCGCGTTCTACCAGAATATCGGCCTGGATCTTGATGATCTTTTCTTCTTCCTTAAAAGAATTCACAACGGCTTCAACGCTGTAGGGTATTTCTTTTTTGTAATTCAACAATATTTTCTCGCGGATAATTTCGCTTACAAAAAAGCGTTCAGACTTGTCGGTGAATTCTTCTTTGCTGTAAAAAGCGTTGGAAGGAGGTAGCATTTCGATGATGCGGCCCATGATGCGGTCGATGTTGAATTTCTGAAGTGCCGAAATGGCGATGATCTCGGCCTTGGGCAGTTTTTCACGCCATTTAATGAGTTTTTCTTCAAGTTGTTGCTGGGTGGCCACATCAATTTTATTGATAAGCAACAATATGGGCACCTGGGTGTGCTGTAGCCTTTCAAGATAAGAATCTTCCAACTGTATGTCTTCAAACACATCGGTAATGAGCAGGAACAGGTCGGCATCTGCAAAGGCTGTGATCACAAACTGCATCATTTTTTCCTGCAATTTGTAAAGGGGTTTAATGATACCGGGTGTGTCGCTGAAAACCACCTGGTAATCTTCGCCGCTCACAATGCCCATGATGCGGTGCCTGGTGGTTTGTGCCTTGGAGGTAATAATACTCAGGCGCTCTCCCACGAGGGCGTTCATTAAGGTGGATTTGCCAACGTTGGGACAGCCGATGATGTTGACGAAGCCGGCTTTATGTGTTTTTACAGTAGTCATTTTATAAGGTAAAATTACTGTAATTTAAATTAAAACCGGTTTTTTTAATTCTATAACTATAGCGCCTTTATTGTTGAAAGAGATTATTGCCTGACAAACCTGGTGGTGACGCGATGGGTGCCATTTTTTATTTCCGCTACATAGATGCCTGCTGGCAACGCAGCGGCATTGATGCTTGCGCCGTTACTTAAATTTTCGCCTTCATACACAACGCGTCCCAACACATCAATTAATCGCAAACCAACGTTTGAGGCAGCACCGGGCAGTTTTAAATAGAAATTGCCGGAAGAAGGATTGGGGTACAGCAATACTGTGTGTTCATCATCAGCAGTCTCATCCAATGAAACGTAATAAAACCAGTCACATGAAGAATTGGTTGGGGCTGTGGTATAACAGATAAGATTTTCAAATTCTTCAAATGGAAAAAAGAGCGGCGTGCTTAAAAAGCCGGTAGTGGGTCCCACCCCTTCGAGATAACCCCCTGTACTAAGTAAGGTGAAACTGGGGGTAGTCTGGTTTTTTACTCTGAAAAATTTCAACCCACTATTGTTATAATTGGGTATCACTGAGTCTATACTCACATAATAAGATGAATTTTCAACCGGCACTGAATCTCCTTTCACCAGGTCGAAGCGGTAAAGCTGGCTGTCTTGACCGCCGGGAGTTCTAATATACCAGCGTTGCGCAGCTTCCCGCATCAGCACGACCAGAGCAGGGGTAGTCGGGTTGACCTGGCAGCCATAATTTTGGCCCTGAACCCAGGGCTCAGTGCCGCAATTTCTTGTGGAGGAATAGATCTTTTTGTAAACCTGGCTGTTGATTAAACTATCGCCATTTACGTAATAATGCGTATAAGTATGGTACATGATGGTATTGGACACTAGTTTGTACTTTCTTTCATTTGTCCAATGGCTTGCACCAGAAAGATAGGGCTGTGCAGTTGCAGCAAAAGGCAGCAGCAGCAGCAAATAATATTTCAATGGTAATTTCAATTTAACAGCAACACCGGTTTATAAACCTAAGATACAAAAAAAACGTTTTCAGCCTGAAAATTTTTGCCCCCTTAAACCCGGCCTCATTTTATCAAAAAGTCACTAAATCTTACATGTGAAAGAGCTCCGGCGCATGTGGCTAAAAAGTGCCAGGATGCCGCCGTTACTTTGCCTGAAAATATTAATTAAACATCAGATCAAAAACAACCATGAAAACAATTACAACTATCTTTTTTATCATTTTGTGCAGGGGCCTGGGCTTTAGCCAGACTGCTGCCAGCCAGGATTTAAATACCACTGTGGCATCACATTGCACATTGAATTACAGCGATGAAAAATGGATCGTCACACACAAGGATCCAGCACCGCATTTATGCAAAGAAATACTGATCAAAAGTGTCCCGCCGGTTTCTAAGGCTTATACGCCTATTGACATGACAATGTCGGTAAAAGGTTTTTATACTTTTAAAAAAGACCCGTCGCTATCAATTTCAGACGATTATACAGTTGTTATAGAAGATCTGCTTACAGGTAAATATTTCAACATGAATACCGAAGAGGGTTATACATACAGTATTAACAGGGGTACAGCAGAGAAAAGATTTGTGCTTGAGATCAGCAAAAACACGGGCAAGCCAGGAAACGGCTCCACAGCTTCGCGGTAAATGGTTTGTGAATTTAACCTCATAGAAGAAACTATCTCAAAACAATTCGTACACATTGAGACAGTTTCATGATAGGGACAAAAAACTGAAAAGCAATAAAAGACTAAAATTTGTTAAGTGACAGCAGCGCCAGGATGGGGAGTACCAGCCGGGTTCCTGTTGGTAGTGGATTACCGGCTGCCGGTGCCTTATGATACAGCATGGCAGCCGCAAGCGCAGCAGGCCTTGGTGCAGGTATTTGCAAGTCATTGTTTCTCAGGCCTTGTAGGATGAATGCAGCAAATACGTTTTGTTTTAAATGCTTGTTAATAATTAATTTGCATTACAAATAAACTAGTACTATATTTGCACCTCGAAATTCACAGGCACTTTTTTACCTCAAGATATAGTGTAAGAAAGGCACTTAAAAGACATAGTGCGGGATAGAGGTCTAAAGCAGAAGCTCCACTTCGCTTCAGACCAACAGTTTAGGGCACTTATAAAGTATAGTGCGGGATAGAGGTCTAAAGCAGAAGTTACACTTCGCTTCAGACCAAGAAAGGCACTTAAAAGACATAGTGCGGGATAGAGCAGGGGTAGCTCGTTGGGCTCATAACCCAAAGGTCGTTGGTTCGAATCCATCTCCCGCTACCATCAGGGAAAGAGAGCAATTACTGCTCTCTTTTTCTATTTTAGACCCTTTGTGTTGCCCGACAAATGCCCATTCAGCAAGATCAGCTTATTTAATTTTTCCGTTCGAACTGCTTATATTTCAGCGCTGGAGTGTAAACATCTATTAACTTCCTCATTACATAAATCTTCAACGACTTACAGCCGCCGTTACAAAGAATAGATTAAGCGAAGATATCCCCATAAAATACCGGGAGACTTTTGACGATCCAAAAATTGTTTTATCGCTTCCTCCATTACTTCGAAATAAACTTTGCAAGCTAGAATGTTACAGTCTATTCAGCATCATGCATGGGATTTTATGTCATTATTGAAAGTGTTGCAAAGGGAGTTGACTTGTGTTGATTTGCCTTGGATGCCAAAGGGTAATCCTGAAGTAAGACACTTAATTAACGAAATAGTACTTGGAGAAGAATCTGATATGGATGAAAATGGAAATTACACAAGTCACTTTGAACTATATTTAAAAGCGATGAAACAAACGCAAGCTAATTCTGGCGTTATATCCAACTTTATAAACAGTTTGGGAGATAGAATCTCATTACAGGCGTCCTTTTCGCACGCTAAGGTGCCTTTAGACGCTAGATATTTCGTTGAAAATACTTTCTCTATTATAAATTCCAATAAAGTTTATGTACAAGCGGCGACGTTTACTTTTGGCCGTGAGGATTTAATTCCGGGCATGTTTTTAAAATTTGTAACAGAATTAAATAAACAAAAGCCAAATGCAGTGACGACTTTAAAGTATTATTTAGAAAGGCACATAGAAATCGATGGAGAACATCATTCTAAATTGGCTTGTAAAATGACAGAATTGCTTTGTGGCAACGATGAATATAAATGGTCTGAAGCGACCGCGCAAGTTATTAAAGCTCTACACGCAAGAATCAGACTATGGGATGCAATTGTAACAAGAATAGAGTGAAGTAAATTACATTTTAACTACAATACTTTAACAGCAGGCATAATAAGATCACAACCAAGGGAAGTAAAAATAAAGAGAGTTTGAACATGAGATTATATAAATCTTCAATTGTTTTAACTTTCCTAGTGCTTAAATGATTAAGTATTTGTCGTTTCAAATAATTGATATTAGCTTTTTGATTATCGAATTATTGCTTTTTTACAAGCTTTCGACTTTCCAAAATAAGTCCTGATTCATTTTTTATTAGTACAATATAGATCCCAGGTGGCAACATGCTTGTTTGAATCAGCATGTCATTATTTGCTGGTAATTTTATTTTCAGTAAAACATTAGTATTGTTTAGGATTTCGATTTGGCCACAAGTTCTATTTGTAATTCTTAACTCTTCGTTAAATGGATTTGGAAAAATTTTAATTTTATCGAACTCTGACTTTCTACTAAAACTTGTGATTGGAGAATAGCTTACCTCACCGCTAAAGTCTGTTTGCTTAAGTCTGAAATACAATACTTCGCTTGAAGAGCCAATGTCCGTTAGTGGAATTCGCTGGTTGTATTCTATTTTGGAAGTTGTTGTACCTCCTCCAGGCAATATTTTTAAAGTCTGAAAATCCATTCCGGTTTCCGACTGTTCGATTGTGAATGATTTATTGGAAGTTTCTGTGGCAGTAGCCCAACTGAAACAGACATCCTCGTCGCAATTTTTGGTTTTAAAATATAAAAGCTCAATTGGCAACGCAACTCCACAATTTGGACACGGGGTGATTGTTAAAGTCGCAGCTCCCCAACCTCCACCTCCTGAACTTGTTGCGCCTGCATTACCACATATAATAACGTTGCTGTTTGCTGTAAAAGCGTTATTCAAGACTGCATTGCCATTATATGTTATTGCAGCTATTCCAGCTCCGGAAAACGCCCAGCCATTAGTGAAACTATTGACAATAGAATTTGACCCTCCATTAAACGTTATGCATGAGCCCGCTTGTATACATACAGCGCCGGCAGACGCAGATCCTTGCACAACTATACTACCGGCGGTTATATTCCCCCCATTATTTATTAATTTGGAGGTCGATGAATTAATTTCTATTTGACCAACAACACTAAAAGTGGCTGAAGCACCCAAGTTCCACACGGTATTATTAGCATTTTGCATACGTAGATTAGTGTTTAAATTAAATGTACCTCTGTTACAAATACTTGAATTTCCGTTCAGGAAAAGATCGCCTCCTAGGTTTACGCGCAGTGATCCACCGCTCTCTATAATTATTGTTCCACTGTTTAAGCTCAAGCTACTGAGAGTGAGAGTCCCACAAACTCTAAAAATGCCGCCATTTAAATTTATTCCGCTTGCCCAAGTTGTAGGTCCGCCAGTAAACCAAAAAGTCTGTCCTCCGTTAATATTAACACCATTGCTGCCCGCACCGTTACCGCCACTGCAAGCGGAAACTGCTGGTGCAGATGGTGTGCATTGTGCAAAGGATGATTCGATTAAAAAAAATGAGAATAGTAAGAAGCATAACTTGAATACTTGCATTAATTAAAGTTTGTTTAAAATTGAGATAATGCGTTGAAAACACCAAGGTTGGGTTAGAAAGATTTAGACTTAAGGTTGTAACCCTTGAATTATCTAAGGAAAACCCTTGGTTAAGTGTTTTGAATGTGGCGGCGCTTATATTTTTGTCTAATTAATGTTGGAACAAATAATAGAAAATAAAGTTGTCTAAGTTCAAACATACTTATCCGATTTAAATACGCTAAGTCATTTGAATAAAGTTCACAGTTTTCAGCAATACGACGTATTAGCTTTTCTTGTAAGGTTTTTTTCATATACAATTTATTTAGCATACGTAAACATGTGACTATACGTCAAATTCCGCAAGCGAATACTTAAAAATTTGCGCGATTAGAGGGTAATCAAATAAACGATGCAAGGAAAACCCCGAATTATTGTTGGGGTATTTGTGTTAAGAAATTAAACCTTTAGCATTAGCGTAGCTTATTAATCCTAAAGTGTTTTTTACACCTAATTTTTTTAAAATATTAGTCTTGTGACCCTCAATAGTTTTAGTATTGATTTGTAAAATGGAAGAGATTTCGCAGTTTGTCATGCCTTTACAGATAAGTGGCAATATTTCTATTTCCCTTGCAGTTAGTTCAGGCTCCTTTTTATTTTCCAAACTCGCAGTAATAAGTATGTCATTCAGTTCTTTGCAAATGAATTTTGTTCCCTGATGAACAGAATTTATACTTTCGATTAATTCGGCTCTAGATGAGTTTTTGGTAACATAGCCCATAACTCCCAAGCTAAACATTTTTCTAACGAACGAAATTTCGCTGAGCATGGAAACGATAATAATGCGTGGTTTTGCAAGAGTATTTAGAATGTTTTTAATTGCATTGACACCGCTTTCGCCCCTTAAATTAATATCCATAATGATAATGTCAGGATTCAACGCTCGAGCTAAATTGAACGCTTCATCACTGTTATCAGCCTCCCCAACAATTTTCAGATTGTCGAACATCGAGAGAGAGCTTTGCCAGGCTTCGCGAACCAATTTATGGTCTTCCACAAGTAAAATTTTAATTATGTTCATTTAAAATAGGAATTTGAAATGCTACAATAGTACCGTAATTAATTTTAGTAATTATTTTTATTCGGCCATTCATGATCTTAACGCGATTTCTAATATTTGAAATTCCCATACCTGCTCCTGATATTTTTTTGTCGAATCCAACACCGTTATCAAGCACAATTGTTGTTAGAAAATTCGTGCGTTCTATTATTTTTATACTAATACGTGTTCCTTTAGAATGTTTGATTGAGTTTTGAGTTGATTCCTGTAAAATCCTAAAGTAATTTACCTTAACAGTTTCTGGTAAATCGATATGACCTTGCAAGTTATTCATTGCTAATGTGATTGAAATATTATTTATTCCGTCAATTTTTTTGATATAAGATGATATAGCCTGTTCTAATGTTACGTCATTTGACCAGAAAATCAATTCATTATTTGTTATGTTGCTTAATTCGTTTCTCGCCGCCTTTAATAAGCTCACGCCTTTCAAAAATTCCTGATCGGACAACGTTTTAGCATTCTCAAAATGCATTGACGAAGCGAATAATAACTGCCCGATACCATCATGCAATTCAGCTGCAAATTTTTTTCTTTCATTTTCTTCAAAAACAAGAAATGAGTTTGCAATCGATTGCTTTTCATTAACATCGCGCTTTAACTTTTCGCGAAGAATAATATTAGGAGAATTGATCCTGGTACTTATAACAATGTTAGAGATTGATTTTTGTGAGTCGAAAATTGGATAGAAATCTATTTCAAAATATATGTCGCCATTACCCCAGTTAAATACATCCTCCTTAGTGTGAAATTGACCCTTGAAGGCAAGATCATAATAGTTTTTGTATTTTTCGTGTAAGTTCGGTGACAAATAGAAGAATATTGACTCTCCAATTATGATGTCCCTATTTGTTCGGTTTTTCTCAAAATGGAGAGCTTTTTGGTTGATGTCAACTATCACATAAGAGCTGTTTATTATGTACATTACCTCATTTGAGCTGTCCATAACAGAGCGTAAGAAATTTTGGTAGTTCAACTTTTCTATCTCAGTTTTTTTCAATTCAGTAATGTCTCTAGCATAGGTGCCCACACCAATATTCCCATTTCCTAGATCCACCGGGAATTTGTATGTTTGAACAACCTTACCCAATACGTCGCGCTCTTCACGGATTATCTTTCCACCATGCTCTAATGGACGTTCATCGCCCTCTTTGCAAATTTCGGCAACTTCTAACGGCAGTATGTCAAAATCGGTTCTGTTCAATATCTGGCTTTCGTCTAACTCATACAAGTCTTGCAAAGCTTTATTGGCAATAACATATTTTAATTTTTCATCTTTTAAAAAGAATAGGTCTGGCGTTGAATTAATGAAAGTATTAAACAATTTATCTTTCTTAATAAGGTTTTGTTCAGCTTCTTTCCGGCGGGTTACATCGATATGAACACCTACCAGTCTTACAGGGTCTAAATTGTCATCCCATTCAATTACGCTTCCTGTGCACAATACCCAAATAAGAAATCCTTCTTTGTGTTTGTACCTAATCTCAACATTCAGTGGTTCTTTCCCTTTACTTGCGTAGTGAGTTTGTAAAGCATTAAGTAAGATTGAAAGGTCATCCTCGAATATCAAGGCCATCCAGTTATCTAAGGTGAAATTAAATTCTTCGGGAGCGTAACCTAACATGTATTTAAAAGTATCGCTGGTGATAGCAGTCCTTTTCTTAACATTTAGATCCCAATAGCCCGCTAGAGATTTCTCTAATATGAGCTCAGTTTTTTTTAATAGTTCGCCGACGTGTTCTTCATCACTTTTAGCTTTGGATATGTCATAACCAACACAATTTATCCCAACTATGGTTTTATCAATACCTGTGTTTGCCCTGAACTCCCATGCTGTCCAGAAAACTTGACCGTTTTGATCTAACTTTCGGAGTTCTACGCTATGAGCCTGATTTGGCTGCCTGAAGCATTTTTTTACAGTCTTATAACATATATCCCAATCTTCCTTGTAAACTGTATCCAAACTATTTTTTCCAATGAATTCCGTTCCAAAATAGGACATCCTTTCTTTGAAATATGAATTTACATAAGTGTAATTTCCACTATTGTCAGTTGTGCAATAGTATAGAATGCTCGAATCCTCTAGAAATGGTTTCATAACAACAAAAATATAGTTATTTGTCGTATATAATCGCTCAATAAAACGAGGAATACCCTCGTTTTCTGATTTTTTTTTAATTGATCGAATGTTTGATAGTCGCCAAATACCAAACACTCGCTATTTTTGAGAACGTTCCGTTAACAATGTTCAGGTTTGAATTGATTTTGCACCTAATTTTTCGAAAAGTTTTTCTATATCTCATTTGGTTAAAGTTTGCCCCCTGTTACTGTTCTAAGAACTTGCAATTTCATTGGAAAGTCTATTTTTTAATACCCGCATATAATGGAAAAGATCACAGTTGAAATACTAATCAAAAAACTAGAGAGTGACTTAAATGACCCAAAAATTCATGTTGCTCGACAAGTGTATTTGACAGAAAAGATCGAACTCCTAAAATTGTATTTACAGTCCAAGGAAAACAATGGCATGTCTGAAAACGAACTAACTGGTTCAAATAAACATTGAAAAATTTGCCAATCAACCCCTTTTCTCGTCATAAATCCTTATCGAATGATTCAGGGCGAATTAAAATTTGCGACCGTATAAATCCCAAATTTGAGCAAGAACCCGCGTGTCTTCTAGCAATTCGTTCGAAATTTGTATCGGAGGGGCTACCAACAGAACCGCCAGCTTTGCTGGCGGTTTTTTTATTTCATGGCCGAGCCAAGCTCTGCTTGAGCGAAGAACAGGAAATAAAAAAACTAGACTCGCGTTAGCGAGGCTGGTTATTTTGGTAAAGCCCCCCCCTCAAGGATCAGCGAGTCCCTCAGGGCGAGCTAATCCATCTCCCGCTACCAAAGGAAACCCTTCAGCTCTGCTGAAGGGTTTTTTAATTTTACATCGAGCCGAAAGCTTTGCTTTCGTGCACTGATGTAAAATTAAAAAATATGGCTCGCGACAGCGAGACAGGTTTCGTTTGAGTTCCAGCCCCACCCCGGATCAGCGACCGAGGGGAGTTAATCCATCTCCCGCTTGGCAAGGCCCCCGCCCTAGAATCACGCGGTAATCCAGTTACCGCGACCAATTAAACCTGTAGCAATAATCAGGCTCAAAGCTGGTCCTGTTGAGTCACAGCCCCATTCAGGATCAGCGATGCCGCCCTTGGGGGAGAACCAAGCCGGATTAGTGTTCAAAGGTTGAGGCAAATGCTCCAACCAACTTGTGGGATTCCCGGAGTGACGCAACTTTTCTTAACTCAATGCTATCTTAAACTCGATTTTCTCAGCTGCTTACATGCGGATGATCTTGCCATCTTCCATTTCAATAATGCGGCCAGTGCGCTCGGCAAATTCATTATCATGGGTTACAATTAACAGAGTCTGCTTAAATTTTTCTGCCAGTTCCTTAAAAATCTCAAATACAATTTCACTGTTTTTTTTATCAAGATTTCCGGTAGGTTCATCACCCATAATAATTAAAGGGTCGTTAATAAGGGCCCTGGCAATGGCGACCCTTTGTTTTTGCCCACCAGAAAGTTGATTTGGTTTCTTTAATGCCTCGCGCTCTATGCCCAGTGTTTTTAATTTTTGAATGGCCCGTTCTTCTAATTCCTTTTCGCCGTATTTGCCTAATTTCAGTCCTGGTAACATAACATTTCGAAGTACAGTGAATTCATTCAGCAAATAATGAAATTGAAAAACAAACCCAATCTTTTCGTTCCTGGTACGAGCGAGTTCTGCCTCTTTTTTGGCGCGCATCGATTCGCCATCGATCAGCAGTTCGCCTTCATAATCAGTATCCATGGTTGAAAGAATATAGAGCAGCGTCGATTTTCCGCATCCCGATTTTCCAATGATCGAAACAAACTCACCTCTGTTTATCGAAAAATCAACATCCTTTAGTACTTTGATCGTTGTGGGATCATGGAAATATTTTGAAATCCCTTTTGCTTGTAGAACGTTCATGCACATGTTATTTCCCCCTAATTATTATTACAGGATCGATCCTACTGGCCTTTCGTGATGGGAAAAATCCAGCTAAGTAGGTTGTTGCGATAGAGAAGATGACGGCAATAAGATAAAACCTCGGGTTATAATCAACAGGGTATGTCTTGATGTTAGGCAATGATGCGGTATTAAACGGAATATTATCGATTATTACAGAGAGTCCAAATCCGAAAAACAAGCCAAGTATGCCCCCAAATATCCCGATACTCAACGCAATTGTCAAAAAGACTCTGTGCACATCCTTTCCCGAAAAGCCCATGGCTTTGAGAATGGCAATGGAATCCATTTTTTCATAGATCATCATATTAAGGATATTGTAGATCCCAAATCCTGCAACAATTAACAATGTTATTCCCACTGCATATGATATCAAGGTCCTGATATTACTTCCGGTTTCGAACTGTGAATTTGCCGACTGAATATCTACAGCCTCAACATCGTATAGCTGCGCAAACTCTTTTGCAATTTCCGGCGCCTTTGTGATATCTTTTATTTTAACCTGGATGTCTGTGACAAAGCTGCCAGTTTCACCCAGCAACTTCTGAGTAGTTGTAAGGGAGGCATAACTCTGCACTTTATCCAATTCCTGTAGACCAGATTCAAAGTAACCAACTACTTTTAATTGTAATCTTTCGCCTCTTGCGGTTGTCACCTGTATCATGTCACCCAAACTCACGAGCATTTTATCCGCGGCAGATTTCCCAAGAATAATACTATTACTTACATTTTTAAGATCAAGATAATTTCCTGATGTGACGTAATCCTTAAATGCGAATAACCTGGTCTCGGCTTCAACATCAATTCCATTAATAACACCAGTAAGATCAATTGAGCCAATATTGTAAAAGACCTGCGCGGTAATTTTGGGCGCAATGCCTGTCACCCTGGGATCTCTCAGTAATTCACGCATGATCGCTGCATTATTATAAATTTCAGGACGATCATTTTTTGGTTTGATTGAACCAACAAAATTGTGTGATTTTGAGTATTCCGTTTCAAGATCAATGGGTTGAACCAGGGAAGGTTGGATCTCATTGTAAAGTCGAATATGTGCAGTTCTATTAATGATCAAGCCATCCAACATGGCGTTTAATCCACCCATAAAACTTAAAAGTGTTATAAACATTGTAATGCTGAAGGTGACACCCACCGCTGCAATCAATGTTTGTTTCCATCTGGCAAGGAGCAGTGATACCGAAATATTTTTGATCAATCTAAAGTTCATCGTTTCGGAATTATCAACTCATCAAATTTCGTTAGGCCTGAGAGAATTTCTACTTTATGCAGGTCTTTCATTCCGGTATGCACCACCAGGGTATCGCCGTCAGTTGTAATAACGGTTGAATCACTCACCAAACAAATTCTTGGAATTAAAAGCGCCTGTGTTTTAGAATGTAAAATAATGTTTGCTTCAAATGTGATGTTAGGGAAAAGTGTTTGAGGAGCGTCAACAAATTCGGCTTCTACCACGCATGTTTTACTGCGTTCATTCATGATAGGATAAATCTTAGAGACTGTTGCCTGGAAGGATTTTCCTTTATAGCTGTCCAATGAAACAATGACTTTTAAACCTTTACGTATTTTAAAGATATCATATTCATCCACCTGCATCTCAAGCACAAAATGCCTGGCGTCGCCAATAACAGCAAGTGGAGTTTGAGGGGTAACCAACTCTCCTTTTGATTTGAAAAGATCATAAACAACACCATCAATATCACTTTTTAAAGTGAAGTCATTTTCTAATCTGCTTGAAATGGCAAGATTCTTTTTTGATTGCGAAGAGGTAAATTGTAGTTGTCTCTTGAGTTCGTCATATTTTATGAGCGCTGAAGAGTAATTTGTTTTTGAATTCAGATAGGCAAGCTCTTTTTGTTCAAATTCCATCTTAGTCCCGATTTGTTGTTGCCAAAGATTTTTCTGCCGGAAAAAAAAGGCAGAATCTATATTCATCCTATTCCTGGCCAATTCCACAGTTTGATAAGCATCATTTAATTTGGCCTGATTGGCGTTAAAATCATTAAACCCAGCAATAAGTTCCGCGTTTTCACGGCTTAACTTTTGAGCCTCACTAACAACCGAGAGAATTAGAGAACCGATCTTCACACTGTCTCCTTCCGAAACGAATAACTTGTCGATGGTGCCATTAACTGTGGCATAGGCCTGATATTGATTTTTACTTTTTACAAGGCCGGAAGCGTATATTGATTCCGTGATAGAAGACACCTCTGGCTTTACTTTTTCTCTTTTATCAGAGCATGACAGAAGCAGAAAAAACACCAAAAAATTTAAAAATGTAATTTTCATTAAAGAGTAAAGTTAGACAAACAATAAAAGTGAGCTGATCCCAAAATCATAAAATTATATGAGATATGTCACTTCAAGTTAATGATGATTGATCAGGGAAGAAATAACGACCTTATCTCTCCAATTATTTACTTAACTTTTTACCTTGTTTATTATTGTTTTGGCTTTCCTTTGATCTACTCTGAAATACTCAAAGTAAATGCTATGTCCAACGAATTGTCTTTTTCAGCTGTGTTTAAACTTAGCCCCTTGCCGAATTTATCTGGATTAATGTCATACGCGGGAGAGAGCTTGTATCCCTGATTGGTGAGTAAAAATACATGATTCCTTAAATGATCATCAGTATTTTTTACACAAATATTAAAGACGATTCTTCACCATAATTCTTCAAGATCCGTATTTACATCGGCGCCTTGTTGCACAATGAATTTAGTAAGTTCAAGATAACTGACACCCGAGTCTGAGCCCGCACCTTCCATATACCCCAATAAAGTCATCGCAGATATAAAATGGAGGCGTTCACCTTTTTTATTTCGGTCAAACCGTTTGCCAGGAAAGGTGTGGCAATTGTTTTTTAATTTTTTGCAAGCCATTCGGCAATAGTTAGCCCGGCTTCAGAGGCCGGGATGTTTGTAACCATTTCCCACGCTCCTTCGTCCTTTTCGGCCTCAATACTTGGAAATTTAGCTATCCACGGATGCCCTTTTGTGTCTTACGCACGTGCATTTGGCCTTGCTCTGCCTAATGAAGCGCCCGGAGCAATAAATAAGTTGATGCATTTTAAATACTCTTTGTCTGCCGGTCCATGAGAACGCGCCCCGGAAAAGAAAAGTGTGAGTGGATTAATCGGGCAAGTGAGATGGCAGTTTGGTTTGATCTGGCAAATGAAGCAGGAGATGAATTTTTGTAGCAACCCAATACCGATTGTGTCTTATTCAAAAATTAAGCTGAGCCGTTTTTTTTTACCTTTGGTCTTACGATATAACCAAAAATATAATGACAGAGCCTAAAACATTTGATGTAATTATTATTGGCGGCAGTTATTCTGGTCTTGCTGCAGGCATGGCCCTGGGCAGATCTGTAAGATCTGTATTGATTATTGACAGTGGCTTGCCCTGCAACAGGCAAACGCCTCATTCGCATAATTTTTTGACCCAGGATGGAAAAACACCGGCCGAGATCCTTCAGCTGGCAAGGCAACAGGTTGCAGCATACCCAACCGTTGAGTTCTTAAATGATACCGCGGCCGAAGGCACTAAAACTGCTGATGGCTTCCTGATCAAAATGGCATCAGGGAAATTATTTCGGGCAAAAAAACTCATTTTTGCAACCGGGATAAAAGATGTGTTGCCTGACATACCAGGCTTTTCAGACTGCTGGGGCATCACTGCGATTCATTGTCCTTATTGCCACGGTTATGAAGTGAGAAACCAAAAGACCGGTGTGTTAGGAAATGGCGATGTAAGCGGTTATGAATTTCCCGTCATGATCTCCCATTGGACAAAAGACCTAAGCCTTTATACCAACGGTCCGGCCACACTTTCACCGGAGCAGCTCCTGAAGTTGAAAGACCTTGACATTGCTGTTGTGCAATCGGAAATTGAAAGGCTGGAACACAGCAACGGCTATATTCAAGAGATCATCTTTAAAAATGGTTCCCGTGCGCCGCTTAAAGCCTTGTACAGCCCCCGGCCATTTGAACAGCATTGCCACATCCCTGAATCTCTGGGTTGTGAATTAAGCGAAGAAGGCTACATTAAAACAGATCCTATGCAGGCAACAACGGTGCCAGGGGTATTTGCCTGTGGCGACAGTGTTACCCGCATTCGCACCTTGGCAAATGCTGTGGCCATGGGAACAACAGCTGGCATGATGCTCAACCGGCAATTGATCTTTGAAGAGGCGACTTTAAAATCTGCACATTAGCGTCAACGCTCACCATTTAATTTTACATTATGAAAACCCATGCTATCCGACTTCATCCCGGTGATGACTTGAAAAGATCAATACAGCGTTATGTAAATGAAAATGTTATTAGTGCCGGTGCGATGCTTACTTGCGTGGGCAGCCTGCAGGTGGCTAATCTTAGAATGGCCAATGCAAAAACGGCGTGTGAGCTTGAAGGAAAATTTGAGATCCTCTCGCTCGTAGGTACACTTTCATTAAATGGATGTCATTAGCATATTGCTCTTTCAGATAAGAATGGCAAGGTAACCGGTGGACATTTACTGGAAGGCTGTGTGGTGTATACTACTGCAGAGCTGGTGATGCTGGAACTGAACGACCTCGTTTTCGGCCGTGAAAAAGATCAAAACACAGGTTTTAATGAATTGGTCATCACCGGAAAACAGTAACTTTACCCACACAATTTCCTGCAAAAGTAAAAACAATCGTAAGTTATTTATTTTGTAAACACCCAAACTGTTTTGCCAACAAATACCTACCTGTATGAACTTATGACAGATTTATTTCACAAAGGGCATCAATTTCCCAGTGTCACAAATTTTCAGGATTTGGTTTCCACTCCTTTTTACGGAGCAATGAATGCGCTTTGCTGGCGACGCGAACTCCCTGGCGATTTTTCGGAGATCGTTAAAAAGATAGATTTAAAGGGCAACTTAACAACAATTGAAGCAGATGAACTTCGTGAACTGAGCTTAAGCGAGCAGGGACAAGTGGCCAGAGAAATTCTTTTAAATGACCTCGCACTTTTAACAACCCATGGCGCCGCCCCGGTACTCAACCTGATCAGTTGTTACGACAGGGATGAACACAACCCTGTTTTCCCAACAGATGTTTATTCTTTTCACGCAGACCGTTCACCCCTGCCAGGCTATACTTTTTTATGCACTTACCATGGGGCGTCGAGCCAAATATTACCAAACGCGCAGGGCATACAAAAAATACTTGTGCCGGAGATACGTCAAAAACTCAAAAAACTGTACAGTGGTAACGAAGCAGGTTTTGAAGAATTTTTAAGTGAACATTTTTACGACCTGCATTACCAGGCTTTGCCCGGTGCGGACATCCTCAGTATGGGACAGGGCCATTTGTGGCGGCTTGCGGTGGACCATCCTGAAAGCAAGGTTCTTCCCTGCATTCACCGGGCACCGCTGGAACAGCCTGGTGAAAACAGGCTGATGCTGATTTGCTAGAACTTGCCTGGTTGGAATGGTGGGTAAACCACACAAAAAAAAGACCACTCAACAGAGCGGTCTTTATGGTTTTTAAGCGATTTTGAATTATAAAACCTCTGGCAGCTGCCGTGTTTTTTTATTTACCGGCCGAGGCAACCTTTGAACCTGATTTACTGATCTCAAGTATAAAACGGCTCTGGTTAAAGCCGCGGTTCATTTTAAAGGTATAAGGCTCCGGCGACTTCAGGTTGTAATACTGACCTGTGAGCAGATCTTCCACAACAATGCTGTATTCATCAGAGATGAGCAACTCAGGTGATTTTTTCAGGGAATAGGTTCCCATTTTGTTGATAAAAAGGTTCATGGGGGTATTGGCCTGGCTCATCGGCGGCAATTCGGCCAGGGCAATGGTCTGGCACTGGTGCCGCGCAGTATCGCTGTGTTCGATGTGCCATTCAGTACCCGCGTATTTTAACTGACATACAGAGCCCGCTGGCTGTGGTTTTCCCGCATCGGGGGCGGTTTGTCCTTTAATACCCAGGCAAGTCAACATGATCAAAATCAAAGTTGTAATTGTTTTCATGAGGTAATTGTTTAAAAGTTTTTGAAAAGTTAGAAGTTATTTGTTTATTTTACAAATTTTTATTATATATTACCCGGTTCACATATGACGTGTTTTTGCCAGCCTTGGACGTTCTCACCGCTGTTCTTTTTAATCATTATTACCCGAATTATTATTCGTTTTGTCTTGATTTTTACTTATTTAGAGCTGTTTTGCCGCTTCATGGCGTCCAAAAGCCCTTTTTTATGTGTTTTCCGGCAAGTAGGCTAATTTGTCGTAAAACACCATATAGTGCATTAATGCGACAAATAGTTGATTTCGCTCAGCTACCGGTATTTGTCGACAAAGATCTGTCCGCATCCTACTTCAAAAATAAATTCTAACAGCAATACTGCGTCTCCATACTGGCGTCCAGGATGAAACCAAAGTGTTCAGGATAATGAAAAAATGAAACTCAGATCATAATTGCGGCGGACCAGGTTCTGCTCGAAACCGGTTTGTATCTATAAACAGTAAGGTTTATCTATTCATTGATGTCGAACAGCAAATTAAATTAAACCCTGCCAGCGCCACATAAACTGAGTTGGCCTACTATACTGATCTTAGGAACGCTCGGTCCTTATTAAAACCATTTGTTTAATCAGCCTGCCTTAACTGGTATAACTTTTGAGGTATATTTAGGAAAAGTAACAACTCACTTGCTGGCATGGATAAAAAGAAAAAAAAATGGCGTAAAAGCTTGTTAATAGGCTTTGGCGTTTTTCTTGGCCTCCTGCTCACCGTTGTGCTGTGTTTATCACCCATCATAAAATACGTTGTGGAAAAAAACGACGAAAAGTGGCTTGGCCGGCAGATCACAGTGGGATGGGTGTATGCCAATCCGCTTACCGGCTACGTTCACTTGTATAACGTGAAATTCTATGAACATCAGAGCGATTCGGTTTTTCTTTCAGTTGACGGCATCAGCGCTTATTTTAACCTGTTTAAACTTTTATCGGGAGAGTACCAGGTCAGTGGGCTCACGCTTAATCGTCCCTCAGGCACAGTGATCCAGTATACCAAAGACCGTTTCAATTTTTCGGACATCGTTGAAAAATTTTCCGCTGGCCCTGTTAAAAGCCAAGGGAAAAGGTCTCCGGCCAAATTCAGTCTGCCCGATGTGACAATCGATAACGGAACTTTTTATTTACGGGAAGTAATGACACCCGTTTTTTATTTTATAAAAGACGTCAACATTAAATCCACCGGTTATCGCTGGAATGTTGACACCATCGCGAACACCTTTGATTTTAATTCGGGCATTGGCAGCGGTAGATTTGAAGGGTACGTGAATTTGAACACCAAAACCTCACTGTATCACTCCCATATCATTATCCGGCGCCTCGACCTCAAGATCATTGAACAGTACCTGAAAGACCTGGCCCAGCAATGCAAATTCAAAGCGCTGATCAATCTTGATATCACGGCTACTGGAGACTTGAGAGACGGTCGCAATATTGATGCCGTGGGTGGTGTCGGTGTCTACGATTTTCATCTGGGAAAAACACAAACTGAGGATTTTGCCTCGTTTAAAAAATTTGTCATCAAGATCAACCATCTCAATCCCCGTAAAAACATTTACGAAATCGACTCCATGTCTTTGGTGGAGCCTTTCGCACGTTACGAACGTTATGATCGTCTCGATAATTTTCAGTACATGTTTGGGGTGAAAGGCAGTAAGGTGAAGGCGGCAGCGGCTTCAGCAAAATTTAACCTTGTGATTGTTATTGCCGATTACATCAAACTCCTGACCAGGAATTTTTTTCGAAGCAATTACAGCGTTAACAGGGTGGGGATCTATCGCGGCAACCTGCAGTATCACGATTATTCGCTGAACGAGAAATTTACGCTCGGCCTGAGTCCACTCACCATTGCTGCCGATTCGCTTGGCAGCAATAAAGAACGCGCAAAGATGCGGCTCATTTCTGGCATTAAGCCTTATGGTAGTTTAGGACTGCACCTCGACATTGATCCCAGAGACAGCTCAAACTTTGAACTCAAATACCACCTCCAAAAAATGAACGCCGCGGTATTAAACCCTTTCCTGCTCGCTTATACCTCGTTTCCACTCGATCGTGGAAGTATTGAGTTGCAGGGCAACTGGCGGGTACGCAATGGTATGATCACCAGCACCAATCACATCCTAGTGATTGATCCCCGATTGACCAAACGTGTGAAGGCCAATAACAACAAATGGCTGCCTTTAAAACTGGTAATGTTCCTGGCCCGCGACCGCGGCAACGCCATCGATTACGAGATCCCCATCAAAGGCAATTTAAAAGACCCCAGGTTTAATTTGCACGATGTTTTTTCTGATGCCCTCGCCAATATTTTTATTAAGCCGGCCACAACATTGTACAGGTACAAAATTAAGGACATAGAAAATAAGATTGAAAAGACCATAGGTTTTAACTGGCAGCCTGGCTCGGCTGACCTGCTGGGTGACCAGGAAAAATTCGTAAAACGGGTGGCCAGGTTCCTGGAGGAGAACCCTACTGCCAGCATCGCTGTGTTTCCGAACACTTACAGTGAAAAAGAAGAGGAATACATTGGTTTTTATGAAGCGAAGAAAAAATATTATGTCAACAAAAAAAAGCGCTCCGCACGTGACTTCAACACTGACGACTCCATCGCGGTGATGCGCATGTCGCCAAAGGATTCTTTGTTTAACCTGTACATGCGGCGGCATTTGAACGACAGCGCGATGCATACAACGCAGCAGTTATGCCGCGCATTTGTGGGCCCACAATTTATCAATAAAAAATATAAGTATCTGAGCGAACAGAGAAAAAATAAATTCCTTGCCTATTTTAGCCAGAGAGGTGTAAGCGACAGGCTAAAACTGCAGAAATCCGTGAACCGCGTTCCTTTTAATGGATTCTCCTATTACCAGGTTTTGTATCACGGCAATATTCCCGAAAGTATGAAAGTGGCTTTTGAAAAGCTCCGGGAGTATGACAACGAAGAGCCTCGCAAAAGTTTAAAAAAGAAACGCAACAACACCCGTAAATTTTTTAACGCAAAAAAAGAAAGTAATTAACGATTTACCCCCCGGGCATTTACCATCCTTCAATTGGGAAAGCGATTGGAACTGATGATCACTTTCACGAAGCCAAAAGTTTGGGGTAAGCTATTATTCCAGATGACGCGTGTCTCTGGCGGGTCGTCATTGCGATCCCGCGACCAATAACAACCGTGAACGCGGGAGAAGCAATCTCAACGCAGCATCAGCAGCCTGGAATACGAAAAAAGGGCAGATTTTCCTTCCACACTTTAAATCTAAAATCTATAATCTTATTGACTGACAAGCATTCACTTCGTTTGTTTTAAATTGCGGCGACAAACTGGTGTATTTTGAGAACAAGGGCGTTAAATTAAAAATGGAAATGTTATTTACTGATGCCATCGGAATTGATGTCATAATGGCCAAAGGTGCGGAAGTGCTTTATAAGCTCGCGAATGATCAAACCATTAAGCTGGTTTCAGTGAGAGAATCCATGCGTAAAAAGATAATCACCCTGGGCAGCCCCCGGTTGACTAATAATTATTTTTATGTTTTTGATATCAAAGCCGATAAATTAAAAAAATTCTCGGCCTCAAAAGTGGTGTTCATCCGATTCCCCGACACCAAAGGCGGCACTTCTGATTTTGAAGGAAAAAATGGCAAGGGCCTGGTAAAAGCCATTATGAAAGGCGCCGGGTGTATTGTTGAAAATCTCAACTAAAAAGGAGTTTAAAATAACAGCACCCACTGGCACTGTCTGTGAGTGTTTTTTTGCCGGTCCAAGACTCCTGTTGGGTGTGTTGGCGGTTTTCCTTAAGACCTCAGGATCCTGATCAGGTCGTTATTGATGTAAAAGACCTCGCGCCCGTCTTCGTTGGCTGATAATACCCCCAATTTAACCAGTTGTTGCATGTATTTGGTGAGGGTGGTGCGGCTGCGGGCACCGGTAATTTCACCAACCAGTTTTTGTTTGATATAGGGTTGTGAAAACAAGGCCTGGTTTAATTCAAGTGTGTACCATTTTAATTTTTTTTTCGTGTACCTGTAAGTAGCGTCCATTTGAGAAAGTATCTCATCAATTTTTTGGTTGGTGGCTCTCGCGGTGATATCAACACCTTCGAGTATGTAGATCAGCCAGGGTTTCCATGCCTGTCGTTGTGTAACACCCGCCAGCAAATGGTAGTAGTCATCTTTGCGGTGAATGATGTAATTGCTGAGGTACAAGACAGGGTGCGAAAGTAATTTTGTTTCAATGAGGTATAAAAGATTTAAGATCCTTCCTGTTCTGCCGTTACCGTCGAAGAAAGGGTGGATGGCTTCAAACTGGTAATGCGCAATGGCCATTTTAAGCAGGGGATCAAAATCGTTGTTCTTGTTTAAAAAATCAAAGAGGTTTTTAATTTTTTTTTCAACCACGCCCATGCCGCGCGGTGGCGTGTAAATGGTTTCGCCGGGTTTAAACTGGCTTTGTCCTCTTTTGATCACTACCTGCGATTGCGGCGAACGCAACCCCTGCCTGGTGTTTTTTACCTGCCTGAAAACCCTGAGGGCGGTTGACTGATCGATTTTTTTTCGTGTTTGTATGGTTTTGTAACCATCCCACAGCGCCTCCCTGTATCTCAGAACTTCTTTGGTGGCAGGGTTAGCTGATTCTTCCCTGATGGTATCTGATACCGCTTTGTAGAGTTCATCTTCTGTGGTAAATATGTTTTCAATGGCTGTTGATGTCTGCGCTTCCTGCAGTGAAATGGTGTTCACCAGCATGGTGGGGTTTGGCATGCGGAGTATGTTCTTGTTCAACTCAGCCAGCGAACGCGAGGCAAGCCCCCACTTGATCAAAACTTCCTTGTCGATGATGTGCTCCGAAGGGGGAAGGTCCGGCAAGGCATTGTAAGGCAGATTGCGGTCGAATTTTATTTTATTTGATTTGTCCATTTTATTTAATTATTTGAACATATCTCAAAGATATGTTCATTTTTTGGGTTTTACAAGTTAATATGTTCATTTTTTAAAATTATTTGAACATATAACTGCAAGATGTCCATTTTTTGATACGGCATCGGGGATATGTCCATATTTTTTAGTTTTGTGAACATATTAGCAAAACCTGTCCATTTTGCCGAATTTTCACAGCCTGTTTATTATGGTATATTTACTCATGCAAAAATCCATAGCCTTAAAATCAGCGGCATTTATTTTTATTTGCTGCCTCCTGCTGCCAGCGCTTGCAATAGCACAGAACGAAAAAGAACTAAGCCCACAGGACTCTGTGAAGAAGAAAAAGGCCAGGCGGCTTTTCGAACTCAGCCTGGGGCAAACCCTCTTATTTATTTCGGATCACAAATTGGCCACCATCAAAAATAACGCCGCCGTGATCGTGCCCACCAGCGCCAAACTCTTTTTTGCCGAATTCAGACCGGTAAAAAAAATGAGGGTACCGGTGTTTTTTAACCTGCCCACCGAAACCAAACAGTTTATCGTTAATGGCGAACTGGTGAACGAAAGGGCCTCTCCAACCTTTGGCGCAGGCCTTCAATTCAGGTTGTTTAAAATTCCCCTGGGCGTGCGGTCTGTACTTGAATTTGAAACGGGACCCCTTGCGAGTTTTTTATTGAGCGAAAACAATACGCTCCGCTTCGCCCCAATAGCGGCCGGACGATTCAGGTTCGTGAAGAACGAGGACTTTGTGATTTATTTTGGCAGCAGCTATTCTGTTGGTGTTGACGCAGTGGGCGTTTTGTTTGGCATTGGTTATGTTTTTTAATCCCGGCTTTATTTCCCTGCGACCCCGTTCTTTTGTTTAACCACCCTTATCCACTGTCCCCTGGTTCTTGCATACACGCTGTTATCGTACATGGCCTCAACATTTACCGCGGGTAAATAATACCTGCCTTCGTAACTGGCGTTAAGCATCAGGTTAAATGTTTTGCTTTCATTGTTGCCAAGGTCAAAATAGGTGAGTACCCTGTCATCTCTGATGTCCTGGTAGGTATAAGCCGAGTTTTTCATTGTGGCTTCGTTCTCGTCCATGCGCGCGTTATGAATCTCCCAGCCCGAAGGGATGTAGTTGCTCAGGGCCAGGTTCCTGAGTACCCCCATATTGCCCGTATTTTTTACAGTCACAGAAAGCAAAAAGTTGTTACCCTGCACCAGCTCCGCAGGGTCTGCAGGGTTTCCACCGGCATCCTTGTAAACGCTGCTCACCGAAATGTTTTCGCTGGCTTCTTTTTCTTCTCCTATCGGCGGTTTGCCCCTGTTTAGCACCTTCACATATAAAACGCCCTTGCCATTGTTATCAATACTGAAGCCGGCAGTGGTGCCGTTTTTAAAATCAAGCGGTACCTGCGCAATCACAGCGCCTCCGGCCAATGGCATTTCTTTGCCATTCACCATACACTTTGCCTGCATGGCCGATGAACCGCCATACTTTTTAATAAAAGCCGCTACCGACACCAGGCCATAGGCTGTGGTTTGTGTACTCAACCAGTTGCCTGAAGATAAAAAGGCAGATACTTTTTTCAACTGCTCAAAAGCCTGTGGTTTTTTATTCATGAGGCACAGTGCTTCCAGGATAATGGCCATGTCGCGCTCCGACGAGCCGTAAGTATAATAATCCACCTGGTAGGGCGCAACCTGTGCCGATACGCCGCTAACAATTTTTTGTGCTTCGTCGGGTTGCCCGGCCAGCGCGTAAGCACTTGCCAGTAGCCACCTGGCCTGATGCGACAGGTTTTTATATTCCCTCAGCCTGTTCATGGCACTCATGGCAGGGTTGCCCGCAAGCGATAATACATACAACCTGTAAGCCTGCTGCACATCGTTGTTAAAATACTTTTCTTTGCTCAGCTCGTAATTCTGTGCAACAGTCTGCTGGTAGGCAACCCAGTCTTTTTTTAAACCTGCGGGTAACGCGTATCCTTTTTTCTCGGCGCTGAATAAAAAGTGTCCGGCATAGCTGGTACCCCAATCGCTCACTTCGTTCATGCCAGGCCAGTAGGAGAGGCCCCCCGACGAGAGCTGAAATTTACGGAGTTCGCTGATGCCGCGTTTGATGTTGTTTTCAATGTCTGATTTGCGCGACGGACTGAGTGCCAGCACATCGGGCAGATACAGTTGCGCGAAGGCTTGTGAGGTGGTTTGCTCCACGCAACCATGAGGATAGGTGATCAGGTAATGCAGTCTGTCTTCGAGATTAACCGGCGGCACGGTGGAGAGTTCGAGCACCCCGCTGTTGCTGCCCGCCAGTCCAATGGCTTTGATGTGCTCCTGAAGTGATTTACCGGCCTCCACCCACAACTCTTTGCTTTGGGTTTGATAGGGATTGGGATTTCTCACATCGAGTTCCATGTCATAAGTCGCGCTGTGTCCGCCCCCGCTAACGCTGATCTTTACCCTGGCAATGCCGGTCTGGTTTTTTACCTTCAGGTCAAATACACATAGTTTTTCTTCGTTTTTATTGATGTTCACAGTTTTTGAATTGCCGCCCACAATTTGCAGCAAGCCGTTCACCTCCACTTTTACCGTGGCAGGACCAATGTTTTTTTCGCCACCAAAAACCGACACGGGTAATTTCACTTCCTCGGTGATGCTCAGCACCCTTGGTAAAGTGCCCAACACCATCAGCGGCGCCTTTACCGGCGTTGCTTTTTCGGCGAAGCCATAAGCGCCCTTGTAGCCTGCTATCACCATGCTGCGCACCGAACCAACATACATGGGCATTTTAAAACGGAAAGATTTTTTTTCGCCTTTCGATAAATGATAGGGACCAAAAAATTTCACCACGGGTTTAAAACGGTTGGCCTTGGCCCCATCTTTTCCCAGTTCGCTGCCATCGCCTCCTATGCTCAATATGCGTTCGAGGTCGCTGCCAAACGCGCCAATCACATTGTCGTATACATCCCAGGTTTTTACGCCCAGCGCTTCTTTGGTGTAAAATGTTTTGTGGGGATCGGGCGTTTTAAAACGGGTGATGTCCAGCAGGCCTTCCTCCACAACGGCCAGGGTGAAGGCCATTTCTTTGTTGTTTTCTTCTGATACGGTGATGTCGGCGTTTGCCTCCGGTTCAAGTAGGCCGGCCATACTGATCACCGGCCGCAAATGGGTTTCGGGATCGTCGATGTTAACGGGAACCACGCCATACGACCTGATGGGCAGATCGTTGCCGCGCGCGTGGGGCTGCATCAGCGACACATGCACGTAAATGTTGGGCGCCATCTGTGGTGTGACCTTGAATTTGAAAATTGTATTGCCCTTGTCGGTTTCCAGCCAGTACGCCTCGAGCACTTTGCTGCCATTTTCAATGGTTAACAGCGCCCTGCCGTTTTGCGGGGTAGGAATATTGATTTTTACTTCTTCGCCGGTTTTATAGGCAGCCTTGTCTGCAGAGAAACTCAGTAGGTTCGACATACTTTTGCTTTCACCGCCGCCATTGCGCTCCATCCAGTTCGACCAGTCAAAATAGGTGACCACCGAAGTGGCGTGCCCGCCATCGAGGTCTGTTACCCGCACCAGGTAGCGGCCCCAGTCGTTTTCGCCTATGTTGACCCTGATTTTGGCCAGGCCGTTTTTTGTGGAAAAATTTTCAGATTGCACGGGTTTGTGATATTCATCGGAGGCGTAGTTGGCCAGTTCGTTATTGTACTGGTCCCACCACCAGCGCCATTCGAGTTTATACAATTCAAATTTAAGGTTGAGTCTCGCAGCCGCTTTGCCTTTGTAGTCAACAGTGGCTATGTCAATGTAATGATCCCTGCCGGTATAAAGGATACCTGTATTTTTTTCGCCCTCGGGCAATTTAATGCCGGCGTAAAAACCGTAAGGCGAATAATCCAGGTTAAACCTGTCTGAACTGAAAGCCCCGCCGGGCTCAAATACCATGGTGTTGAACACCGCCTTTAAAAATCCCGGCGCGTTTTTCTGGCCTGTCAGATCCAGTGGCACCATCGCGTTGCCTTCTTCATTCACCTTGCCGTCGAACACAGTGATATTCTGAGCTTCGAATTTTAAAGTGCGGTCGTCAAACACATAGGCCTTGTATCCTGGAAATTCCGTCTTGCCCTGGCTCAGGGCTACATTGATGTTCGCGGCCAGTCCTGCTGCTTTGGCCCCTGTGAGCCAGTTGGTGTGCAATTGTATGCTGTTCACTTTTGTGCCGGCTATTAATTTATTGTCGCCAATGTTTACGTCAATCTTCAAACGGTTAGGCAGGATGGTTTCTATCCTCACGCTTTTGTAAAATTTTACAGGACCTACCTTGACTTCTGCGTTCCACAGGCCTGTTGGGGCGTTATTGTCGGTGCGGGTGCTGAAGTTGTAAAAGCCGTCAACGCTTTTATTACTTACCAGTCTTTTGTAAAGCTGGCCTTGCGGATTTTTTAATTCAAAGATCACGGGATGATTCGCGGGTATAGAACCCTGTTTGTCTTCCAAAATAAAATTGAGGAAGAGGGAGTCGCCGGGACGCCACACACCGCGTTCCCCGTAGATAAAACCTTTCACACCTTTTTTCACGGCGTCGCCCGAAACATCATACATGCTCAGCGAAAGGGCCGCGCCGTCATCCACGCGCAGGTAAGCAACCTGTTTTTCTTTCCTGGCCACCACAAAATATACTTTGTGAAGGGGTGTTACAAAGGTCTGGCCATCTGCATTGGTGCTGGTGGTTTGTATGAGCTGTTTCTGGTAATCGTAAAGTTCTATACTCACGTTGCCCAGCGGTTTGGTCGAAATAATATCGCTGGCGGCAACGAACAGGCTGCCATCATTGCCTTTTTTCAGCGTCAGCCCAAGGTCAGATGCGAGTATGTTCTTTGAAACGGTTCTTTCACTTTGCCTGTAATAATAGGCTTTGCAGGGATTGTCCCTGTCTTCCCAGCGGTAATCTTCTCCTTCTTCGTATTCATAATCGTAATAAGAATTTTCTTCATCGTAATAACCAAAGTAGTTGATGTCCTGTTCTTCCGTTTCTTCGGCAAGTTCTTCCATGTCGAAGGGTGCGCTGCCCGAACTGCCGGCGCAAGGGTAGGTGGCATAAGCCTTTTTAATGCTCAGCGAGATCCGGTAAATGGCTCCCGACTCTGATTTGATAAGGCTTCCCAGGTCGAGTGAGAATTTTTTCCAGCTGCCTAAATCAGCGGGATTGTTGATGCCCAGGTTGATCCGTTTCTGCAGGATCTTTTTGCCCACCTGCGCCAGCTGGTAGCTGCCCTCCATTGAATTTAACTGCAGAAACTGCAGCACATTGTTTTCATAGATCTTAACCACCTTTACATCCACCGCTCTCAAATTCACAGTTTCAAAGGCGAGTTTTAAACCGTTGGCAGAAGGCAGGATGTTGCCGCTGCCGCTGAACCGCACCTCGGGGTTTACCTGGCTGAACACAATGCTGTGCTCTGAGTCTTTGTCAAGCCTTTGGCCCCTGGTATCTTTCACGCCGGCATCCACATTTAAAATGTAGGAACCGGTTTTTGTATTGGATGGATACAGTGTTACCTGGTTGCCGTTCACAATGTATTTCATCTCCGAAAGCCCGCCAATGCCTATCAGGCCCTCAAGCGACTGCATTTGATCGATGGGGTTTGAAAAATTGAGCAGGATGTAGGGATCACTTCCAGGCACCACTTTTACATTGAACAATACAAAATTCTCCCTGGCGGGCACCACAAAACTCTGTGAGGAAGTGTAGGAGCTGTTGAGTGCTTTGCCGTCGCAGCTCAGCAGCAGTTTTGACTCACCAATGGCAGGCCGTTCTATGCTGTCTATCAAAAATTGATGACTGGTGCCGGCTTCATCGTGTTGCCACTTCAGGGTCATGGTTTTGTTGTTCAGTTGCGCGCTAAGTAGTTTTTCGACAATCTCATTGCCTGCAAAATCGGCTGTGCTGATATTTCCTGAGAGGCTGTAATATTCAAAGTCGTTACTGTTATAACATTTAAGATCGTTGGCCTGCAGCTGCACCGATTGTTCTATTACCTGGAAACGGAACTCAAAATCACGGAGTTCTTTTTTGACTTCAACAAGTTTGCCAAGGTGAAAGCTGGCGGTGTAAAGTCGCCCGGGCTCCAATCGTTCTTTGGGAATAAATTCCATGGTTTCAGCGTCTTTCCAAACAGCTTCACCTGCTATTTCCGGATCGAAAGAAAAATACGCTTCCTGCAGCGGTGTGTTTAATTGTGTGCTGCCCGCGAACTCCCTGCTGAACCTGATCCTGATCACCGATTTGGAAGAGATGTAGCCCGAGGTGAATGAACTGATGTAGGCGGCAAACTCTGGATCTATCCTGTTAACCGGCTCTTCGGCAGCACGCGCGTTTTTTAAGTTTTTAAACAGGTCGGTCTGGTAATAAACAAGTGCGAGACAGGCGGCTACTATGGCGGCAAGGGCCAGGTACTTCACTTTCGTTGATTTCATGGGAGGAATTTTTGATTAAACCAGCTCATGCATTGTTTATTCTGTTCAGGGCCAATGCACAATCCGGCTTAAAAATAAAGCTTTTAGAATTCTAAAAAAGCAAAGTTGCTAACAGCTTTTGAGGACAGGTTTTTGAGTTCAGCTGAAACAACAATTCCCCTGATCTTGAAAAACACTTTTGGATCTCAAAAAATGTGGAAACAACTGTCTTCCCGTTTTAGAAGTTCTTTTTCTTAACCTTGTCATGGTATTTCAGGTACATGGCCAGCCCGGCAGATCCATACCACTCGAACAATTCGGGATCAAGCAGCTGGGCTTTGATGGCCGGATCGCTGATCAGGAGCTCGCTGGCTTCCGCTTTGGTTTTTACGTTCAAAATAAAAATGCCCTCGTACTGTTTGTCGTTTTTTTTAAGTGGACCTGCAACCACCAATTTGCCCATGTCAACCAGGCGCAGCATATTTTTCATATGGCCTGCAAACAGGCTGTCTTTTTTTGCCTTGTTGTCTACCGTCGTTTTTCCTGTTTTGAGCATCACCAGCACATACATTTTCATGCCGTAATCGTCGGCGCCCAGCGAGTCGGCGAGGGGCTTTGAATAGGCAGGGTTCTGCGATTGCGCGAACAGGCTCAGGCCTGCCAGTCCAAAAAATAAAATTAAAGTTTTTTTCATGATAACAGGCTTGGGGTTTTAACAAGTCAAAGATAGTTTTTTAGCGCTTTGGAAGCCAGGGGGTAAGCGTGGAGGATGCAGAGTGAAAAGGTTTTTTAACCACAAAGGTTTTTTAACCACAAAGAACAAAAAGATTTTAACCACAAAGGGCACAGAGGTTTTTAACCACAAAGGTTTTTTAACCACAAAGGGCACAGAGGTTTTTAACCACAAAGGACACAGAGGACAATCTCTAAGTGTAACTGTGTGATCTTAGTGTCTTAGTGGTTTATTGACGAGGACTTCAACCACAGAGGGCACAAAGACTTTAACCACAAAGGGCACAGAGGTTTATTAACCACAAAGGTTTTTTAACCACAAAGAACACAGAGGACACAAAGACTCACAAAGAGTGAAAAGGTTTTTTAACCACATAGTTTTTTAACCACAAAGGGCACAAAGATTTTAACCACAAAGGTCACAGAGAACCACAAAGACCCACAACGAACAGTCCCTTAGTGTAACTGTGTGATCTTAGCGTCTTAGTGGTTTCTTTACGAGGACTTTAACCACAAAGAGCACAGAGGACACAAAGACTCACAAAGTTTTTGAACTGGCTTAAACCCGAAACCCCCCGGTATTACTTCTTCCTCGCCACCACAATCATTTCCTCGCCGATGTTGAGTGCGGACAATAATTTGTAGATGATGTTGTGCACAAGCACAAAGGTTTTTAGAACCCACTGGGGCTTTTGTGTGGTTTTGTTGTAGTATTCCTGGCGCTCGGCCGACGAAATGGTTTCTTTCTTTTTTCCCTTTAGTTTTTTGATCCAGGGTAAAATGGTATACATTAACAGTAGCTTTAATTCAATGGAGGATTTGATCTTCACCACCTCAAAGCCGTGGCTTTCGAGCAATTTGGTAATTGTTTTTTTAGAAAAATAATTCACGTGGTCCAGGCCCATCATGTTCCAGTTGGCTTGTTTTTTCCTGGCGATAAAACTGTCTATCTGGGGCACCTGTATAAAAATATAACCGTCTTTTTTAAGCAGGTCCGCACATTTTTTGATCACCGGCCTGGCTTCGTCTATGTGTTCCAGCACGTCCCACATGGTAATGATGTCAAAGGACGCGTCGGGTTTCTCCATTTTAAAAAAATCGATGTGGTCAACCGGCAACCCAAGATCGTTTTTTGAATAGAGGTAAGGATTTTTTGAGATCTCAATGCCATACACCTGATAACCCAGCTGTTGACCTGCCAGTAAAAAATGACCCCAGCCCACGCCCAGGTCGAACAAAAAACCCGATGCTTTGTATTTTTTAATGAGTTCGTAACGCAGCAAATGTCTCTGGATCTTCAGCCAGTTGTTGCCTTTGCGGATCTGCTCCAGCACCAGGTCGTTTTTGTAGTCGGTGTAGGTGATGTTTTTCCTGTAATACCAGGGCAAAAAATTAAAAGTACATTTTTTACATTCCAGAACGATGAGCCCGTCTTTTTTGAATTTTTCTGTAAACTCAGCCGGGTCGGCATTCATACAGCACTGGCAGAGTACTTTTTCGCTTAAATAGGGTTGGGTGTCTGTGGTGTTATTTTGCATGGTTGATGGTGTGGCTGATCTGCTTTTTTGCAGGCCTGAAAATAATCATTATTGCTTTGATTGTGGAGGGTTTTTTTTAACCACAAAGTTCACAAAGAAGTTGTGAGTACTGGCAGAGTTTTCTAAACAAAACCACTAAGGCACTCAGCACACCCAGTTACACTTAGCCAGTTTTCTTCGTGAATAGAATCTTTGTGTTTCTTTGTGTCCTTGGTGCCCTTAGTGGTTCAACCTTTCCGTATGCCCATTGTTGTTAATTTCTTCGTCTATCAACCACTAAGACACTCAGCGCACGCAGTAACACTTAGAAATTTTTCTTTGTGTTTCTTTGTGTTCTTTGTGGTTAAAACAATCAGTATCTCTAACCCTAAACCTTCTTATTTTGTTTGAACGCCTCAGCTATCATCCCCTTCAACACCTTCAGGTCAACATCCTCCAATTTGTTGATGTACAAACAACCGCCCCCGGTTTTGTGTTTGCCTAGTTTTTTAAGGGCTTCGGGATATTGTTGCACACCCACAGTGAGGTACAGGCTCAGATTGGCTTTGCGTGGCGCGAACCCGATCAGGAACCAGTCCACCTCACGGCCGGTAGCCGGGCTTTTGTACTTTTTCCTGCCAAAGCCAATGATGGCGCTGCCCCACATTACTGCTTCCTCCCCACTGATTTTTTTCATCATGTCCAGGAGCGCAAAACTGTCTTTGCGTTTTTGTTCTGGCGCAATGGTATTGAGAAAGGCTTCCACACTGTTCGCGGTGGCCTGGGTCTTGATGACCGCCGGTTTTGATTTTTTTTCAGGCATTGGAAATTATTGTATCTACAAATTTATAAAATATTTTACCGGTAACAGGCGATACCGTCTTGTGGACCGCAGAGCTTAGTATCTTTAAACGTGTATACCTCGCTGTAGTTTAATTGGCAGCTGCCCAGTACTTTTAAAGTGCAGGCCCTGCTGAAATTCCTGTTGTAATTGTAATTGGCGTAAGCCTCGCTATTGTAAAGCTTTTCAAGCCGGTAATGCAGGTAAACACTGTCTTTTTTTACTGTCCAGGTACCGGTAATCACCGACATCTCCTCGTATTTTTTCCTTTGCCGGCAATAGGTGCTGCTCTTGCCGGGCTCAAAGAGCTGAGGATAGTCAAAATCGGCGTACACATTGAGTTCAAAGCGCTGGTCCTTAAAAAAGATCATGTTTTTTTCAACAGTGGTGTAACCTGCCACCTCGTTGCCGCCAATGTACTGCATGGGCACACCAACCCAGTACCTGAGCCAGCCGGCCTCAATGAGACTCGTTTTTAAGAGGAGCTCTACACTGTCGGTTGATGTGTTTTGAGCAAAACCTGCAGCCGGCAGCAGCAGCACCAGCAGGCAGCAAAAACACTTATTAAAAAAAGACAGCATGGAGATAGCAAGGTACAAAATTTAAATCAGGACTGGAAGCTGTAATTTGGTAGTGGTTAAAAGGTCGGGGCAAATGCCCCGACCAACGGGGAAATATTATTTATTTCAGCCTTGTGTAAATTGTATCGAAAATTTTTATCGTCTTGGCTTCTAGGGTAATTTTTGTTTTTGTCGAGTATAAATTTTGAATCGAGGTATTGAATTTTGATTTTTCGTATAGCTTGGATTCAACGTCAAACAATTGAGTAATTTTTAGCCTCTCGTCATTAGTAAATATTCTCTCAATAGGGAAATTCCATGCCCTGTTAAGGTCAATGTATGTTAGGATTTGATTTCCAATTTCCTGACCAAATATTTTTACGTATCTGGATTTTGCTTTTTCTCCACCTTTGTCACCATCTAATAAAATTTTAAAATTTCTACCCCAAGCCATATACAATTTAATTACTTGGTCATTCCCATCTGCACCGCTACCTGGATAAAAATGCAGATTTTTGTATTTTGTATTCAAAAGAACTTCATTTACATATTTAAGGATATAGTAATCAAATTTGCCTTCGGTCAAGATTATGTCAGGTATTTTTTCCAAGAGGCCGGGTTGATGATTAAGAGAGTCTAAAATGGGTTGAAAATAATCTTGTTGTGTTGGATTGGAAGAAACAAATTGTTTATAAACAGTCGCCTTTATATTTGTTTCATTTGTATCAAAGTCAAAAGCACTTTGATAATTTATAGCCTGATTTTTGACTATGTATGTGCCGTTTAACCATAGTGGATTTATTAAATGATGACTGTGTGTTGTGTAAATTAACCGACTGTTATGAACTAAATCTGAAAATTTGTCTAATAACTTCTTCTGCGCGGTTGAATGTAAATTTGAGGCTGGTTCATCTAAAAGAAACAGAGTTTCTCCGATATCTGTTTTTCTATTTTTTCGGAATTCAGTAAAAAGGAGAAACGTAAAAAACCACTTGAAACCCAGACTTCGTTCAGAGATGTAATACTTTTCAGTACCTTCTTTAAGTCGGAATTCAAGGTAATGGACTTTTTGTTGTTGCGATACAAATTGTCCTTCTGCGTTTTTTTTCACAATGGATTGTGATTCAGATTTTGCCTCTACAAATATTTCTTTGCCATTTATGTCCATAATGTTTTTCCAGGCTCCAAGTACAACTTTTGAAATTTGAGAACTCATTTTGGAAAGGGTATGATCTAAAGACTCTTGAGCAGCGTCTGACTTGTCATTTAAACGCTTAATGATATGATCCTCTATTGTTAGCTCTGTGTCAATAGATGTTAAAATATCTTGAATGACGTCCCTAAATTGGGCCTGCTTTTTGGATTCGGAATTATCCTTGTCTAAAAATATTTTTGTAGGAAAATCAAATAGAAAATCTGAGTAATACAAAATTTTCGGTATTAATTCATCTCTTAAATAGGCGATAAGTTTCTGCCAATCTTCATTCTTTGCGTCAACTTTAACAAATGCATTTGTGCCGTTTTTTTTAATTTCAACTGGTAAAGTCCAATAGTTGAAGCTTTCAATGAATTGTGAGTCTTTGTATTTATAAGTTCTCTGTATATTAATTTCATTAATCGGTTTTATACTTTCGATATCCCATTCTTTGGCCTTTTTTGCGATGAGTAAATTGTCGGCTTGTGAAACAACGAGATAACCTTGAACGGAAACAGATCCAGAAAAGTTAAGTTTGTTTTTTTTTGGAATTAGTTTGTGTCTATCGTCCTTTGGTAAGTCGTGTTGTAGTAAATTAATTGCTTGTAAAATTGAAGTTTTCCCACTTTCATTTAGACCAACTAATGTTATAATTTTTGAAGTTGGCTGTTTTTCTAAGTCTAAGGTCAAGTCTTGAATACCTCTGAAGTTTTTTATGATGAACTTTGTATATCTCATGGTTACGTCTTTATAAATGCGCTATTGTTTTAGGGCTTTGTGTTTGAGCTGGTTTTAGAGTAAAAATCTGTCAATTAGCACTGCGTTTGATTGGAAGCACAAAGATCAAAGTTTACTGGTCACCTTGTCCTACTTGAAACCTTATTGTACAGTCGTGTTTTTTGTTTTGAACTCTCTTTTTTCTACCATTCCGTTTTTAATTAATTGCTTGTCAATCTCTGTCACAAGTTTCGTGATAGCTGTCAAAGCTTTTGAAAATGTTTCAAATTTTGTTGGAAGTTCCTTTTTGTCCTTTAAGTTTGGAGTAAAATATTTTCCGTAGGTTAGTGCGTATTTGGCGTCAATTAGTCCGTGATTATGAATAAAAAGATGACGCATTTCTAGGAATGTAAGCGCATCATCAATGGTAGTTTTCGGGATATTTACTTTTGTGTCTTTAAGGATTTTCTCTAAAAGTTTACTTGTACTTTTTATTTCTTCAATACTTCTGAAAATATTGAGAACGATTTGGTCTTGTAAGCTATCATAATTTCCGAGTCTCACGATTTCAGCATACGACATTGTCAGATTCTCCTTGTCTTCTCCATTTTTATTTACAACTGCTTTTCCAACAACAAGCATCGGATGCTTAGAGTACATTTCTTTAGTAATGCTTTGTAAATAAGCAGTAAAGAGGTTGAATAGTCTGAGAATAGCAAACTCAATATTCTTTTTCTGCGAATGCTTGATTATTGAGTTCTGTTGTTTTGAAGGATGATTTAACCTGTCGTAGTTTTGAATGTCCAAATTCAAAGCCAAATTGATATCTAGCTCTTGGTCAGCTTGTTCTTTTAAAATTTTTGATGTCTGAATTAAGGAAGCGTCCAAGAGTTGAATATGTGTCTGCAAAAAGTCAATAGCTCCGCGATATTGTTGTAACGATGTTGTTTCCTTAAAGTCTGGTTGTTTTGCCATAGAGTTGTTTTTGTATGCCGCCTAACTAATTGATATCAGAACTTTTTTTTGTTTGTGAGTATTTGTAAATATTTTATGTGCGTGAAGTACTATAATGCTATATAGACGTTGATTCTACCTGATTGGCGCAATCCATTTTCGCAGTTTGTTAGGTGCATAATTGCTTAGACATTATTAGCCAGCTCTTTTCTTTAATTAACTATTCAATTTTGTATTCTCCCAAACCTAAGCATTCCAAATCCAAAAAATAGGGCGGTTTACCGCCCTTTTTTGATCAAAATTGATCCAAAATCCAAAATTTCTGTTTTGAGAGCGTAAAATCATTTGTTTGGTGTTGGCAGGTTCCAACTGCTGATGCGGATTTATCAGCTTAGTTTAAAAATACAAAACGGATACAAGGACCATTTTTGAAACCTTGATTTTCATTTTGAAAAAGGGACGGTTTACCGCCCTTTTTTTCTCAGTGAATTTACTTAGTTTAGTCTCCCTAAGATTTAAAACATATCACATGAAAAAATTAAAAAGTATACAGAATAATAAAATAATGGCAGGCATTTTTTTTGTGTTGCTGACAACATTTTGTTTTTCGCAAACACCAAAAGTTTATACAGGACTTCTGCACTCGCATACTTCATTCTCCGACGGCAGCGGAACACCGGAGGAAGCATTTAAAATGGCTCAGAAAAGCGGACTGGATTTTTTTGCGGTCACAGAACACAACCACTCGGAAGCCGAACAGGGCGCCAAAGAAAGAACAGATGGCATTTTAATTTCAAACAACCACGCTTTGTACAATGGCACGGGCAAGATCAGCATCACACCTAAAAATGGCACAAAGATCAGCGTGAAATCTTTGATCACCGCAGCGGGGGAGGCCAAGACTTCAGGCTTTTTGCCCATTTATGGACAGGAGTTTTCAACAATCAGTTCAGGCAACCATATGAATGTGCTGGGTATAGACGAGGTGCTGACAATTGAGAACGGAAGCTTTGATGATTTGATCGACCTTGTGTCCAAGTTAAAAAAAGAGGGCAAAGCGGTGCCGGTTTTGCAATTGAATCACCCTGACGTGGCTGCCGATTTATTTTATGTGGGCACGCCTGCCAAAAAACAGAAAAACGACTATGGACTGGATGATTACGATCAGGATTTTCACAAACTCATAGAACAAACAGATGAGTTCGTGAGTCTGATCGAAGTGCTGAGCGGCCCGGCCATGAAAAACAAACCTATCACCAATTACCGCTACGAGGATACACATGAAAATGATTATTTTTTTTACCTGGTTCAGGGTTTTCACATCAGTCCTTCTGTGGGACACGATAACCATTACAAGACCTGGGGAACCATGGTGGATTCGCGCATGGGGGTGATCGCCGACGCTTTGACGCAGGAGTCTGTTTTTGAGGGATTCAGAAACAACAGGACTTATGCCAGCGAAGACAAGAACTTAAAAGTATTTTATCAAATCAATGACAAGCTGATGGGTTCATCCATTAAAGCCAAGGCGGGATCAGACCTGAAGATTTTAATTGACATCAATGATGCCAATGATCCTGATGTTGATTACGAAGTTGAGATATACTCCGCCCTGATCAATACGCAGACGGCGGATGAGGCCAGCAATGTCAAGGCCAAATCAGGCCTCATTGCCAAGGCAACTATTCACGGCAATGGCAACCATGCAATTAAAGACATAGTCGCTTCAGAAGAGGCTTCCTTCATCTATTTTAAACTGATCCAGGAAAACGGCAGCAGAACCTGGACAGCACCTGTCTGGATCAACGAGCCTGGTAAAAAGTCTGTTAAAGCAGAAAATACGCTTGCGTCTGTAGAGTCAAAATATTATTGGACCAAAAGTGTTAGTTCCAAGGTCTACCATGTTTCAGGTTGTTCAGTGATTGAGACCATTTCGGAGGAAAATCTGATTCAGGGTGCAGAGCCGCCGGATGGGAGGGTGCAGCACAATTGTAGCTTCGCGGAAGAGCCTTAGACAGGCTTCTAATTCTGTTGATTCAACAAATGAATAAAACGCCAGCACAGTGACATCATTATGCACTGCAATTCATCCCTTTCGGAATATCGGGAACGACTTTAGATCAGTTTAATTCGTTCATGATCGTCTCAGGATATGCAATATACTCACCATATTGTCCCTTTTTCATTTGGGCACCTTTGCTTTTGCCCAAACTTGTTAAAACCCATTCGTCATTGTGTTTTTCAATCCATTTGAGTTTTTCAATTTTATAACTAAGGTCTTTCGCTGAAACTCCAAGTTCTTTTGATAATGCTGTTGCTGACAAATATCTTCCTTCGAAATTAATAGCTTTAGTTGGTTCAATGTTATTTGTGATTGGCAGCTCTTTCTGAATTTCAGGTTTTTTTGCCTCTACTTTTTGAACAGAAATCGTCCTGTGTTCACTTCCTCGCTTAATTCTGTCCACCTCTGTTGCAACTTGTTTATAAAGTTCTTCGTCTTTTTCTTTTGAAATATAAATTCCCATTTCAACGTTATTTTGTTGCGAAAACATGTACAAATTCATGGAAGTAACAATTGCTTCCTTTTCATTAAAATAACATTTGGCATGTAAATCTTTGTGAAACAGTAATTTAATGCCTGGCATTGATTGAAGCCAACCACTATCATCCGGATTGATGTCGCTTACTTTACCATAAATGATAACAATGTCGATTGAGAATTTGTGTCTATCATCAAGCGATAATTTGAGCTGATTGTTTAATTGCAGGTACGGACTTATTAAATACAATTTGTCGTTGGCATTATTAATCAGTTTTTTTAAGTAGTAAGATACTCCTTGTGTGTCTAGGAATTCTGCCATTGTCGATTTTTTTAAGGTCTAAAATTAGATATTTTAACGTACTAATGCAATGCGAAAGATGGCTAAATATTCAGTGCGGATATCCTGAGCAGCGGGGTTATATTTATAAACTGTTCACGCTGTTTAGTAGTTATTCAAATTATTAGCACTAAACTTCTTTCGGAGAACTGAACTTCCAACTTACACTAATGCGTCTAAGAAGCACGGAACCCCCGCTTTTGCAATCCCCTTTTTAGCGGATGCCTTTCTGTCAATCAGAATTGCAGTCGGTTCAATTTTGCGCTGAACTTCTACTGTGTCTGGGTGCGTTGGCTAGCAAGCTCTTTTTTATTTTTTCAGTGATGGCATAGTGCATTGAAAAAAATAAAATGTGCTTGCAAGTTCGCTCGGACCTCATCAGTTTAGCCAACCCGTCCACTTCTGTTTTTATATTGCTCCTTGATATTTGCGATAAAATACTTTCCATGGGAATCAGCATATTCAAACTCGCTCCACATGTGCTCTGGAAATTCATAATAATGCCAAACTGCACCACCGTTTCTAAATTCAATTTCTAAAGTAGCAGTTGGTTGGTCATAAGCTATACCGCTTATCATGCTTGAATTGCTTGGTGTTCTTTCCATTGTTATTTTGTTTTAGTTTTTCTCTCGCGAATTGCTGTAACTACATCTTGATAATTTTTGGGGTCAGGTATGTGTGTTTTGCTCCAACCTTGAATTAGTTTTGGGTCGTCACTTGTCGGTCTTGGGTTGTTTAATTTTATTCTAACTCTTGAAGGAATTTTAATGGCTTCTCCAACAATGATTGCTTCTCCTGTCCGCAATGATGGAAGTAAGTCAATTAAACTTATTAAGTTGTCGGGTGCTGATGATTTTACAATTGATTGGTCGCTGGAGTTTGTCAAGCGTAACGCAATGAAAGTTCCAACTTGTGCTAAAATAGTTTCTGATATTTCAGAAGGTCGTTGAGATATTACCATTGCTCCAACCCCAAATTTTCTCCCTTCCTTAAATACTTTCTCTACTGCATATTTTGAATAACTGTCCGTTTGGCTTTTGTTTAAATAGGAATGTGCTTCTTCAAAAGCAAGCAGAACAGGTCTGTTCTTTCCAGTATATGTCTCTGCTCTGCCCCAGAACATACTGTCGTAAATGAACCGTGTAATTAGTCCAACTGTAATGTCTAAAATTTCTGGTGGCACACCATTTAAATCTAAAATCGTTAGTTGCTTGTCGCTTCCAATCCAAGAATTTAGCAAATCATGTAAATCAAGTTTTGATTTTTCATCTTTGTACTCTCCTGGATGAAACATGAAATCATAAGTCGTGTCACGCAAGCATGAAATCAATTTCTTTTCATAAGGATAAAGTTCTTGATAATGTCTTGACTTGAATGGTGCGGCAGCACCGATTGCATAAGGTTGAAAACTTGCAGGAATAAGATTTTCAGCATCACCACCATTTACTCCGCAGGCATTAGCTTCAATTTGTTGTTCGGGTGGTGATAAGTTAAATGAAGCATTCAACCACCAGTTAATATGATGCCAGAGTTCACGAACATTAAATGGAATCGGTGAATCAGCAGTAATAAGATTCAAATCAACTTTTCCTGCTTTAAGCTTGTCATGATTTTTCCTTTTCCTTTCAACGACTAACTCACGAAATTTTTTGTATTGTGGCGTCTGTTCGTCTTTTGAAGTAGCTCCAACAAGAAAGTATGCTAATTCCTCGAAGTTCATGAGCCAAAATGGAATGTAAAGCGGATTCTTCTTGTCATTTATTTTCAAAACATTTGCGTCCGAAAATGCAGAACTATATTCTCCATGTGGGTCAACTAAAACAACTCGTGAACCTTTGTAGTCATTAAGAATTGCTTTCAAAACGCTAACTGTTGTGTTTGATTTCCCGCTACCAGTTGAACCGAGAATTGCAGAGTGTCTTAATATAAGTTTGTGTAAGTCCACATAAACGCTAAGATTTTCAGAAGAAGAATGTTTACCAATCTCAATTGAACCTGCGTCTCTCTTGCCGTAAATTTGTTGAAGATCTTTCTCTATAACTAAGTGAACCTCATCATTAATTGTGGGATATGTTCCAATTCCTTTTTCAAAATCATCATCACCAATTTTTTCTCCAACAAGTTGAATCGTTAAGAACCTAGAACCAAAATTATATTTAACCTGCTCGTCTTCAAATTTGCTTGGGGCATTACTCACTGAAGAAACAATTCCAAAAATTGTGATGTTACCGATAGGCAACTTCACAAATGTTCCTATTTGTCCGATTTTATAGAGCCGTCCGTTAATGATAGGTGCTGCGGAAGGGATTCGGTCTGAAACCTCAACTTCTACTGAACCAGAATCCACTCTGATAACTTTGCCTAAATATGTTACTTCGTTTGTCATTTTTTCAAAGCTTCAATTAGCTCAGCTTTACCTGAGTATGTGATAAGAAAGTTAACGAGTTCATTGAAGTCGCCTAATTTCAATTCTGCTTTTCCTTCGTCCCAATAGGTGTCAAATTTTTCGGTGTCTTTCAAAATAGCTTTGTCAAAAATCCAATCGGCTAAAGTTCCGTTTACAATAGCTTTTTTAGGTCCAAAAACATTTAAATTCATGTATGAGGATTTAGTCAGTTTATGAAGGTTCTCCACTTCTGCATCTGTGAAGCAAAGCACAATGCAAAATAATCTGTTATTCTGTCTAAGGCAATTGAAGATTATTTCGTTTATGTGTTGGTCTGAAAAAGAAAAACCCGTGAAAATAAACAACAACTCACCACCTGAAAGGAAGTTTTTCAACCTGTCGAAATAAGCAATAAAAGGTTGCTTCCTTGAAGAATCATATTTTTCTTTTGAAGGATAAATTACAAGTTCCTTATCAGTTGTGGTTGCATTGTCAAACTTACCAACGCGAATTATTTTTTGTGAGTTATCCGTTTTATCCTCCTTCCAAAACCAACTTAATGAACCGTGGATTTTCCAAAGTCTAATCCAATTTCTTGTCATGTCGGTTTTTCCTGTTGCTTGCTCAATACTTTCTTGCCAAAAGAATGGTTCGTAAGAACCAACGAAACCATCAAAGTAGGGAATCTGACTTTGTTCTAATGATTTTTCAATTATCAAATCATAGTTTGTCGTGAAAACCTCTTTTGAATATTCGTGATTCAGAATGTTCAGCCATGCGAAAAACTTTCTTGGATTTGTCAGGTCAGCTCTACCTTCTGCTTCTTCAATAATGTCGTAAATCTGATTGCAGATTTCCTTGTCAAGGTCTTTTGCCGCATCACCAGTCACCTTAATAAAATCTTGGTCGGGCTTTTCGTTAGTGATTTCTCGGATTCTCCGAATATGGTTTAAGATTTCTTCAATATTTACAGCTCGTCCCAAGGTTTTTTTTAGGTTGTCACGAATGATTTTGAAGTTTTTGAGATGGTCGCCTTTTAGATTTTTCTCTATGCCTGCAGTAAGCATCGCAATGTTTGGAATCTGCAATGCACAGGAAGTCCCTGCACCGAAAAAGAAACCTATGTTCTTAGAATATGCAAGTTGATTTTTTAGTTCCTTAATTTCTTTTACTACGTCCATAATAGGAATATTGGTTTGTTGTTAAGCATAAATGTAATTGTCGACTCGGTGCTTTGGGGCAAAGTAAATATGATGCAGTTTGCAGTGGTTTTTGTGGGTGGCGTTGCTTCTCTTTTGCGTTTGCGAAGGATGACAAACACGGTTTGTCCGAAATTTTAGTCTGTTCATTTTTGCATTGTTAGTTAATGTTAGCATTGTCGTCATAGCATTACCGATAAATTGTTACCACCCGCACTAATTCCAAATTGTTACCATTTGCATTCATTTGTAAATGTTTGCAGGAATATTCCCCCAAACCTAATCAATTAAAATCCAAAAAATAGGGCGGTTTACCGCCCTTTTTTGCTTTTTCAAAATCCTATAATTTGTAGCAAGCAGCAAACAAATTTAAAATTACCTTTAAGGCATGAATGAGAACCTGGATGCCACGCCCGAAAACCTGAACAGCACCGACAAAGAGATAGAGCGGGCCCTGCGGCCCACCGCCTTTGAGGATTTCAGCGGGCAGGTGGGGGTGGTGGATAACCTGCGTGTTTTTGTAGCAGCGGCCAAACAACGCAACGAGGCCCTCGATCACGTGCTGCTGCACGGTCCCCCCGGCCTGGGCAAAACCACCCTGGCCCACATCATTTCCAACGACCTGGGGGTAAACCTCAGGGTTACCAGCGGCCCCGTACTCGATAAACCCGGCGACCTGGCCGGCCTGCTCACCAACCTCGAGCCTTATGATGTCTTGTTCATCGACGAGATCCACCGCCTCAGCCCCGTGGTGGAAGAATACCTGTATTCCGCCATGGAGGACTATAAAATTGACATCATGATAGACAGCGGTCCCAATGCCAGGACCGTGCAGATCAAATTAAACCCCTTTACCCTGGTGGGCGCCACCACCCGCAGCGGCCTGCTCACTTCCCCGCTCAGGGCGCGTTTCGGCATCAACAGTCGCCTCAATTATTACGACAGCAAGGTGCTCACAGGCATTGTGCAACGCAGTTCCGATATCTTAAATGTGGCCATCAAAGACGAAGCGGCCTACGAAATTGCCAGGCGGAGCAGGGGCACCCCCCGCATTGCCAACGCCCTCTTAAGAAGGGTGCGCGATTTCGCCCAGATCAAAGGCAATGGCGCCATAGACCTGGAAATGGCCGCTTATTCCCTGAAAGCCCTCAATGTAGACAAGAACGGCCTCGATGAAATGGATCACCGCATTTTGGCCTGCATCATCGATAAATTTAAGGGTGGACCCGTGGGCATCAGCACCATCAGTTCCGCCGTTGGCGAAGAGGCCGGCACCATCGAAGAGGTGTATGAACCCTTCCTGGTGCAGGAAGGTTACCTCATGCGCACCCCCCGCGGCCGCGAAGCCACCGAGCTGGCCTACAAACACCTGGGCAGGAGCCTGTACAAAAAACCCGGCAGCCTGTTCGACGAATAATCCCGCGGAGCCGGCATCCGCTTTGCCGGCCTCATAAGATTTTGCTATAGAAATTCTTGGGGTCTTAAAAGGTGTTCCAAAAAAGATGTCCTGCTCGGTAGCATTTCTGTAGGTCATGATAATTTCGGATTCGGCGCGCGCGAGCAACTAAACCTACACACAGGTGGTCCCGCGCGTTGGCCATGGCGCTGCGCGAAGCGGCTCTGCTGTGAATTGATTTAGATCTGAAAAAACAGCAAGGGCGCCGTGCGGTAAGGCATGCGCTGAGCAGGCGTTTAAAAATAAAGCCTTTCCACATGAAAATGACAGGGCTTTATTTTTTGACCTTGCTTGTTTTTTCGATCTAAATCAAGAGCGGGGGGGAAATCGCAGCGCCTTGTCCCGATAGTTATCGGGATTGCTTACTTTTTCATCTAAGGAAAAAGTAAGAGAAAGAAACCCCGGAGACACCGTCTATGATTAGCCGTCAAGTGTTTTTGAGCGCACTTAAATTGATGCGAATTCGATAGAAATCTTTCGTGATCGCAGGTAAAACGATCTCTTCCTTAAAAGAAGACTTTTTTTTCTTATAATCAATGATATAATTGCCAAAGATCAGACTTTGCAGCGCTGGCAGTAATGCTTATCTTTGTTAGTTTAGATATGTTTCACTTTTTACTCAGGACCATTCCCCGTCCTATTTTAATACAGTTCAGTTTATTGTTCAGCAAGATCGCGCCCTATGTGTATTATGGCACGCGTTACGAAGATCCCATTACCGGCAAAACCTACCGCAAATTTTTACCCTATGGTTATGGGGGGCGGGCCAAACGCAAAAATGTACTGTGCCCGGGCAGTTTATCGCTGGAGCGTCACCGTTTGTTGTGGTTGTACTTAAAATCAAAAACTGATTTTTTCACACAGCCGCACAACATGCTGCACATTGCGCCCGAGCAATGTTTTTATAAATTATTCAGAGCCCAGAAAAATCTCACTTATACCACCGGCGATTACAACAGTCCCATTGCCGATGTGCATTTTGATTTGCACCAGGCCCCGTTTGACGACAACCGTTTTGATGTTATTTTTTGTAACCATGTGCTGGAGCATGTGGCCGACGCCGATCAATGTATGCGCGAATTGTACCGCATCATGAAACCGGGGGGCTGGGGCATTTTCCAGGTGCCTTTGGATACCAACAGGACCAGCACATACGAAGACAAAAGCATCACCAGTCCCGCTGATCGTGAACTGCATTTTTGGCAGAAAGACCATGTGCGTTTATTTGGCCTTGATTACAAAGACAAACTGGCGGCAGCAGGTTTTAAAGTTAGCGTTGATGATTTTGTGAACACCCTTAGCCCTGAGCTGGTTGACAGGTACCGCCTTCCGGCAGGTGAGATGATCTATTTTTGCCGCAAATAATTTTTTTCTTTATTCGTCATCTTCTTCTGCCAAATGGCCTGTTGAAGGTTTGCTGATAATTTTCTTTTGCAAGGGGTCGTAATCCCACGACAAAACAAGGATTTCTACCCTTCTGTTGTATTTTTTAAGATCTTCCTTTTCTTTTTTTCGGTCGGTTTTTCTGATTACTGTTTTAGTTACAATGGGCTGTGAATTCCCTTTGCCTTTTGTTTTGATCCGCGCGCTGTCTATTCCGAAAGCGACCAGCTTTTCCTTTAAGAATTCCGCCCTTTTTAGTGACAATGATTTCCCGCGGTTTTCATCCCAGGAATGTCCATTTATTTCAATAACAACAAGCGGCTCATGGTTTAAAATGTACGCAAGACTCATAACCGTGGTATCGGGGTCGAAGCCGGAGCAGGGGAGGAAGTCTGTTTTATTTTTCTTAAACCCGATACAGGGACTAGTGTAACAAATAATGGCTTTATTAACCGAAAAATCACAAATGAATAAACGTGCTTCACCTTCGTTTGATAAAACGCGCAGGTCCCCGCTGGCAAAATACTGGTCGGGCCTGAGGTAATAATAGGGCGTATTTGCCGGGCGGGGGAACAGGTCCTTTAATTTTTTTCCATCCTGTAAAACACTTACAGTTGTTTTGTATTTGCGGCGTAAGCTATCGGGAATGGTTGTTGAAAAAAACCCGGTGCTGTCACAGGGTACTTCCTTAAAAACTTTGTCGTTCACCAGGATCCGGGCAACAAAGGCATACATCTTTTTCGCGGGTTTTTTGGTGTCGCTAACGTGGCCGGCGATAGTGGAGGTCAAAGTTGCCTGTGAGTATGCGGTAGAAAAGCAGGACAGCGTGAAAAGCAATGAGATGTAAGTTACAATTGCTGCAGGTTTCATGGGGTAAATGTATGAAAAGCCGAAGATATTGCAAGGGATTTCAAACTGGTCAAAGCGAAAAGAATTTTTTGATTTCACAATTTGTGAACTCAGGAATAACGTCCCTGAGCTGGTTGACAGGTAAAGCCTTCCGGTAAGTGAGATGATCTAACTGTGCAGGAAATAACCTGTTTTTCTTGTTTATCTTGTATGCTACATGCTGTGCGTTAGTTTATTCCGGAATAGATAATCAAAATTCCACATCCTTACACCGTGATTCTGCGTAGGAATTAATTCGTGTCTTTACCCTGGATGATTAGGTTTGCAACAAATCCATTCCTGTGCCCGCTATTTTAATTTAAACGACTAAACCATTGAAACAACACAGCGTCTGGTTTTTTGGATATCACAATTTGTGATATCCAATTTAGATCAATCTTATAAAAATATATAAAATGAAAAAACCCTTCGTTATCACCGATCAGAAAATCATTGCAAAAATTTTTCTGATCCGCGGAAAGAAAGTGATGCTTGACCGTGATTTAGCAGAACTTTACCAGGTTGAGACAAGAGTCCTGAATCAGGCGGTTAAAAGGAACCTCAGTCGTTTCCCAGCCGATTTTATGTTTCAATTAACAAGCCGTGAAATGGAAAACTGGATATCACAAATTGTGATATCCAACAAAGAAAAAAAAGGTTTGAGAAAATTACCGCTTGCTTTTACTGAAGAGGGTGTGGCGATGTTATCGGGTGTATTAAACAGTGACATTGCAATTGATGTGAACATTCAGATCATCAGGATCTTTATAAAAATGAGAAAAATTATGGTAGCGAATAAAGATATTCTGATTTACCCTTACCAACAACAGTTGAATTCGAGTCGAGTTAATTGTAGAAAAATCGGCGCACAGATACGTCTAGGATAGTGCGGTTGCAAACGGCGCTTTGGTGCGAACCCTCATTTTTCGTTAAAGGGGTAATGGGTTTGAGCAGCTCAGCGAAAAATGAATCCCGATGGTTATCGGGAGGCAAAGCGCATTGATTTTTTGCTTACTTTTTCATCTAAGGAAAAAGTAAGAAGATAAACTTGTAAATAGCCAATGTGCTGAGACAAATCGGACTCAAGTATAATCTTACCAGGACACCTATCCGACCAAAGACGGGATAAAAAATCTCCATTTGCTTGTTCGTGATTATTGTCCAAATGGCGGATTTTCTTAAATCGTTTATTCATTTTTGATTTCAAATGAATAATTTGGATTAAACTTCAGCAACTGGAGAAAATGATTTTTAAACAGGATACGCGGCTAAAGAAACATGAGAACAATATCCAGGTAATATTTGAAACCTTAAAAAAACTGCTTCACCGGCCCGCAGCCCCGGAAAAAAAATAGGTTATAAAAGAAGTTCAGAAAAAGAATAGACCGCCAGCTCAATTGTTTTTGATATACTCCTCAAATGGCACGCCCTGCATAAATTCGGGCGAATAAATGAACTTGTACATGAGGTCAGACCAGGCCCTGTGTGAGCGGCTGCTGTCGAGCACCTTGTAACTGAAAGGTTTGCTGAAGTGGATCCTGATGGTTTTTTTATTGGCCCTGAACATTTCGTCTGGCAAAAACAGCATTTCTATATTGGCTTTAATACCCAGTCGTTTGCGCCACATGGCAAAGTTGTAAAAGAATTTTGAGTTTTCACCTTCAATAAAAACAGGCACCACCTCGCGTTTGTGGTCTATGGATTGTGTGATAAAACTGCGTCGCCAGTCGAGGTCCCTCACCTTGCCATTGATCTTGCGCGACACCAGGCCGGCAGGAAAGATGAGCACCGCGCCCCCGGTTCTGAAAACATCTTCCATGGTGCGCAAGGAGCGGGTAGAAGTGGCGCCAAGTTTATTCACGGCCACAAACACGTCTCCGTAATTGCTGATGTTCTTAAGTATGTCGTTTACAAAAAAGTTAACATCGGGCCTTACCTCGCCAATGGCTTTGATCAGGGCCATGCCGTCGAGTCCGCCCAAAGGATGGTTGGCCGCAAAGGTCACACGCCCGGTAGGCGGAATAAACTGCGGGTTCACGGTTTCAACGCCCGCGCCCAGGTGTTCGAGGGCCACTTTGTTAAAGTCGAGACCCTGTTTTACGCCCAAAAAGGTCATGGCCGCGTTGATATCGTCTTCGTGCAGCTTTCTTTTTAACCAGTTGATCGCGAAACGTGGCAGCCAGCGGTAAAGTTTGTAAGCTTTTTCCTTTAAGATTTTTTCAATATCGATAAACTTCTTGCCTTGCATAATGGGTTGCCAAAGATAAAATAATAGACAAGATATTTAAAAATTTCTTAACATTAAAAACCGGAAAATTAATCTATACAATTTGTTTTAAACTGCTGAATGTTTGCTGTCGGGCAATACATTCTCCATTTTCCACTCCAGTTGTTTAATCAGTGGCTGTTGTCTTACCTCGCAGTGCTGCATGATGCACACCGAGCAGGATTTAGGCAAACAGGGGTCGGCATGGATAAAAAATTCGACCTCATAATTCATTTCTTTGGTGGCCAGTTTGCCAACCGCGTCCACTTCCCTGTGGGCCTCCTCCAGGGTATAATACCAGGGCAGGGTCATGTGGCAGTCTACGTGCACCACGGCGCCATATTTCACTACCCTCAGGTTATGGATGTCTATCCAGCTTTCTTTGCGATTCTGGTTCAATACCGCGATCAGGTGTTTTATTTTTACATAATCCGCAGTGTCGAGCAAATTAAATATGGATTCTTTGATCAGGGCTGTTCCTGTATAAATGATCAGCGCTCCCAGCAAGATGGTGATCACATAGTCTATCCAGATGAGACCTGTGAAATAAATGGCTGTTAATCCTACCACCAGGCCAATGCTCGTCCAGGTATCGGTGAGTAAATGTTTGCCATCGGCCACCATGGTCACCGAATGGGCTTCGTTGCCTTTTTTAATCAAGATCCTGGCCATAAAAAAATTAACCAGGCCCGAGAACACCGAAATCAACAAACCGAATTCCAGATTTGCCACCGGATGGGGATTAAAAAAAGCGGCAATACCTTTAACGATCATGGCCAGGCCAGCGATGGTGACCATGCCGCCCTCAACCCCGGTTGATAAAAACTCTATTTTGCCGTGACCATAAGGATGGTCTTCGTCTTTGGGTTTGGCCGCGTAATAAAGGCTGTAAAGGGCGAAGCCGCCCGCCAGCACGTTCACAATGGATTCAACCGCGTCGGTAAGTATGGCGCTCGACCTGGTGACGTAATAAGCCAGGAATTTAAGCCCCATTAACACAAAGCCAATAGCCAACACCCACTGCATGGTTCTTACCTTCATTGTTTCCATTGGATCTTCATTTATTTTTTGTAGCAAAATATCCTCAAATATAATTAATGCGCCGGCCTTAAAAAACTTTAGGACCCGCTATTATCAGCAATCAGTGGTATTTATATTGCATGCACCTTAAAACACCCCAATTAAAACCACCATGAAAAAGATCTTGATTCCTTGCGACTTTTCCGATACCAATGAATGCGCCATAAAATATGCGGTGGCCTTTGCCGGACATTTTTCGGCCGACCTGGTACTGCTGCATGCAGACATGGTACCTTTTGTGAGTCCTGACATGAACATCACCCCTTATGCGCTGGGCGATATGAGGGAAGATAGCCTCAACGCCTTAAAGAACCTTGCCGACAAAATAAAAATGACTGAATCGTTCAAAGGCAGGATAGATTATTTTTCGGAGATGGGGCATACACCCAATATCATCAGCGAGCAGATCGAGGAACTGGGCATAGACCTGGTGATCATGGGTATTTCGGGCCATGGCAGCAGTTTTATGAAAAACCTTGTTGGTAGTGCCTCGGTGGATGTTTCTAAAAAAATTACAGCCCCCCTCATCATTGTGCCGCCCGACGCTGTATTTAAAAAAATTGAGCATGTAGCCTATGCCTGCAATTACGATCCCGAATTGATCCTGAGTAATTCGCTGTTGCAGGTAAAGTACCTCACCAACTTATTTAACGCGGTATTAAACATCTTGCACGTGGTACCCGAAAATCATGAACTCACTAACGAGGAAGCAAACATCGACAATTACATAGAACGCAAGCTCGGGAACTCAGAACACCGCACCTTTGTGGTGAATGAAAAAAACACCGCCCATGGCATCCTGAGTTTTATCACCCAGCATAACATCGACCTGATCATCATTGAGCCCAAAAAACACAGCATTTTTTATAAATTGTTCAATGGCAGCACTACAAAACAGATCGCTTTTAACAGCCCTGTGCCTGTATTGACCATACACGGCGAAACCCCTGGCGAAGCCTGATTAGACTTAGTATTTAAAAAAAGTTCAAGGTTTAAAGTCCAATGTTCAAACCCGTTCAATAACTTTGTGGGTCTTTATGGCCTTTGTGCCCTTTGTGGTTAAAAAACTATGTGGTTAAAAAAAGCTTGTGTCCTTTGTGGTTGATGTTCACATATAGAAACCACTAAGACACTCAGAGCACGCAGTTACACTTAGATTGTTTTCTTTGCGTCTATTGCTGTTAAAAAATCTCTGTGCCTCTCTGTGTCATTTGTGCCCTTTGTGGTTAAAAAAAGTTCAGAGTTTAAGTTTGTTCAAAACCTTTGTGTCTCTCTGTGCCCTTTGTGCCCTTTGTGGTTAAAAAAAGTTCAAAGTTTAAGTTTGTTCAATAACTTTGTGCTTCTCTGTGCCCTCTGTGCCCTTTGTGGTTAAAAAAAAGTTCAAGGTTTAAAGTTCAAGGTTCAAACCCGTTCAATAACTTTGTGGGTCTTTGTGTCCTTTGTGCCCTTTGTGGTTAAAAAACTTTGCGGTTAAAAAACTATGTGGTTAGAAAAAAACCTGTGCCCTTTTCGGTTTATACCTGACGATATCCGCAATTAATACCCATCCATATTTTGGCTAAAAACGCCTGGATCCACATTTTGTTTTGCATTAAATGCAAATTCCTGCTTGCCTGTTGTTATTTTGGATTAAACCACCCGCAAAAATGCCCTTGGCAGCGCCTGCACCGCAGCTTTTGCAGGCAAAGTATTTTGCGCTTCAACAATCAGTTATTTCAGGACCTCCTACCTCTGTAATTTTGTGTCATCAAACTAAACAAAAATGAAAACAATTAATTTAAAAACCGCTTTACACCTTTTATTGATTTGTTTAATGCTGCTGACTTCAGTTTACGCAGGTAAAAAAATGTACCGTGAAATGAAGAATGTGTGTCTTACCCAGTCGCAACCCTCGACACAATTATTTTTTGAGCTGCTTAAATAATTTAAAGCGCGAGCTCGCTGAACAGGCGTTGTGTTGTTTTTTCGAGGTCTTCGCAGAGCCCGGGATGTGGCCTTGAAGTCTGAATGACCGAACTGCGCACTGCGGTTAACCAGCGGAAGCGTGATGGCAGATCGAGCAGGGCGATGGGACCGCATTGACTGTCGCCGTGGGCTATTTTTTCGAAGGACTGCAGGTTGGATCTGATCTGTTCCAGGTCGAGGTCTTTTGAAAATAAACGCAACTTGCTCGCATTCACTTCGAAAAGCACTTTGATGAACTGCTCTTTTTTGCAAAAGAGTATGATGCCGGTGTTGATGAACTCTTCGCGCTCAACCACCGGTACAACACGAATCACCGCGTATTCATATAAGTGCTTTTCTTGCATTGAGGGCTTCAGTTATAAAAATTTCTGAGTGGGCGAGACGGGTTTGCAGGAACCTGAAATAAACCTCACGGAGGGCCGAAGGCTGTTCATCGCTGTCTTCCCAGTTGAGCCACTCATCCGGGATCAATGATACAAGGGCGCGCAGTTTTTCTTCATCCAGCTGCTGTTTAAAGTCTTCGTTGGTTTCTTTTAAAAAAGCGGCCTGCTTTAAAAGCACATGTTCTTTTATATAAGCGAAGGGACTTTTGGCTTTGCTTTCCCATTCATTAAAGGAGTATTGGAAATTAAGGCAGGAACCGTGGTCGATCAGCCAGAGTTCTTTATTCCAGATCAGCATGTTGGTGTTTTTGGCCGACCGGTCGATGTTGGTGATAAACGTGTCGAGCCACACGATTTTGGAAGCTGTTTGCTCGTCGACCGTGGTCACCACGGGATCAAAATTAATGGCGCCGGATAAAAAATGCAGGGCCAGGTTCAAACCCTTGCTCGCTTTCAGCAGATCCTGGATCTCTTCGTCACCTTCGGTCCTGCCAAAGGCCTCATCGAGGTTGGCAAAAACAAGTTCAGGAATTTTTAAACCCAGCATCCTTGCCAGTTCACCCCCTATGAGTTCGGCGATCAATGATTTAACACCATGCCCGTTGCCTTTAAATTTAAGCACGTACTTAAAGCCGTCGTCGGCTTCTGCCAGCGCTGGCAGCGAGCCACCTTCGCGCAGGGGCTGAATGTAACGGGTTACATTAACGGTTCGCAATGGCGCTGTGTGTGGCATGGCTCAAATGTAAATAATTTATGGCAAAGCACTGAAATGATTTGTTGTCTGATATTTGTAATGACGCAGTGAGCATAAATGGTGGATAGTTCTAAATTTTAATCCCCCTGAAACACTATGCGTTTAACTGGGGCTTCACTTTTTTGCCGATGAGTTCAATGGCCTGCATGAGTTTTTCATGTGGCAGGTCAGAAGTATCCATCTGGAAGGTGAAGCGTGAAATGCCTCCCAGGGCTTCACTGTGGCGTATAATTTTGGCGGCAACGGTTTCGGCACTGCCGACCACCAGGGCGCCTTTTTCTCCCATCTGTGCTTCAAAACGCTCGCGGGTCATTTCGGGCCAACCGCGTTCTTTACCAATTTTACTCATGCTGGCCGCATAACCGGGATAAAAATCTGAAACGGCCTGCGCGTCGGTTTCGCCAACGTAAGCCAGTGAATGTAATCCTACCTTTAACCGCTCAGGGGCGTGGCCCGCTTTTTTACCTGCCTGCCTGTAAAGGTCTACCAGTGGCCTGAAACGGTGTGTTTCGCCGCCGATCACTGCAACCATCAATGGGAGACCCAGCTCACCGGCGCGCGCAAATGAGGCAGGGGTGCCGCCCACGCCCAGCCATATGGGCAAAGGGTTTTGCAGCGGTCTCGGGTAAATGCCCTGGTTGATCAGGGCAGGCCTGAATTTGCCTGACCAGGTGATCTTCTCATTGTCGCGGATGTTGAGCAGCAATGCAAGTTTTTCTGAAAACAGGGCGTCGTAATCATCCAGATCGTAGCCAAAAAGTGGAAAGGCTTCGATGGAGGAGCCTCTGCCCACCACCATTTCGGCCCGGCCCTGCGAAACGAGGTCGAGGGTGGCGAAACTTTGAAAAGCCCTTACAGGATCAATGGCGCTCAACACTGTGACAGCGCTCGTAAGCCTGATGTTTTTGGTGCGCGCTGCCGCAGCCGCTAGTATCACAGCCGGTGCCGAGTCGAGGAATTCGCGCCTGTGGTGTTCACCTATGCCAAACACATCCAACCCGGCCTTATCGGCAAATTCAATTCTATCGAGCAGCCTGGCCATGGCCTCTGCGTCATTTCTTTCGGCAACTTTTTCATTGCTGAAGGTGGCGGCAAAACTGTCTATTCCTGTTTCTATCATATAGCGGCTGTCTTAATTGATGCAGCGAAGTTACAAAAGAACCTTAGTACCTGTATGTTGTATACATGAAGTTTAAAACGCCTTGTTTATTGTGTGACCAACAATTTTGTGCCGGCCAGCATCCTGTGGTAGCTGAAGTAAGAAACCAGGAGCAAGGCGAGGAACATGGCGGGGCCAAGCTTGGCGCTTACAGGGTCAGCGGCGGCACTGTGCGCGATAAAAGCTGAAATAAACGTGATGCCGAAACCGGCATACACCCACTCTTTAACCCTTGTGGCCACTGGCAACAGTAATAAAACAGCCCCCTGCATTTTAGCGATGGCCAGTTCAACCCTGAAAAAGGAGGGGAAGCCGATTTGCGTAAAATTGTCTTTGATGGCCGGCACGGTGAGGTAGGCGTAGGCAGAGAAGGTCATCATCAGCGCAACAATGGCGGAAGAGATCCAATAGGTGATTTTTATTGTTTTCATATTTATTTTTTGTTGACAAAATTATGTACATTCGCTTATTAAAAGTAAGTAGTAAACAAAAGGTTAGCAGTAACCTTTTTGTTAGCGAATCAAAACCACACATGGAAAAACACCATCATTCATCGGCAGCCTGTCAACAGAAACTCTCGTCTATTGGCGACGCTTTGTACGTGATCGGTGGGAAATGGAAACTCAGGATCATTGTTGCCCTGCAGGACGGTAACAAACGTTTTAACGAACTTCAGCGCACCGTTGACGGCATTTCAGCAAGGGTTTTGTCGAATGAATTAAAAGATCTGGAACTCAATGGTTTTATCAAACGACAGGTGTATGATGAAAAGCCGGTAATGATAGAATACGAACTTACCGGTTACAGCGACACACTCAACAAAGTGCTCAAATCGCTGAGCGACTGGGGAACCATGCACCGCGAAAGGATCGTGAAGGAGAGAAAGCTCAGTACCAGGAAAACAAAATAAACAATGCCGGGGTAATAAATTTTTGATCGTGGCGCTTTGCAATGTCGGATTTTAAATTACATTTATTCACCCATCAATAAAAAATGAACACATTCTCTTTGTCAGTTACAGCGGCTTGTTTTATGCTGCTTGGCCGCCTTTTTGGCCAATCCAATCAAATTCCCGATCTAAAGCCTGTAATGGGTTTTATGGAAAACAAAGGCCAGGTTGCCGATCAGTATTTTAACCCGCGGCTCGATGTTTTATTTGCCGGTACCGACGGCAAAATGGCGTTTCATGTGAGAAACAACGGCATTTCTTACCAGTTGCACCGTGTGGATGCCCGGCAACAAAACCGGGACCTGAAAACACCTGGTGCAAAGCAGGAAGTGTTGCAACAAAGCGTTTACCGTGTTGACGTGAACTGGCTAAACGCCAATACCGCCCCCACCGCGGTTACGGATCCCGAACTGCCGGGCCTTCAGCATTTTTACATGGCGCAATGTCCGGCTGGCGCGCTCAATGTAAAGACCTATTCTGGTGTTACATTTAAAAACCTTTACCAGGGCATCGATCTGCATTACTACGAAAAAAACGGGCAGTTAAAATATGATTACGTGGTGGCGCCATTTGCCGATTACAGCGAAATCGCGCTTGAAATAAACGGGGCCACCATTATCAGAAAAGAAAGCGGTGAAATCATCCTGAGAACGCCGCTTGGCGATGTAGAGGAGGGGCAGCCCCTGGTGTTCCAGAACGGCAGATCTTTGCCTGCCAGGTGGGTAGTGAACAAAAATCAACTGAGCTTTGACATCGGCAATTATGATCCGGCTTATGAGTTATTGATAGATCCTGTTACAAGACTTTGGGGAACTTATTTTGGTGGCAGTGATGTTGACGAAGTGTCGAAAGTGGCTGCCGATGCCACAGGCAACATTTATTTATCGGGCAATTCACAAACAACCGGCAATGGCATCATCGCCACAGCAGGCGCGCACCAGTTGGTTTTTGGTGGCGTGCAGGACGCTTTTCTGGTAAAGTTCAATGCATCCGGCGTGAGACAGTGGAGCACCTATTATGGCGGGGCCGGCACGGAGTATGGATCTGCCTGCGCCGCAGATGCATCAGGGAGAATTTACCTCGCGGGTTACACCACTTCCTCTGTAGGCATTGCCATGGCAACACCAGGTTCGCACCAGCCGGCTTACGCCGGCAACCCCGACGCTTTTCTGGCACAGTTCAATTCAAATGGTATCCGGCAGTGGGCTACGTATTATGGTGGTAATTACAATGATTACGCCACTGCTTGTATGACCGACGCTTCGGGCAATATTTTTATGGCTGGTTACACCGCCACCAATGGTGGCACAGCTATTGCCACGCCTGGATCGCAGCAGGCTGTGCACGGCGGCGCGGTGAGCGATTACGACGCCTTTCTTGTAAAATTCGACGCTAACGGTAACAGGCTTTGGGGCACTTATTACGGCGCTGCGGCCACTGAATATGGCAATGCCTGCGCGACCGACGCTCTCGGTAACGTGTACCTGGCAGGATTCACACAATCAACACCCGCAGGTGGATCTGAAGTGGCAACCATTGGCGCGCACCAGGTAAATTTAGGCGGGTTTTCAGATGCTTTTCTTGTAAAATTTAATCCATCCGGTGTCAGGCTGTGGGGCACTTATTATGGTGGCGCGGGCGATGATGTGGGAAATGCCTGCATTAGCGACGCGGCCGGAAACGTTTACCTGGCAGGCTACACACAAAGCAGCACCGGCAACATCATAGCCACCAACGGTTCGCACCAGTCAGCATTTGGGGGCGACATCGACGCGTTTTTTGTGAAATTCAATCCCGCAGGTGTGAGGCAATGGGGCAGTTATTACGGAGGATCTGGCATCGACATTGGTGCTTCATGCGCGGTTGACAATGCCGGCTACCTTTATTTTTCGGGGGAAACAAAATCGTCGGGCGCAGGTCTCATCGCAACAGCTAACGGTTTCCAGCTTAACGCATCGGGCGGATTCGACGCTTTTCTTGTGCAGTTCAACGCCGCCGGGCAAAGGCTCTGGGGTAGCTATTACGGTGGTTTTGGCGATGATTATGGTTATTCATGTGTGGCCGACCAAACTGCCAATATTTATCTGGCAGGAACAACAGGCAGCGGTGATGCCAATGCCATAGCCACGCAGGGCTCGCACCAGCCTGTATTCGGCGGCATTAATGACGGATTTGCAGCCAGGTTTGCCTGTGCGCAGGGGAATCCTACTGTTTCGGCTAACAATCCGGGCTGTGTGGGTTCACCTATCAATTTTACAACCGCGGTGAGCACCACCCTTACCCTTGTCTATAACTGGTCAGGACCAAACACCTACACGTCCATGGCACAAAATCCTACCATAGTTAACGCCCAGCTCAGCGATGCGGGTACTTACAGTTTGCTGATAGAGCCCGGCAGCGCCTGCACACAAACCACGGCCATTACTATATTTGTTGATCCCTGCACCGGTATGGCCGACCTGCTGAACAATGGCCGCGCCGCGGCGCTTTATCCCAACCCCAACCATGGCAGTTTTGTGATCGATGTAACAACCCCCGCCCAATTAACCATTATAAACCCACTGGGACAGGTGATAGGCGATGCAAAACTGAATGCCGGAAAAAATGATCTGAAACTGCCGGGAACGGCCCCGGGGATCTACATACTGCGAGTGGAAAACAATTCGTCAAAACAAATTTTCAGGCTGATCAGGGAATAGACGATTGCCGCTTTTTATTCCGGAATTTCTTTAAGTGAAGCAAGGTTTTGTCCCCAGAAAATTTTCATTTGGGCGGCCATTGCTGGATCCGGAATTTTCTGTGTTGCACTACAACCGGCGATGTGTCTGTTTTATCAGTGAAATCAATGCAGAGGCCGTTGATTTGGCTTTGCCACAGAGTCGCAAGCTGTGGGGAGGTATACAGCGAATTGAAGATGTTTAAAAATGATGGTTGTAAAACAATTGTTTTTTTGCGGCAAAAAATAAAAAATTTACTTTTTTTATGGAAAAAATCGCCTCTTTGCGCCAGCTTAAGCGATTATCCAGTCCCGATAGCTATCGGGAGTTTTCGGGTAGTATAACATGCCCAGGTGTTGGTCCTCCCGATAGCTATCGGGATAGCTATCGGGAGGTATACAGCTAGTTCAGGATATCTAGGAAAGGGGCAGTAAAACACTCGAATTTTTTTGGTGACAAAAAATAAAAAATTTACTTTTTTTATGGAAAAAATCGCATCTTTGCGCCAGCTTAAGCGATTATCTCGATTGTTTTCGGGAAGTATAACATGCCCAGGTGTTGGAATGGTATACAAGTACGCTTGAGGTGCGTATGCCGTAAGGTGTGGGAGTTCGAGTCTCCTCCTGGGTACTGAAGCAGACTATTTTTCAATAGTCTGCTTTTTTGTTTCTAAACCTCAGTAGAATCAAGGAATTTCAAATAAAAAATCATTTCGATATTTTAGTGGTTAAATAATCCGAATTTCTAGTTGCATTGATAATGAAGCATTTGCAAGTTAGAGTCCGGTTCACCCAAAACCAAACTAAAAATCATGAACTCAAAACCTAAAAAACGATTAAGTATTACAGAATTAAAATCATATCCCGGATTTGAAAATTACACCGATGAAATGGCAGAAGATGCAATAGCTAGCCTTGAAACTTTATCCATTTTGTTTTATGAGCTATATCAGAAATCAATTAAAGAAAAAGAGAGATTAAAAATGTTTCCAGTAAAAGATGCTACCTGAAAGCTTTAAGGCTCTTAGCTATTGGCATTTCCCATTTTAACTAGTCAAAAAAAAAACTATTTCTACTCTTTTTATTTTATAATCGCTTTCTCCACAGACTTAGCTGCATCGAGAACAGTTTTTTCAAAGGACATAGGTTTCCAATTAAATGTGCGCATCGTATCGCTAATATCTGCTTGTACGGTGTTTCCAATAAAAGGCAACATACCTTTAGCTTCATCATTAAATTTTGCCATAAATTTTAATAAAAAAGTCGGTGCCAATTTGGTGCTTACTTTATCGTATCCATTAGATTTTAAAATTTGAGCAATTTCTTGAATTGCATGAGGCTTATCTGTAGTAACAATGAATCGCTTGCCGTTCGCTTTTTCATTTTCTAATGCTGCAACATGAATAGTCGCTACATCTCTCACATCAGACATTACTGAATAAGCACGAGGCAACATTGGTACTTTTCCTGTAATTAATTTTTTGAAAAAATCCATTGCTTCAGTTGCTAAATTACCTGTGAGTGTTGGTCCATAAATTGGTCCCGGATTTACAACTACTAATTCTAATTTTGAATCACCTGTTTGATTTTTTATAAACTCCCAAGCGCTTTTTTCTGCTAGCGTTTTACTTTTGAAGTAGGCAGTTACTGTTTTCTCATTAACGTCAGTCCAACTATCTTGATTTATTTTTACAATTCCATGTTTCCCACCCTGCATAGCTACTGTTGAAGAGGTAAGCACTACTCTTCTAACTCCTGCTTTTTTTGCAGCTTTTAGTGCTCTTAACGTACCCTCAACCGCAGGCTTGATTAATTCATTTTCGTCTTTTGGAACTTTTACCACAAATGGTGACGCAATGTGTAATACATAATCACATCCCTCCATCGCCTTGTCCCAACCTGCGTCTTTCATCAGGTCTAATTCACAGAATTCTAAATTTCCTTTTGGATCAATTTCGTTTTTAATGCCAATTGTTACTTCATCTGTTCTAGATAAACTCCTTACAGAACCTCTTACGGAATAGCCTTTTTTTAATAATTCTGTAGCACAATGCTGTCCTACAAATCCTGATATTCCTGTTACTAATACTTTTTTCATATTTTACGTGAGATTAAATTTTTAAATAGTAAACCAAACTTAGAAATTGTCTAAGCTTGGTTCATAAAAGTGAAAACAACAAATTACATTCCTGGTATAATTACTACTCTACCTGCCTCAGATTGAAGTTCGTTAATGCGAAGATTTTTATAAGGTTGATACTCCTCAGAGTTGTACCAGCCTTCGGCTGCTTCCATACTAGGGAATTGAAGCACCGCAGCCCAATTTCCATTCCAATCTCCTTCTTTTACGTTTGGCGCAGGAGTACCAGCAATCATTTGTCCACCATGTTTTTGCAAAATAGGAATTGCAAATTGTGCATAACGTTGCATAAGTTCGTCAAGGCTTTCAACTTTCATTTGAACCATAATGTAGGCAGGTTTAGCTGCTGCGTTGCCATTTTCTGTGTTTTTTTCTTGATTTTCCATCTTTTTTAAGTTTTAATTATTACTTTTGTTTCGCAAGCAAAAGTATGAAATAACTTTCATTTTGCAAGTAATAATTAAAATAAATTGCATTTTGCAAGTAAAATTATTGTTTTAGTAACATGGATATTAAATTTCGATGCCAATGTCCCATCACATCTGCCCTTGATATTCTAGGGGATAAATGGATATTGGTTATTATTAAGCAAATGCTGATTGAAGACAAAATGACTTTCAAAGACTTCACTGAAAGTGATGAAGCCATTGCTACTAATATACTTGCTACTAAACTTAAATGCCTTGAAGAACTAGGGATCATAAGAAAAACGCAGCTCCCTGATAATAAAAAAACTAACCTTTACCTTTTAACTGAAAAGGGATTGGCTTTAACTCCTATTATTGTTGAACTGTCTATTTGGAGCGATGAGAATGTGAGAGAGCTAAATTCAATAATGAGGGATAGTCCTGAAATAGCCATCATGAAAAGTGATAAAAACACTTTTATTAAAATGATACAGGAGAATTACAAAGCAAAGACTGAAAAATTGAATTAAATAATCGACTTCCAATTACGAGAATTCATTAATATTCTAAGTTCTTGAAAGTCATCAATAAAGTTCGATAAATCCAACCCGTAGGGTACAGAAGCAGACTATTTTTTAATAGTCTGCTTTTTTGTTTCTAAACCCCAGTAGAATCAAGGAATTTAAAATAAAAAATCATTTCGATATTTTAGTGGTTAAATAATCCGAATTTCTATTTGCATTGATAATGAAGCAATTGCGAGTTAGAGTCCGGTTCACCCAAAACCAAACAAAAAATCATGAACTCAAAACCTAAAAAGCGATTAAGTATTGACGAATTAAAATCATATCCCGGATTTGAAAATTGTACCGATGAAATGGCAGAAGAGACAATAGCAAGTCTTGAAACTTTATCCATTTTGTTTTATGAACATTATCAAAAAACGCTTCAGCAAAAAGAAAGGTTAGAGATGTTAAGCAAAGAGTCAAAAATGGAATAATTAATTGTTATTATGGTCAAAGCTTCTAATTGTTAATTTTAGAGTACAGAATTGCTTCAGAATTTTAATTCAAATTTGTAAAATGAAAATATTATTGGTAGAAGATGAAAAAGGACTTTCGGATTCCATAAGTACCTTCTTAAAACAAGAAGGTTATTTATGTGAAGTCGTCACTGACTTTAAATCTGCCGATGAAAAGATAGAGCTTTATCAATATGATTGTATTTTAATTGACATTAACCTACCTGATGGTAATGGGCTTAACCTTGTTAAAGCACTTAAACGTTTAAAAGCAAAAGCCGGAATTATCATAATTTCAGCAAGAAATTCTGTTGATGATAAAATTGAAGGTTTAGATTTAGGAGCTGATGATTACTTATCAAAACCTTTTAGTCTAGCAGAGTTGAACTCTAGGATAAAATCAGTTTTAAGAAGAAGGAAATTTGATGGCAATGATGAAATTGTATTTAATGAAATTACTATAAAGCCAAATGAATCAACTGTATTAGTTAATGGTGCTTCAGTTACATTAACAAAAAAGGAGTATGATCTGATTCTCTTTTTAATAAGTAATAAAAACAGAATATTAACAAAGGAAACCATAGCTGAACATTTATGGGGTGATGACATGGATATGGCTGACTCGTATGATTTTATATATACGCATATTAAAAATCTGCGAAAAAAATTAGTTGAAAAAGGTTGTCAAGATTATATGAAAACTGTTTATGGAATGGGGTATAAATTCACAACACACTGAGACTATTAACTAAAAATACATTGGTATTACTTGCTGTAACGTTGATTATTTTCGTAGCTGGGGGATTTGTTTTCTACTCTCAGCTAAAAAAAATCATGAACGAAGAAGCTGTAGAAGCTCTATACATTAAGAAAAGTGAAATTGAAAACTATATCACTAAAAACAAAAAATTACCTGAATCTATTTCTCTTGAAGAACTATTAATTTTTGCCGAATCTAAAAATCCAAGCAAAGAGAGTTTAAATGATCGAATGATCTATATCGAAGAAGAACAAGAGGATATGCCTTATAAGCAGCTTAGTTTTAATGTTGTATTTGAAGACAAAAATTATAAGTGTATCGTAAGCAAATCTTTGCTTGAAGCGGATGATCTTATAGAAACCATTCTTCAATCCTTTTCAATAATCATCGGATTATTAATCATTGTCTTCGTATCCATTAATTATTTATTTTCTAAGCAAATATGGAAACCATTTTTTAAAACACTTAAACAAATAAACGACTATGAAATAGAAAATCATCAAGTTTTAAATTTTGAATCTAATGGAGCAAAGGAGTTTGAGCAGCTAAATGAAGCAATTAAAAAAATGACTCAAAAAATTTCAAACGACTTTAATAATCTAAAATCATTTACAGAAAATGCCTCACACGAATTGCAAACTCCGTTATCAATTATAAAAAATAAAATAGAATTGTTATTACAAACAGAAGGCTTAACTGACGAACTTGCCAAACAACTCATAGAAATTAGTCAAACTACAAACAGATTAAGCAAATTAAATCAGACTCTTTTATTGATGACTAAAATTGAAAACAATCAATTTACCAATACAGAAACCATCAACTTTTCAAATTTAGTTACCAATAAATTACAGCAGTTTGAAGACCTGATTGAAATAAAGCAGTTAACTATAACGAGTTCTATAGATAATATAACAGTCCTAATTCATCCTATGCTCGCAGATATTATTGTTTCCAATTTACTTTCTAACGCCATTAAATACACTCCAGAGAAAGGAGAAATTAAAATATACTTAAATACTTCTAGTTTTACAATTTCAAATAATGGAGCGCCTTTAAAAGCAAAAGACAATGAACTGTTTACACGATTTTATAAAGAAAATGAAGACTCAACATCAACCGGACTTGGTTTAGCATTGGTAAAGCAAATTGCATCTATTAATAAGCATAAAGTAAATTACGGCTACCATAATTCCTCTCACACCTTCACTTACTTTTTTCACGATTAAATTGCAATACGAATCATGAAATCAATCGCCTCCCTAGTCATCTTTATAAGTTTTTCATTATCTACCTATTCACAGGTCACTATATCTGGAATAGCGAAAGATAAAAAAGATAATTTACCCTTGCCATACGTTAGTGTAACATTGAAAAGCTCTAAAGATAGCTCTTTTGTTACAGGAGGAGTAACAAATGAAGAGGGTCTCTTTACACTAACTAATATTAAGCAGGGCGAATATTATGTACACGTTAGTTATGTTGGATATCAATCCATAAAAAAGTCAGTTTTGGTAGGTAGTCTTAGTTCGTTTTTAAATTTAGGAACAATTACATTGGAGGAAGATTCAAAGACACTAAAAGAAATAGAAGTGAGTGCAAAGCAAGACGAAGTGAGTGGAAAAATGGATAAAAAAACATTTAATGTAGGTGATAATACTGCTCAGGCTGGAGGCTCCGTTTTACAATCGATGAAAAATCTTCCGGGAGTTACTGTAGATCAAAATGGAAAAGTACAAATACGAGGAAGCGAAAAAGTTACAATCTTAATTGATGGCAAACAAACAGCACTCTCAGGATTTGATAATCAATCGAGTTTAGATAATATTCCAGCGTCTGCTATTGAAAAGATTGAAATCATCAACAACCCTTCAGCAAAGTATGACGCCAATGGAAATGCCGGTATCATAAATATCATCTACAAAAAAACTAAGCAGGATGGTTTTAGCGGCAAAGCAGGAATCGCAGGTGGTTTAGGTGCTTTGTGGATCAAAAAAGAGAATTTACCATCGATACGACCACAATTTCAAAACACACCAAAGGTTAATCCTTCTTTATCATTGAATTACAGAAAAAATAAAGTAAATGTGTTTTTTCAAGGCGACTATTTGTATACACAAACATTGAATAAGAATGAATTTGTGGATCGTGATTATGACACGCTGGTTATACATCAACAAACAAAAAGAAATCGCACAACAACCATTGGAACCGCAAAAGCCGGAATGGACTGGAATATGAATGAACGTAATATGTTTACCGTATCAGGATTATTCAGCAGCGAAAAAATTCTTGACAATGGAGATGAGCCATTTTTTAATGAAGATTATACGGAGAGAAAAAGATTGTGGCAATTTTTAGAAGATGAATTAAAAACAACTATAACGGCAGCAGTAGCTTTTCAGCACAAATTCAAGGAGCCTGGTCATGTATTAAATGTTGGCTATAATTATACCTTTCATCGAGAAGATGAAAAGTATTTTTTCACGAATAGAACGCCAACCTTTATTGGTTATGATGCTTTTAAACTTCTTTCGGACGAACATGTTTCTGATATTAATTTCGATTATGTCCGCCCCTTGAAATATGGGAGATTTGAAACAGGCATTAAATTCAGGAGAAGAAATATTCCAACAAACATGCAATTTATTCCGGGCATTAATTCACCATTAGATACAAATGCTGGAGGCTGGGCAAATTATACGGAAACGATTCCTGCCTTATATGGTACGTATGTTTATGAAAGTAAAAAAATCGAATTTGAAGCAGGATTGAGAGCAGAATATGTTGATGTGCAATATAAGGTAAATCCTGAACACAGTACTTATATAAGTGATGGCTACAGCTATATTCAACCCTTCCCAAACTTGAGAATTGCATTTAAAATAAATGACAAAAATAAGATCTCTGCATTTTATAATCGTAGAGTTGACAGACCTGGAGAAGTTGATATTCGAATTTTCCCCAAGTATGATGATGCTGAAATTTTGAAAGTTGGAAACCCTGCACTCAATCCACAATTCACTAATTCGTTTGAATTAGGCTATAAAACAGCATGGAAGAACGGCTATTTTTACTCTGCCCTTTACCATCGAATTTCGGAGGGAACAATAACACGCATCGCAACAACAGTTCCCGGCAGTACCATCATCTATTCAATCATGCAAAATGCAGGAAAAAGTTACAATACAGGAGTAGAATTAGTGTTTACACAAGATGTAAAAAAATGGTTAACTTTTAATTTAAGTGTAAACGGATATGAAAATCGTATTGATGGTTTTTCGGTTGAAAACAAATATCCTGTTACACGTACCTTCAAAGCTGATAGACAGCAACAATATTCAGGTAATATTAAATTCAATGGCAACTTCCATCTTCGTAAACAATTTGACATTCATGTGACTTCGATATATTTAGCTCCAGATATTATTCCTCAAGGTAAGATCGATCAACGCTATTCATTAGACATTGGAATTAAAAAAGCAATCCAAAAAGGAAAAGGTGAAGTGTTTTTGAATGCAACAGATATTTTAAACTCAATGGTTATTAGAAAAGAAATTAAGGGTGAAGGATTCAAATTAATTAGTTCTGACTATTATGAGACTCAAGTTATCAGAATTGGTTACAATTATAAATTTTAATAACTACAGATTTGCTTCAAATTATCCTCTTACTATTGTACTATAAACTTAAAATAAATAAAAATGAAAACCTTATTCACAATCGTAACACTAGGCTTAGGACTTAGTCTTGCCAATGCTCAAACAGTTAAAGAAGCAGATGTGCCAACTCCGGTAAAAGACGCTTTAAAAAAACAATACCCAACCGCAAAAGTAGAAAAATGGGAAAAAGAAGGTTCAAATTATGAGGCTGAATTTCACATTAATAAAGTAGAAACTTGCGCAGTTTATGATAGTAATGGTAAATTTATTGAGTCAGAGATTGAAATTAAAGAATCTGATTTACCAAAAGGAGTTGCGGATTATATTGCAAAGAATCTAGCCGGTAAAAAGGTTGAAGAATCGGCTAAAATTACTGATGCAACAGGAAAAGTAAGCTATGAGGCGGAAATTGATAATATTGATTATATTTTTGATGCAAATGGCGCTTTGATCAAAAAAGAAGATGAGAAGGAAAAAGATGGAGATAAAGATTAAATAATAGCTTTCCAGCTTCTAGAGAACATCAATATTCTAATTGCCTGAAAATCATCTAAAAAGTTCGATAAATCCAACCCGTAGGGTACAGAAGCAGACTGTTTTTTAATAGTCTGCTTTTTTGTTTCTAAACCCCAGTAGAATCAGGGAATTTCAAATAAAAAATCATTTCGATATTTTAGTGGTTAAATTATCCGAATTTCTATTTGCATTGATAATGAATCATTTGCGAGTTAGAGTCCGGTTCACCCAAAACCAAATTAAAAATCATGAACACAAAAACTAAAAAACGTTTAAGTATTGACGAATTAAAATCATATCCCGGGTTTGAAAATTATACTGATGAAATGGCAGAAGAAACAATAGCTAGTCTGGAATCAATATCTATTTTGTTTTACGAACTACATCAAAAATCAATTAAAGAGAAGGAGAAGTTAAAAATGTTTTTGGTCGCTCTTTGAAATTTTGTATTGAAAAATTTATTTTTTTTAAAGAATTTACTACTAGATAACCAATTCAAACTACTGTACATAAAAATTATTTATTTGAATTACAGCACTTTACAATTTTTCTAAAAAAATATATTCATATATTGAACAGTGTTCAGTATATTTGTATCATAATATTTAAAACAGTGGGAACAGCGGAACGAAAAGCAAAAGAAAAATTAGAACTAAGCAACTTGATACTTAAGGCTGCTAGGAAGCTCTTTCTTGAAAATGGAGTAGAAAATACTACTATAAGAAATATTGCAGAAGCAATAGATTATAGTATAGGAACTGTATATGTATATTATAAGGACAAAAACGAAATTCTATATGCTTTGCATAAACAAGGTTTTACAGAGTTGGCGGGGCAATTTAAGATTCTTAATAATGTAATTGATCCAATGGAAAGATTAAGAGCAATGGGAAAGGTCTATATGAAATTTGGCATTGAAAACGCTGAAATGTATGACTTGATGTTTAACCTTAAAGCGCCAATGGAGTTTTTAAAGGATGTTTATAATGAAGAGTGGAATGAAGGTAAAGCAACATTTGATGTAGTTAGAACAACGGTTGCTGAGTGCATAAAAAAAGGGCACTTTAAGGGGCATAAAGCAGAACCATTGGCTTTTATGATTTGGAGTATGGTTCACGGTATGTGCTCTTTGGAAATAAGACACAGAACAAAGGGAGTAGCATTGCAGAATCCGGAAACAATATTAGAAGAAGGTTATAATGAATTTTTAAAAATTATAGAAAAACTCTGATTTTTTTTGCCTAAAAAATGAACAATGTTCAATAATTAAACAACGATAAATATGAAAAAAACAATTTTAATTACAGGTGCATCTTCAGGATTTGGCCTGTTACTAGCGACCAAACTTCACCAAGAAGGTTACAATGTTATCGGCACTAGCCGCAACATCGAGAAACTTAAATTGCCATTTAAAGTATTGGCACTCGACATCTCTGATGAAGACTCAATTAAATTATTCACAAAACAACTTTTTGAAGCAACAAGCCAACTTGATGTTCTTATCAACAATGCGGGATACATGCATGTTGGCTTGGCAGAAGAAACACCTATAGAAGAAGGTAGAAAGCAATTTGATACAAATTTTTGGGGAACAATTAATCTAACGAATGCTATTTTACCTTACTTCAGAAAACAAAAGAGTGGTCAGATAATTACTGTTAGTTCAATGATGGGATTAATTGGCTTGCCTGCTAAATCCATATACACTGCTTCAAAACATGCCTTAGAAGGTTACTTTAAATCTTTGCGATTCGAATTAAATCAATTCAACATCAAAGTCAATATGTTAGAACCAATGTGGTTTAAAACTAATCTTGGAAACCATTCTACTTCATCGAACATAGGTATCAAGGATTACGATTTATATCGTGCAGCGGCAGGTTCATATATTCAAAAAAGCATTGAAGATGCAGAACAGCCTGATGTTGTAGTGAATAAGATCATACAAATTATAAATGCCGCAAATCCTAAGTTTCGTAATCCGGTTGGTAAAATGGCTAACATGGTTTTATTCTTGAATAATCATGCCTATGGCATGTTTGAAACAGCAATTCAAAAGAGTGTAAATAAATTTAAAAAACAATAACATGAAAAAAACAACAATCGTTCTTTCGCTATTATCAGCGATGACAACAACTACAAATGCACAAATAAATAATCAAAGTATTAACACACAAAAAACAATTATTATGAATTCAAAAGATGTAAAAACACAATCGGTTAATGTAAAAGGTACAGAATTTTTCTACCGTAAACTAGGAGTAAATAACTCAGGACTTCCAATCATTTTTTTAAATCACCTTTCAGCCACCATGGATGATTGTGATCCGAAAATTATAGATGAGTTGGCTGCAAGTCGCCAGGTAATTTACTTCGATAATCGTGGTATTGGTTCCACCGGTGGTGTCACACCTATTACTGTATCTGAAATGGCAACTGACGCCATTGCTTTTATTAAAGCGCTTGGTTATGAAAAAGTTGATTTGTTTGGATTTTCGTTAGGCGGTTTCATTTCGCAAGAAATAATGTTGCGTGAGCCGCAGCTTGTGAACAAAGCCATACTAGCGGGCACAGGACCTGCAGGCGGCGAAGCAATTAGTAAAATGACCCCATTAGTAGTTAAAGATATCATCAAATCAAGGTTTACTTTCAGAAACGAGAAATTTTATTTATTCTTTAATGGAAATGCAAATGGCCAAGATTCAGCAAAAAAATATTTAAGCCGTTTAAAAGAGAGAAAAGAAAACAGAGGCAAAAAATTAAAACTTTCAAATTTCTCTCATCAATTAAAAGCCATTAAATCATGGGGATTACAAGAGGCTCAGAATTTATCTAAAATCAAACAACCGGTTTTGATTGTAAATGGCGAAAATGATAAAATGGTTCCGATAGGTAATTCGTATGATTTGAAAAAGAGAATTAATAATTCAGAAATCATCACTTACAAAGATTCTGGTCATGGCGGCATATTCCAGTATAATGAAAGCTTTGTAAAAAGTGCATTAAAATTTCTTCAAGATTAACAGAATAATCGGGCTTTTAAACAGCGGATTTAAACAAACATTTTTTTTAGAATTTATAATTTAAAATAAAGTAGTATGACAAATATTTTAGAATTAATAGACAACAGGCGAAGGGATCTGCTTGTGAAAACAGAAAATCTTACAGTCGAGCAGTTAAATACTATTCCTTATGGATTCAATAATAATATAGTCTGGAATTTGGGGCATATATTAGTTGTTACCGACGAACTTTTATACAAGAATAGCCCTTTCTCCATTCCAACACATGATTTCGATACTTCCGGATTTAAAAAAGGAACCAGACCTGATAATGTAATCAACGAGAAAGATATTTCATCTATTCGAAGTGCATTGTCCGATACGGTTGCTCGATTCAGAAAATTGATAACTGCTTATGCCATGGCATCTCAAAACAAAGAAAGTGAACTGCTTGAAAAGCTAAGTAACGACAAATCGATTCACTTTCTCGTTTTTCACGAAGATATTCACTTGGCGAAAATTCAGCAGCTCCTTTCTTTTTTATAAAAAGTATTTGCTTCAACAAATAGGATGAAAAATATAAATGTAAAAAAATGAAAAGTTCAAGCTTAAATACACTACACGATTTTGATGAAAAAAGATTTACGGACCGTCTATCTCCTTTTGCGAAATGGTTATGAAAAAATTGTACAAGAATAGCATGCCAATATTGACAATTTTAGTCAGGATGTAATTATTGCACAAATTGAATTACTGCTTATTTACTGTGAACGTTTTTATCAACGCCAGTTTATCACCCGAAAAATAGCGAATCATAAAATACTTAATCAATTAGAAGTTTTATTAAATGACTATTTTACCAGCGAGAGTTTGACAAATAAAGGCATCCCAACGGTTAATTGTATTGCCGAAAGTCTGCACATTTCACCCAATTACTTAAGCCGTTTACTCAAACTACTAACGGGGCATAGCACCAAACATTTTATACATGATAAATTACCTGATATTGCGAAAGAAAAATTATCCACTTCTAACTTATCGGTAAATGAAATTGCATATAACCTGGGGTTTGAGCATCCTCAGTTATTAAGCAAATTGTTTAAGCGTAAAAATGGTGTTTCACCATTGGAGTTTAGGCTGTCATTTAATTAATTGAGTGATCCTGCAAATCCCAAATCCGTGCAAAGCCCTTTGTATCTTCAAGGATTTCGTTCATATTTGATCTGGAATGGGCAGCCCCAGAAACGAAAAAGCCACTCCGGATTTACCGAACGGGCTTTTTGGATGTAACAAGGCTCAACAGACTGTCAGTTCAGATCGTTCCATATTTAAACTCACATTCAAAAAACACGCTGGTGCTTAATTGTTGATTGGCATCTTATGCATTTACCTGGCCGGCGGTAAGAATGGTTACCGATGTAATACGCATCGCCGGGTACATATTTGTATGGCGTACCTTCACTAAATAAATATTGCCCGCTGCAACGGCTGTATCAAATTTATTAGCAGCTTTAGCATTAAAAGCCGCTAGCAGGTCGTTAACTGTATTCAGTGAGGCAAAATTTACAGCCTTGTTCAGGCAAAACCTGGTTTGGTTATTGCCCTGGTTAGCACCGAATACTCAAATCATACAACGCCAAGCTTAGGAACGCTTCATATCCGCTTTTCCCCAGGCTGCCATCACGCTAATGATGGGTAATACAGTTTCACCATATTCAGACAACTTATATTCAACCTTTGGTGGTATTTCAGCATAAATCTTTCGTTCAATTAAATTATCTTCTTCCATTTCACGCAACTGATTCACCAACATTTGTTTCGAAATATCAGGTATAGCCTTTTGTAGAATACTAAATCTGTTCTTACCAATATTAATTAAAAAAAGAACAATTGGCTTCCATTTGCCACCAATTTTATTCATACAATGGGTAACAGGACAATTATTGGGATTAAAATCTCTATTTTTTCTGGTCGTTTCCATTAGTCTATAATTTTGTACTAGGTAGATTTAAATTGACTACATACTTTGATGAGACAAAGCTACTAAATTTGTCTCATCATTTTCAATTAAAATTAAAATAATGGATACATTAAAAAATTTAGTCGCTACGTTTTACAATACTTGTTTAACGGTAAACGAAAACACCAATACCAATGAAGTATTGGAACAACTTTTGGCCGATGACTTTCAATCTATCAATGCCAAAGAGATCAAAGGAAAAAGTCAATTGATTGGGCAGGTGGCAGGTTTTTGGAAACTGATGCCCGATATGAAATGGGAGATTAAAGACATGGTTCAGGAAGGCAACCAAATAGTTGTAAGGACTGAACTTTCGGCGACACCTAAGGGAAAATTCATGGGATTGGACTTGGATGGAACAAAGTCTTTTAAAACAATGGCCATGGACATGCACACCGTCGAGAACGGGCAAATTAAAACTGTTTATCATATTGAAGAATGGTCAACTGCAATTGAACAATTAAAATCCTAATCATTAACAATTTAAACAAAAGACATGAAAAAAATAATTTTTAGCCTGATCATCATTCTATCGATATCAATTATGGCATTCAGAGAAAAAGACAAAACGGATAAAAAGTTCACACTTAGTAGTAAAGACGTATCTGATACGTTTAATCAGGATCATTTTGGTGCCGGGCAAAACGGCTGCACAGGCGGAAATAAATCGCCACAACTTTCCTGGAAAAATGCTCCCGAAAAAACCAAAAGTTTCGCTGTTACGATGGTCGATATCAATGCATTTGGACCTGGAATTCCTTTTGACCATTGGATGCTGATAGATATTCCAAGTTCTGCGACTTCCTTGATAAAGGATGCAGGTAATATTTCAGGAGCAAACCTTCCATCGGGGGCAAAATTAATGCCTAATGGTGCGTATCCAAAATATGATTCAAAGGCTGATTTTGCAAGGGCCTATGCCGGCGTTTGTCCCAACCCGGGCAAGACAAACGATTATGAAATCACCATTTATGCATTAAATGTAGCCAGGTTAAATGTCAGTGATAGTGCAAACTCATCCGAATTAAAAATGGCGATTCAAGCCGCAACAATTGCTTCTGCAAAAATGAGCGTAACGGCCTCAAGATAAAATAGCATGGTAAACATAAATTACACAAAACACAAAATCCCAATTTGGATCAACATCCTTTCAGGAATTGTTGTTTTAATATTGCTTTTTCAGATGTATGCTTGTTATTATGACCCAGGTTTGGCTTATGGAACATTCGAGAACACTTTCTCAAACAGACAGGTAATATTAACTTTAGCAGGGAGAAATTTTGCGATGGTCATTCTGATACTATTTGCTTTAAAGTCTCAGCATGCAGCGCTTATACACCTTACTTTTTTGATGAATTTTGCGAGGGAATTGTACGACATGATACTGGTTGGATATCTCAACGATTTTTCAGGTAAAGGTATAGGAATGATGCTCACTTTTTTGGTGTTTTTAGTTCCTTATATTTTTGCCCTGAAAAAATTACGACAATTAGCTTCAAAATCTGAATAAATACGCTGGGAAATTTAAGTGTTTATATGGAAAATAATTTTTTTTGATTTAGCTAAAAGAGCGAAAAAGGATACTTATGAAAGATGCCAGGCCCTGCGACATGATTCATATGAAGGATGTATGTAAATGCGGCTGTTTAAGCAATTTAAATGGATTAACAACTGAGTTTGATCAGAGGGTAAATAATAGTGGTCATATATTTTGTCACAAAAACACTTTAGATTTACTTTCATCCAAAAAAACAACAACCGGGTATTAAAGTATTGAATTGGTAACATTTATCTCCAATGGCGAATTGCTTAAATCACTCTTACCAGTTGTTTCTCTCGCCTGTGGCCGTTTCAGGGATTGTAGTGCTTTAAATTGAACCCTTGTATCCATTTTTTAAACATGTAGAAAACTTCATTTTTGAAGCAACTGTTTTATTAAATGCTTTTTAATTAGAATAGTTAAACAATTTATGAATAAAATCAGCTTGATTATTGCAGATGACCATCCTGTACTTAGATTTGGACTTTCGCATTATTTATCGGCTAACGATAAATATGCGCTTCTTGGTGTGGCAAAAGACGGCATTGAGGCCATGGCAATGATCAGGACCACGCTTCCCGACATGGCCATCCTGGACATTGAGATGCCTGGATTGACGGGGCTTGCTGTTTGTCAAAATATCATCAACGAAAAAATCAGAACGAAGGTGCTTTTCTTCACCATGTATAAAGATCATGCTGTGTTTTTAAATGCCGTCAAAAAGGGTGCTAGTGGGTTTTTGTCGAAAGAATGCCAGTTTAGTGAAATAGATAGGGCCATCGCAGCCATTTCATCAGGTAAATTTTATTCAGCGATTGATGAAAAAAAACCACTCACGCAGCAAGTTGATATCATTTCCAGCTCCAGGTATATCAATGAAAAATTACAACAACTCACAAATAGCGAAAAGCGTATTTTTCTTTTGATCGCCAGGCAAAAAAGTACTAAAGAGATCGCAGAACAACTCTCGATTTCAGAAAGTACTGTCAAAAACCACAGGCACAATATGATTAATAAGCTAAAGATAAAAAATGGTCAAAACAGTTTGTTACGTTTCGCCATCGAATACAGCAAGTATTTCTGATAAAACTATGAAAATTCATGGTCAAAAAATACAACTCACATGAAGTCCGATGAATTCAGGCTTTTATTTTTAACCACGCTTTTTATAGGTTTTGCTTTGAGCCAGGTTAAGGGGCAAACGATTACGATCACCTCGCCGGTTACATCGGGAAGTTATTGCGCGGGCGCTAACATCTATACCTGGGCACCGGCAACCCCAGTAACTGCGTTTAGTCCCTCTGCACTTGCATCCTCATCCAGCGATAACATTTTGCCAATAGAACTCATTCGTTTTTCAGCAAGTTGCAGCAGCAGAGATGTTAAAATAGAATGGATTACTGCCACCGAGCACAATAGTGATTATTTTGAAATTGAAAAGAGCATGGACGGCCCCTCCTGGTTGCCTATCGGCAAAGTGCAATCCAAGGGCGAATCATTAACTATTCGCAATTATTATTTAATAGATGATGCCGTTACAAAAGATATCGCATATTACCGATTAAGCCTGGTAGATAAGAACGGAATAAAAAAACAATATGACCTCATATGGAATATTTGTTCGGGCCGCGAAGAAAATGGTTTCCTGATTATTCCGAACCCGTCCACCGATGAGTTTCAATTTTCGATGAACGTCAATGCTGAAAAGGACGGCTTAATAACTGTAACCAATGCCTTGGGTGAAATCTGCGCTACCCGGAGCATTACCCTAAAAAAGGGATCCAATATATTTCCCTTTAACCTAGTTTAAAGGCCGGGAATCTATTTTATCGCTTTTTCGTCAGGTACATTGACCAGTGATATACAAAAATTAATTATAAAATAACCGACACAATTTTCCTGAATACAGAACAAGTAAAATAAAAGTAAAAAAGACGATAGCTTGAAAATGCACATTGCTTATAACATAAGATACCTCGAAGTGCTTATTCCAATACTAAAAAAGCGTTTAAATGCGCTTCAAGGGAATTCTGAATTAAAACGGGCTTATCTGGTGGAGAAAATCAAAATACTTCAGCGGGGGGCCAAACACCTGCTGCGATTGAAAAATTATAGCAGTAACTAGTTCGAAAATAACCGTTTTGTGATGGACCAACAATCAACTTTAAATATGAAGCTTAAAAATAAAATCGAATATTTATTGTTATTTATAGGGTCGATCTGCTGCCTGAGCCTTTTTGCACAGCCGGTGAAGAAAGTTTCGGTTGCAGACTTCCAGGGCCTGCTCGGCAAATGGCATGGGAAAATGATCATATGGAACCGGGTTTCAAAAATATATGAGGTGGTGTATAAGGACATTGAAATCAAACAAATTCTGAAAGCAGATAAATTTATTTTAAAAAGTTCTTTCCCGGCCCGATCAGGGGAGATCTTGCTTGAATACCTGATCATTTCGGATAGCGGCAAATTTGTAAACAAAGAAACAATCAAACACAACAAAAAATTGCCCTACGGCAGAACTGAAATTACAACAGAAACACCGCTTGCTGATAACAAATCTGTTAAGACAGTGAGGAAGCGGCATACCTATGTTATCACTGAGAAAACCTACAGTATTCTGGAGGAAATCAGATCAGGCGATGACAAAAAATGGCTCACATCGAGCCAGCTTATCTGCACCAGGGCATCATTATAGTAAAATTTCCGCTGCTAATTCTATACTGCCATTTGATTGGTGACCTGACTATAAGCTAAAAATTACGGTGTCTCTGTAGTTTAATTCAACTCCAAAAACAACAAAACCCAGAATTTATAAATTTACTTCCTGCCTTTATTTTTTGTTCTTGTTTTTATCTTCATAATGTGACACCAAACAATTTGAGTATTACAAAACAATAGAGATCGGGCATTTTACGGATGAATTTTTAATAACAAAAAAGGGGAATAAAATTCGAGGATTATTCACCATGCTGTTTCGAATAAATGTCAGGTCGGGGTGAAGTGTCACGAGTTGGAACGCATTAAGATAGGCGCAATGCCTTTTGACACCAAAAAACAATCCTTCAATACAAAATGAAAAACTTTTAGTTTAAAAATGAAAAGTCAGCAAAGTGCTCAGGCCACATCCTGATAACTCTTTCTACTTCTGGCTGTCAGCGGAAAGAGTTTAACGGAAACATCACATTAATGCGGTAATTTTCTTTAGCAGGAAAACATTCTGTTAAGCAACGTAAAACCTTACACGGAAAAATAATTCCAATTCCAATATAAATTAGCCCTAAACTATAATTTCGTTACATCTGAATACGGAAACAGTTTACTGGCGGTTTGAAAGTAAGTGGAGGAAGTTGTTTGCAGATTAGCAATGAAATTGAATATTGAAGCAGCAATAACAAAGGCATTTAGTAAGAGAAGCAGTAGCCTTTAATCAACACAAAAGTTGGGCAGAGCAGCACCAAAAAATAATTCACGATCGTTTTCATCTTTTTAGCAGCACCTTAATTGCAGAGAAAATAAATGTGCTTTTCGGCACAGAATTCATGATCCTGACATCCTGCGCGAAGGTAGATTCTTCGTTTAAAAACGCAAGCAGATCGCTGATCTTATTTTTTCGAAATAAGTCACTGAATACCGAACGTGACGCGATTTCCTTTCGGTTCATGACATCCAAAAGTGTTTTGTCGTATAGAGAGTATTTTTTCTTCTGGACAGGTGCCCTCAAATCAGAACTGCTCTGTTCTAACTGAATAATTAATTTTTGTATGTTTTGCTGGATGAAATAAAAAGTATAACCGGTACTTGGTTTACTGTACCCGCCGGCTGTTCCAATATTAATTACGCTGTTGCCAAAAGGATTGATAAAGGCACTCTCATACATTGGAATTGTACCTTTTTCCTGTTCAAGTACCGTGTAGGCTTTCTGAAGAAGTTTATTTTCAATGTAGTTTTTTAGTTCCCGATCATATTGCTCATCAGTAATTGACGCTTTTGAGAATCCCGTGTACTCAACCAGGGCTTTGGTTTTGGAAATGGGCAGCAGGTACACAAAGCGGCAATCATTGTACTGCTCAACATCAAAATCCATAAATACAGGTAAGTCTTCATTAAACACTTCTTCCCGGGTTTCAATCAGCCAGCCTTTAAAATGCTGAACATAATTGATATGATTGGTTTTGAAATCATATTTCCTGAAACAACTGTTGAACAAATAACTTCCATAAAAACTTTGTCTTTCAGTATCGAGAAATGCCATACCATTTAAAGTACCAATCCGCTCAATCTTACTGGTAACTATCTCAAACCTGGTATCCTTTTTTAAAGTACTCAAACAGTAGTCATAAAAGTCGATCCCACGAATCATCATGTAACTGTAAGGATCCAGCCCCAGGGTTTTATCTATATTGACACTCTTGAAACTAAATCGGTCCCACTTTCTAAAAACAACTTCATCAAACCAATTTTTCTTTTGCCTGCTCCAGAAGCACCAGGTTCTGTCGTTTGTATTCTTTAGGTGCTTGTCAATAATAAGAACTTTTTCGAATTTAACGGACGACAATCGCAGTTGCATTGCAAGCGACAAGCCTGCACAACCCATGCCCGCGATGATGAAATCATATCTATCTTGCGCTTTCACTGCCATCCGTTTTTTTGACATCGCTTTGAACAGCTTTAAGCTTCCTGGCCTCTGCAAAATACTTAGGATGTATCAAAAGCATCCCAAAGCTTTCTCCGTCAAACTTGCCCAGATGTTTATGGTGCATTTTATGAGCGCGGCGCAAGGCCAGCACATAAAGGTTGGTTGAGCGCGTGAGCAACTTAAATCTCTGGTGAATAATCACATCATGTACAACAAAATAAGCAAGGCCATACAAAAGAATTCCAAAGCCAACCCAGGTGTACCATGCATAACCATTCATCATGCCGAACATTATCAGCAACCAGCTTGGAACAGCGTAGATCAAAAAGAAAATATCGTTCCTTTCAAATTTGCTGTTATGGTCCTTTTTATGATGGTCTGCATGAAAATGCCACATAAATCCATGCATGATAAATTTATGATTAAACCAGGCCGAGAGCTCCGTTAAAACAAACGTGGCTAAAATGATAAGTATCGCAACAATTGTATGCATATTAAAACAAAATTAATTTATAAAAATTTAAAGCGCCAAAAAATATTACCTGCAGCCCTTGAACGATGTATGCTGCTTTTCGGTCACCGGCACTGAGATTATTCTGCAAAATGAATGAACTCACAAAAGATATAACCAGCCAACCAGCGTAATTATGCGCGCCGGCTAACCCTGTATCAAAATGCCAGAAATCCAGAGACGACACTACCTGTTCCATTAAAAAGTCAATTGCTGTTACCACCAAAGCTGAAATCATCGCGGCCAGGAACCTGTTTTTTGAAAACCTGGTACCGGTTAAAACGCCGCAACTGATCAACACTGCCCAGTTGAGAGGCACAACAAGAGGCACCCCGAATAAAGCACAGCCCAGGGTTTTTCCGTAGTAATAGTTGCCAAAAACATGTCCCGTTCTTACACCAATAATTTCTACTAAAAATCCAATCAAAATCAGTGTCAAAAACCCGGCCGCGTAACTGGTTTTATGAAAAGGCTGATGAATGAGAAAAACAAGAGCAGTTAAAATAAGGGTATAAGGGGTAAACGGTAAAAAGAATAAGGGATTAAACAAAATGCCAATGGCACCAGATACATACACCAGGATCAAAAAATAAATCAAATATATTTTTGTTTTGTTAAGCACTGTAGTTTTTGTTTATCATTTGCGAGGCAATTTTTGCGCTCATGAGGCACAAGGGTATGCCACCTCCAGGATGCACACTGCCTCCTGCAAAATAAAGTCCCTTTATTTTACGGCTAAAATTGGGATGGCGTAAAAATGCCGAAAATTTGTTATTGCTTGCGTTGCCATACAAGGATCCACCCACGGAAGATGTTTGTTTTTCAATATCTACCGGCGTTAAAACACTTTCAACTTCGATGAATTTTTCTATGTCTGTTTTAAGCACACGATTAATTTTTGCAATCGTATTTTTCCGAAGCGCTTCAGCGTAAGAAATGTTGTTGCCTGAGCTGTTATGCGGCACATTTACCATTACAAACCAATTTTCTGAATCAGCCGGCGCGTCATTTTTACAAAATTTTGAGGTAATATTGATATATACTGTTGGATCATCATAGGGTTTATCCTCCTCAAAAAGCCAGCGGAATTCCTCTTCGTAATTGTCTGAAAATAAAATGTTGTGAAGGTCAAGCTCATCAAATGTTTTTTTTACACCCCAATAAAACACGTAAGCGCTGCTGGACTTTTCCTGCGATACCAGCTTTTTTGGCGTGTATTCAGGATCCAGTAAATATTTATAAACGAAATTGATATCGGCGTCGCTTAAAACAATATCGCTTTTATAAAGGGTTCCATTAGCAACAATTCCTTCTGCTTTTTTGCCGGCAACTGTTATTTTTTCTACACTTTCACCAAATTTGAAATTTACACCGCAATGCAACGCCATTCTGTACAGGTAATCTGTGATCTGGTACATGCCGCTTTCAGGCAAATAAGCGCCCATCCCAAATTCGAGGTGGGGAATCATGGTGAGAAGTGCCGGTGCTTTGTATGGACTAGAGCCATTGTAAGTCGCATAGCGGTTAAACAATTGTACCGTTTTTTGATTTTTAAAAGACCTGCTGTTTTGCTCATCCATGGTGAGATGCAGTTTGAGTTTAAACAAACCAAACAACGCGCTTAGGGTTTTAACATTCAGAAAATTCCGGGGTCGGCTGATCGACTGTTCTAAAAAAACACCGGCTGTAAGTTTGTAATAAGCAGCGCTTCTTTGCAGGTAGCCAATAACAGAGGATTTTTCTTCTTTTAATTTTTTACTCAATTCCTCAGCAAAGTCAGGAATTGATTGAGTAGCGATGACCTTCGTGCCATCCTCAAAAAAGTAATTCGTGAGTATATTTAAGCGGTGATAATTGAAATTTTCTTTGAAATCGCTGATGCTTTTTAATTCCTCAATCAGATCAGGCATTGTAAATAAAGACGGTCCCTTATCAAACCGGTAGCCTCCCTGCGTTAATTCTGTCAGTTTCCCTCCGGGAGACAGGTTTCTTTCGAAAACTGTTACTTCAAATCCATAACAAGCAAGCCTGATCGCCGATGCCATTCCTGCCACACCAGATCCAATAATATTTACTTTTTGTTTAATAATTTTTAGTTTTGATTTAACAAACAAAAATACACCCTTTATGCATATTTACGCTTAAATTTTTTAAATCATTTTAAGGCTTTAAAAAATTTAACTTTATTTACTGGCATTTTATTTGTGCAGTTTTTATAAGTTTTGCGCTGAGTGACAAGAGCAGTATCCCAAATACAATGATCTGCGTTTCAGCGCTGCGCATCACCGCTTAAGTTTATATTTTATTAAGCCAGAGTGTCTGGTATAACCGTTTCGGATCATATTCTTTTGCCTGTTTCTCAATGTTAAAGCAACGTTTGCCCCTTGGGTCATTTCCGACTCCTGCGAGGTAAGCCCAATTACCCCAATTGCTGCTAACATCGTAATCAATGAGCTGCTGTTCGAAATATGCAGCACCATAACGCCAGTCTACCTTAAGATCGTTGCATAAATAACTGGCAACATTTTGCCGCCCTCTGTTGCTCATAAAACCCGTTTGGTTTAACTCGAGCATATTGGCGTCGATAAAGTCGTTGCCCGTTTTACCGGCCATCCATTTCGACATTGCTTTGTTATCAGGCAGTTTAGAACTTTTTGTGGAGTTTTTGATGCCGGAATACATAAAAAACTGATGCCTGTATTTTTTCATCATAAATCTGAAATAATCGCGCCAGATCAACTCAAAAATCAGCCAATAGGTAGAATCATTGGCAGAAAATTCGGCCTCGTATTTCTTCAGCTCATAGTAGATCTCTCTTGGAGATAAACATCCCATCGCCAACCAGGGAGAAAATTTGGTGGAATAATCCCCACCGATGAGCTCATTTCTCGTCGTTTTATACTGCGATATGAGTTGCTTTTCGAAAAAATAACTGTTTAATCTTTTGTAAGCTTCGCTCTCTCCACCCTTAAAAAGCAATGCGGCCCTGGGGTCCTGTATCACACTTTGCATTCCCAGCGCTTCAATTGTTGGCAAATGCAACGCGGGAATAGGGGGTGACTTTATTTTCTCAGGTTTCTGGAATATGGGCCGGATGGAGGAGTCTCTCTCTATCTGCCTGCGGAAATTAGTAAATACATCGGGTATGTGTTTTATTGCAAAGGGCAAATCCTGCGCATGATACAGTGTGCTTGTGCTAAAACTCTCAAATGAGCACTGCAGCCTCCAGACTTCTCTCTCCACACGCTCCTCTGTTTGTTTTTCCTCATAAGCCACTTCACGTTTTGCGAAGACTTTTGATGCACCATATTCTTTTGCGATCGCGAAAATTTCTTTTTCCGGTTTGCCTCTTAATACGATGAGACCCGATCCCAGCAATCGCAGGTTGGCATCCAGATCCTTGAGCGATTCAAGTAAAAATTGTGTTCTGAAATTACCGGTCTTTTGAAAGCCGAAAGGTGTAATTTTAAAATGGTCTTCATCCAGGCAATAAACCGGAATGATCTCTTCGCTTTGTTCTATGGCACGAACAAGTGCTTCGTTATCGTGTAGCCGCAGATCTGTTTTAAACCAAACTATAGCGCGTTTCATAAGGGTATTTTATATGGTTTAGATAATATTTTACACGATGTAAAAGAGCAGACTTTACTTTTGGCGTCATTTTGTGCCATAAGCTGCAGATCATATGAGTGCTTCGATTTTTCATTGGTCTTTTGTTTGACTTTTTCGCATTCTGCAGGCATCGCTGCAGTACTTTACTTCAGCCCAGTTCTTTTCCCACTTCTTCCGCCATGTAAAAAGCCTTTTGCAAGTTTCACACATCTTATTGGGCAAATGTTGTTTTTTAATGTGTTTCATTGTTCTGTCAATGCGAGACGCTTGCGTTTCCACCTCACTGCTACTGAAGAGCCTTCAGCAAGGAAAACAGAGTCCGGCTCTGCGCTGTTGAGGATTTTAAAGGCTTCACCGTACATTTTGTCAAAATCACAATTGATGTGATAGTCACTAACGCTGTTCAGATCCCAGCGTGGGTGAGCTACCTCATATTCAACAGTTTTAAGGGCGTCGATTTTTGTATAACCATAGTAGTGTTCGAATATAAATTCTTCAAAGCTGCCTTCCATCATCAGCTCCTTATTTGAAGATGCTTCAACATAAATGTTGTTCCACATCTTGTTTATTTGCCACTGATAATTGATTTGTTTGTTTGTTTGGGTTTGAACCAGCGTATTCTTGGTTGGAATAGCCGTGTAATGCTCTTTGTACAACTTGTTTGCCACCCAGGCAACCGTTTTGTAAGGAATAGTTTCATTAACAAAGACAACACCCCGTTTAACTTTGCCTCCTTCCGTTCTTTTCACATAAAACCTCAGATTTATTTCTTCAAAGGTGCCTAGCAGCGGAATAGGAATTTTGAATAAACGCGTATTTTTAAACATAAATCCTACCAGGCTCACATAAGCAGAGCCCTTGTACAAATCAAGCTGGCAGCCGCTGGGGAGGTAAGGCCCTAATACCTCTTCAGGAACGGCATAATTTGCCATAATTAAGTTTCCCCAGTGCGCTTCTAAAAAATTTGTCATCTTTTCCTCCACATTTTAGTTCAATATATATATCGCAGCGTTTAGTACAGTTGCAAAACTAACCCATAATAAATAGGGAATTTGTAAGAGTCCGGCCCATTTGTTTATTCCGTAAAAAGAAGGAATCATGCCAATGATAACCAACCACAGGCATACAATGTCTGCCAATGCAAATTGAATTAAATGAAATTTAAAGAAGAGAAAACTCCAGCAAAAATTCAGTAACAACTGAACACCAAACAGAATGACCGCTCTTTTTTTTAGAAAGGCGTCGGTTGACTGAAGAACGAGGTATAAAGAAACGCCCATGAGCAAATAAAGAATGGTCCACACCGGGGCAAACAGGTAGTTTGGCGGATTAAAAACAGGCTTGTGCAAAGTCAGGTACCAATCTCTGACTCCCGCGGCTGTGGCAATGCCGCTTAAAGCCCCAATCGCTAAAGGGACTGCCATACATAAAACAAGTCTGAGAAGTTTATTCATGTGGTGGTTTGTTATTATCTGTTTTTAATAATGAGGTTAATTCTACACCCGGCTTGGCATAACTGAGTCTATCCAGTCTTTGGGTTTTGTGATAACTGTCCAGACCCGAGCAGGTAATGGTATTGGCCTTTTCAAGATCAAGAAAAGCGTCGTGTCCCAGACAATTTTCGGGAAAATAAAGATGCTGTATTTGACCAATGATTAAAATTGTACCGTTAACAGAAAGATCAATTCGCTCTTTAAATTGCACACCCAGTTGTACAACGCTTTCAGCTACATAGGGTGCTTTAAAGCCATGCTTGTATTCCGCTGTTAATCCCGACGCGTCAAATTCAGAAATTTCTTTGGGATACCTGGCGGATGTTTGGTGCCCTTTTTTATAAATGGACTCATTGAGATGATTGATAGCGTATACGCCTGTTTCGAGGATATTTGACAATGTGTGTCTCTCTACTGAGTCGGGCCTCACAATAAAGGCAATTAATGGCGGTGAGGCGCCAATGTGTATTATCGAGTTAAAAGGCGCTAAGTTAGTTTGACCTGATTTGTTAACAGTTGCGATCAAACACAGACTTTTAAATCCCCCTGCAGAGTTAACCAGGTTTGTTCTTTCCCGTTTGTCCATTGCCATTATATTTTCAAACGACAGGTGTGTTTCCATGCTGGTCTTTGTTTTTAAGTGTAAAAAGCGCATTTATTACTTTTCCCATAAGGCAGGATTTTCAGAGGGCCTCATCATTTTCAAAACAAGCTAAAAATTATTTTTAATCATGGAGCTGTTTCTAATGTATGCGGCATGCGGGTACAAAATTAGTTATTTTGTTTAACATTATGGTTGTTATATTAAACAAAATGCTTTGTTAACAATCGATAATTCTCCAGTCATTAACCGCTAAATTGCAGCTAGTGAAGAAGAAGCCTGTAAATCAGGTGAAATATCAAGGCTGTTTTATCGACAAATCAAGCATTCAAAAATAGGTATTACTGCATGTTATTTTTCTTTAACAAGCCTTGAAACTGGTTTTTTAATCCCTGTTATTTTGCCGATAGTCAAAAACCTTTGTTAATTGGTTCGCGCTGCGAGCAATTTTTATTTAGACAGCCATAAATTACTTATTTTTACTAACATAAGATTTATTTTATTTTCGGCCCGCAAAACAGATAAAAGTTTAACCATTAGTTGACAAGGATACGTTACAGTTTATGAGAGCATCCAATTTAACGGAAAAAGATTTTGAACAACTTTTCGAGTTGTATTATGAGGGACTCTGCAGGATTGTTTTTCCTATTTTAAAAGACCAGGCCGCTGCCGAAGACGTTGTGCAGGATGTATTTGTGAAACTATGGCTTCGCAGAGATGAGCTCAGTGAAATTACAAACTTCCAGGCTTATTTATACAAATCTGTTGTTTTCAGAGCATTGGATTATTTGCGCAAACGGAAAACAGAAGGGTTAATGAAGGAGGAGCTAAAAGTAGTGCACAGCAAAATTCAGGAGCCCGATACCACGCTTGAGCAGAAAGAACTCCGCAGCGCGATTGCCCAGGGTCTTGAAAAAATGCCCGAGCAAATGCAAATGATCTTTCACCTGAGCAGGTTCAGCGGTCTTAAAAACCGCGAGGTTGCCGAGCAGTTAAAAATTTCTATAAAAACCGTTGAAAGCAATCTTTCTAAAGCCCTTAAGATCCTTGCCGAACATCTGGCAAAACTGTCTAAAAATCAAACATTTAACCTTATAATCTGGCTTTTGACAGGGTATTTGTTAAACTCATAGGGTAAAAGCCTTTTTAAACGACTAAACAATAGATGACAAATACAATGGACGATTGGGAATTAATACTCAGGTATCTTAAAAATGAGGCTTCGCAGCAAGAGAGGGAAATTTTAGAAAAATGGCTTCAGGAAAATAAGGCCAACAAGGCGCTTTTCGAACAGGTTAAAAATACCTGGGACAGTTCAGGTGCATTGGAACAAAATTTAACAATAGACAAACCAAAAGCCTGGCAATCCATCCGTCAAAAAATTGCTTCAGAAGATGAGATAACTGCGTCTCCCGGAGCTAAGAACAAATCATACCTGTCATGGTATGCCGGAATGGCCGCCTGCATTGCGATGGCTGTTTTTGCCATCTACCTGTTTCGAAGCAGCAGTTTGGAGACCGAGACACTCACGGTTAAAGCAGTTGAAGAGAACAGAACAGTTGTTCTCCCGGATTGTACCCAGGTTGTTCTGAATAAAAACAGCACTTTAATGTATCCAAAAGAATTTGACGCCAACAGCCGTAAAATCAGTTTCACCGGCGAAGCTTTTTTTAAAGTGACAAAAAATGCAGAAAAGCCCTTCATCATAGAGAATGAAAACTTTGAGGTAACTGTGCTGGGCACCTCCTTTAATATTTCGGCTTATGAAAAGAGCCAAAACTCTACCATTACTGTTGTTACGGGAAAGGTCGCGCTCAAATCGAAAGCAGGTGAGTCGATCATACTGGTGAAAGATGAAAGGGGTATAATAGATTTGGCCAACAAACAGATGACAAAACAAAAAAATTCCGACTTAAATTTTTTGTCGTGGAAAACAAAGAAGTTGGAATTCAAAGATGCTGGTTTTCAGGAAGTATGCAATAAGCTGGAAGATTATTTTGCCATTAAAATTGAGGTAAGAAACCAGGAAATACTAAAGTGTAAATTCACAGGTTTATTTGAGGATCCTGCACTTGAACAGATTATTTCTATACTCGAAAAAACGCTGAACATTAAGATGCAGGTTAATAATAAGCAGGTAATCATTACCGGCAAAGGGTGCTAATGCCTATGAGATGTTTTGCATTTATTACGCTACTTCTGGTGTTTAGCTATAGGGCTAACTCTCAGCAGCGGTTACAGGAGAAAAAAATAAATGTAACTGTTGTAAACGGTCTGTTGTCGGAAGTACTATCTGATTTGAGTGAAAAAGAAGGTCTCAGTTTTACCTATGGCAGCACAATCAACCTTTCGCAACGAGTAACAGTCAACTTAAATTCTGTTGGGCTAAGAGAAGCGCTGGATAAAATTTTCAGAACCTGTAATATCGAGTGGGAGATTATCGACAATCAGATAGTGCTGATGCCGGGCTTTAAGCCGCGTTATACGATTTCAGGCAGTTTGCGTGACAGTTTGGCCGGCGACCCCCTGCCTTACGCCACCGTAAAACTAAAAGAGACTGGCGTTTACACCTTAACTGATTTTGAAGGTAAATTTACACTTAGAAATGTGACAGAAGGTTCTCACGTATTGCTGATAAGCAGTTTTGGATACAAGACACAGCTGTCGCGGATAGAGGTAACTGACAAACTACCAAAGATCGCTGTAGATCTTTCACCGGAAGCAATTACCTTGTCTGAAACAATTGTGACTTCAGATAAGATCATCGAACGCGCCTCTGTAAGCCAGATGGAGTTAAATGCCGGGCAACTGCAGATGAATAAAGGCATATCCAATGATCCCCTCAACAGTTTAACTGCGCTGCCAGGCGTTTTGGGACGGATTGATATTTATGGCACCTCTAATATTCACATAAGGGGCGGAGAGTCATTCGAAAATCAGTTTCTCCTGGATAACATCAAATTGTCTTTTCCGTTTTATTCTATCGGTCAATCTGTTTTTAATCCCGATATGCTTGAGAAAGCCGAAGTGCTAACCGGCGGTTATGCTTCAAATTACGGTCAGTCGATGTCTTCTGTTTTTAACCTGACAACCAAAACCGGCGATTTTCAAAGGTTTAAAGGAAATGTGGATTTCAGCATATTAAACAATTCTGCGCTGGCAGAGGGCCCTATATTAAAAGATAAATGCAGTTTTATTCTGGGAGTCAGAAAAAACAATCTGGACCTGCTCAATCTGAACGAGCATTCTAAAGCTTTTTTTATGGGAGATATCAGTAGCAAAATAACCTATATTCTGAACCCGAGAACAAAAGTCAGTATCACGTCCATTAATGTGTTAGATAATCTTGATTTCACGCATTCGCCCGACTTTCGTTTAAAGTTAAGAGCTAATAATTCAATCAATGCCCAGAATGTACAGTTGCAAACCGTTTTAGGAAAAAAAACTTACAGTAAAACTTCATTCCTGCATTCCGGGTTAAACACTTCCTCCAGATTTGGAAAATACTACTATAACACTAACAATAATACCTATGGCTTGCGCGAAGACCTGAGTTATTACCCCAATCCTCAAAGCAAGATCAAAGCAGGCATTGAGGTGAATGTTGAGGGGGATGAACTAAAAGTATTTGATTATTACCGCGCCACAGACATAGCCGTTACCGATACCGCGCACTTGCTTTTGAATTTTCGCCTTCATACCACCAACCTGTCATCGGCAGTTTACGCTTTTTATGATGCCACATTTTTTAAGCGTGTTTTGCTGAATGTTGGCGGAAGATTGGATTATTCACAGCTAAATAATGGATATGATGTTTCGCCCCGTGCTACCATCGCCTATCAATTAACCCGCAACACATCAGTATCTGGCAGTTGGGGTGTTTTTAGCCAGGTGCCGGCGCTTTTCCAGTTAAATCAAAATAAAAAATTAACATCGAATCAATGCCAGCACACAATTTTATCCATTAAAAGGAATATAATTGCCGGCATGGAGGTACGGGTTGAGGCTTACTACAAAAAATATGAAAATCTCGTGATGTTCGACAAGAAACTGAATTTTACAAACCAGGGATTTGGCGAAGCAAAAGGTTTGGAATTTATTTTGAAAAAAGAGCAGGGAAATTTAAATGGCTGGGTTTCTTACGCTTTGTCTGAAAGCACGCGGCGAAGAAATTTACAGGATGCTGTATATCCCTTTTATTTCGATCAGCGGCATTCCTGTAATTTAATATTAAACTACATCCCTAAAACCTCAAACAGAAGATGGATTTTTCCTTATGCCTATAGTCTTGATTTTCGGTATGCTTCGGGTTCACCATACACCCCAATAATTGGATTAGACAGTCTTTCAGACAATCATGCTTTGGTGGCCGGCACGATCAATTCTGCGAGGAACCCCGCCTTCAATAACATGAATGTGAAAATACAATGGCTGATGAAAACAGGCAAACGCAGGCAACATACCCTTCACATTTATTTGGATGTGTGGAATGTGTTGAATTTTAACAACCTTGTGGTGCGCCAGTATGTGTTAGACAAAGAAAAAGAAACTGTATTGGTGAAAAATAACTATGCCGCGAAATTCTACCCGAATTTTGGATTGAGGTTCGATTTTAATTCCACGAACTGAGCGAAGTACTTTGCAGGTTCCTTTCCAAATCCTAGTATAATCTGCTTTCAAAAAAAAAACATAATGGCGAAATGCAGCTATTCCCGGATATTCGCACGAAAATACTATGCTATGCATCCGGTTTAACATATTTTTAGTTTTAACGCATAGGGTAATTGGTTTTTCACACGACTTATTAAAAAGGGGTCAAACCCGGCTAATTATTATAAACCTTAAAACTAAAAAAATGACAAAAAGACTATTTATCCTGGGAGTTGCTTTAACATTGAGCGCCCTGTCGACCAAAACCAAAGCGCAAACCGCTTCGTTGCAGGTGATTCACAATTGTGCGGACGCAGCAGCTGGCACTGTGGATATTTATGCAGGCACTAGCTTGTTGATCAACAACCTTCAGTTTCGTTATTCCTCGCAGACCTTTACGAATATTCCTGCTGCAACAGTATTAACTATCGGTGTAGCACCTGGAACATCAACTGCATCTACACAATCAATTGCTACTTTTACAGTTAATTTTGCGCCAAACAGTTTAAACATTGTGGTTGCCGACGGCATTGTTTCCCCAAGCGGTTACAGCCCTTCAAACGCAGTTGCGCCCTTCAGGTTAAGCACCTACACAGCCGGAGTGTCAGCCGCCCCTAATGCAACTACAACCAGTTTACTGGTGCACCATGGCAGTACGGATGCACCAACTGTTGACATTGTTGCGCCATTGACAGGTCCTAATCCTACCTCACCAAATATTCTCGTCAACAACGCCTCCTATCCGGTTTTTGCACCTTATTTAAATTTGCCTACTGCCAATTACAACATCCAGGTGCGCGACCAGTTTTCGGAAAATGTAGTTGCTGAATACGTTGCCCCATTGTCTACGCTCGGCCTTGGTGGCGCAGCGCTTACCGTATTGGCCAGCGGTTTTTTGAATCCGGCGACAAATAGTAACGGACCTGCTTTCGGACTGTATGTAGCTACTTCATCTGCAGGATCTTTAATTCCATTGCCAACTTCTACAATTACATCTACAAGATTACAGGCAATTCATAACTGCGCTGATGCTGCTGCAGCTCAGGTTGACGTTTGGTTCAAATCAGCTGCAACCGGCACAGCTCCTATTGTTCTTATCAATAATTTTGCTTTCAGAAGCGCTTCGCCTTTTATTGATGTTCCTGCAGGTCAAACGGTTACAGTGTACATCGCGCCTCCAACCAGCACCAGCGTGGCTTCTGCATTAGCAACATTTACCTACAATTTATCTTCCGCTTCCAAATACCAATTGATCGCGAGTGGCATCGTGAGTGGCTCGGGATATACACCAGGATCATCCGCTGCACCGTTTAATTTGATTGCCAACGCGACCCTGAGAGAACGCTCTCTTAATGCCATTAACACCGACGTATTGGTTTTCCATGGTGCCACCGACGCCCCAGCTGTTAACGTTGCAGCTGAAGGTGCGGGCACAGTTGTGTCCAATATCAGTTATGGTTCCTACAATGCAAGTGGCTATCTGCAATTGGCATCAAACACAGCGGCTGGCAATTATACACTATATGTAACCAATACAGCAGGAACAGCAACTGTAGCTACTTACCTTGCTCCATTAAATACCCTGGGCCTTTCAGGAAGTGCTATTACCGTATTAGCAAGCGGATTCTTAAACCCGGCTAATAACAGCAACGGCCCTGCATTTGGTCTTTGGGTGGCTTTAGCAACCGGTGGCACTTTAATTCCTCTTCCTGCCCTGACCACTGGCACTGCAACAGGAATCAACGAAACAGTTGATCTTCGCAACACCGTGTCGGTGTATCCCAACCCATTTGCTGATCAGATCACCATCAATAATGGTAGTTTAAGTACAGAAGTACAAATCTCAGATCTTACTGGTAAGGTAATTGGAACACAAAAATCCGAAGCAGGCATTATAGAATTAAATACAAATAATTTAAGTGCCGGTGTTTATTTACTTAAAGTATCAAGCCAGGGTGCTACATTAACATATAAAATTGTCAAATAGTTACATCTTGGGTTTGTGTGAAAGGCTGTTCCATTTGGGACAGCCTTTTTTATTATTTATTATCGGGACTTTTACCTTAAAACCGATCAGCAATTAAGAGACACACCTTTTCAAAGCATCGACTTCAAACTCTATGATCGGGCTTGTCTGATTGTTATTGTGAGTGACCTGGTGCTGAACGATCGCTGTATATTATCCTGTTCTTAGTTTTGTGGGTTCTTCACGACTGCGCTCGAAATGACAATCCTCGATGCCATGTTGGGTACTATCTCAATCAGTTTAATTTCCGGTATTCGAGAGGCGTCATGCCTGTTTTAGTTTTAAAAAGCCGCGAAAAGTACTGCGGGTATTCAAAGCCAAGTGTGTAAGCCAATTCGCTTACTGTTTTATCAGAGCCAAGTAAGAGGTTTTTTGCTTCTTCAATCAAATAATAATGTATCCTGTCTTGTGCATTCATACCGGTTTCCCTTTTTAAAAGGTCACTGAGATAGTTTGACGAAAGATTAACCTGGTCTGCCAGATATTTAACGGATGGCAAACCCTCTTCTCTTAAATTGTTTGATTGAAAATAACGCGTTAACACATTTTCAATTTTTGTGAGCAGGTCACTGTTGGCCGTTTTCCTTGTGATAAACTGCCTGTCGTAATACCTCCTGCAATAATTGAGCAGCAATTCAATGTTTGAAACAATTAACGTTTGGCTGTGCCTATCGATGTTTTCCGATAACTCGGCGTCAATTTTTTGCGCGATCTCGTTGAGTGTTTCTTTCTCTTTATCCGACAAGTGCAATGCCTCGCTGGTTTCGTAAGCAAAAAAAGTATAGTCTTTTATTGTTCGCCCCAAGGAGGTGCCACGAACCAGATCCGGGTGAAAGAAAATGCCCCAGCCATTAATTTCACTTTTATCCTCTGAGGTTTCGTCGAATGCAATCACCTGTCTTGGACCAATACACAGCAGGCTGCCATCCTGAAAATCGATGGATTTCTGGCCATACTTCAGTTTGTTGAGGCAATGGTTTTTAAACAGAATGGAATAACAACCCGAGGTCATTTTTATCTCAGCGTTAATTTCCCCAGGGTACTTAGAAAAATCAATTACCGCAACCAGGGGATGTTTCACCCTTGCTTTAGGAATTAACCTGAACATTTCTGTGATGGTTTCAAAATGAATGAAGTTGCTCATGAATCTTAGCAGATCTAATTTAAAGTACAGTTTGTAATTTACGAAGCACTTAAAACTATTTTGTCAAAAACCCTGTCTCCAAACCATTTGCGGATAAAAATCATCGGTTTTGCCAGAAAACCTTTTACGTATCTTATTTTTGGTTTATTCACGGTTGCAGCTTTTACAATTACCCTGGCCAATACTTCCTGGCTGGTGAGGTTTTTTCCGGAATACAACTTTGACATAGTTTCAACAGCTTTATTTGCGCCCGCGGCGTAGGCACCATGTCCGGATGTTTTCTTTAAATTTTCGGCGGCAATCTGGCCCCAGGGTGTTTTTATACCTCCTGGCTCAACAATCACCACATCAATGCCAAATGGTTTCACTTCCAGCCTTAAACAATCTGACCAACCCTCCAGGGCATGTTTTGTAGCATGATACCATCCGCCATAAGGCGTGTAGATCTTACCGCCCATGGAAGATATATTGACGATGCGGCCGAATTTATTTTTGCGCATCCCCGGCAAAACCAATTGTGTGATGCGTGCCAGACCAAAAATATTCACTTCAAATTGCCTGCGGGCTTCATCAATGCTTACTTCCTCAATTGCGCCATACGACCCGTAACCCGCGTTATTGATCAGTACATCAATTTTGCCTTCCTTTTCAAGAATTGTGTTGACACATTTTACAATAGATTCATCCTGTGTAAGGTCCAGCGATATAACCGATATGCCTTTGCTCTCAAGCGATTTCATTTCGTCAACGCGTCTTGCTGCGCCATACACTTTATAACCCTGCTGGCTCAACAGTATGGCTGATGATTCTCCCATGCCGGATGAAGCGCCTGTAACCAATGCTACTTTTTTCATTTTTGTTTGTTTTAATTTTATAACACAAAGGTAGTGTTTGCAAGGAGCCTGGTGTTGATACAAAAAACGGTTTATTGTATACAAATCATCTTTTGCCGGTCTGTAGGCCAAAAAATCCAGTAAACCTGAATACAAATTTTGGTGCCGGACGCATTAATCGCATTTAGCTGCCTTTACTTACGTTTTAAGTTAAAATGACTCTTTGTGGCTCAATACCGCCCGGCCGAACGCCTATTGCAGGTTTAAACAGGAAAAATCTGAATGAGACAGGCACCTGGTTTTGTGAGATTTTATCGAACCTGCTTCAATACTGGCAAGATTTAAGTTTTTGTGTTGGGTAGATTTTATTGTCAGCCTTTGCCGTTTATTTTTTCGCAAGGCTAAACAAATAGCAAACCCAACTTATTTAGTAATTTTGTATTCCAATTTCACCGTTAGTATGATCAATCCAAATTCCATTTTTAGTGATGCAGCGCTGAACAAAGAAATTGAGCTGAACGCCAGACTTAAACAGGTCAGGAAAGGCGATGTGCTCATTAAACCCGGCGATGCCATCGTTTATATTCCAATTGTACTAAAAGGGAGTATTCGTGTGATCAGGCAAGACCCTGATGGTCTTGAGGTGTTTCTTTATCACCTGTATCCTGGTCAGACCTGCGCCATGTCGCTCACCTGTTGTCAGTCCGGAAAAAAAAGCATGATCAAAGCACTGGCCGAAGTGGATTCGGAGGTTTTGCAGATCCCTGTGGTGCTCACCGAAGACTGGTATAAATACCCCGAATGGAAAGCATACATCAGCAACAATTATAACAACCGTTTTGCAGAACTCATGCAGGTAATCGACCTTATTGCCTTCAGTCACATGGATAAGCAGCTATTGCACTACCTCGAAGAACGCTCAAAAGCTTTAAACACAAGGGTCATTGAAATCACGCACCAGGAAATAGCCGACGAACTGCACGCGCACCGTGAAGCCATTAGTCGCTTGTTACGGACCATGGAACAAAAAAAACTGCTCAAACTGGGCAGAAATAATATCGAAGTCCTTACAGGCAAATAAGTCCGGTCGTAGCCTGATTAAAATCATACGCTTATCCAACAAATGTTACCAAGGGAATAGAATCTCTGTATTATTATTGTATTCAATTAAAACCAAATAGTATGAAAAAGAATATGGGTACCGCAGACAAAACAATCAGAATACTTGTAGCATTGGTAATCATTGCTTTGTATTACACCAAACAGATCTCAGGTCTCACAGCCATTATCGGACTTATTCTCTCCGGCATTTTTATCCTGACAAGCTTTATCAGTTTTTGTCCCTTGTACCTGCCTTTTGGGATTTCCACCAGGAAAAAGGAATAAAAAGTATTTGTTCGCATGATATCAAGCAGGTGCAAACACCTGCTTTTTTTATATAAGATAAAGTGAACCTTATCCAACAAATGTTACAAAATTCCGAGGATTGAATGCTGAAATTTGTGTCATCAATGAAAAAACCGATTTTAAAATACAAACTCGAAATTCTGGGGGTGCTGATGGGTTCTGTTGCAGGGTGGCTTTACTGGTATTATTTTGGTTGTGCATCCGGCACATGCGTCATTACCTCCAGCCCGGTTAACAGTTCCTTATACGGCGCTTTACTGGGAGCTTTGCTTTTAGGTTTACTGAAAAAAGAAAACAAAAGAGAAGATCAAAAAACACAATCTGAAGCAGAGCAAACTCACTTTGTAACAAAAAAGAATAAAAAATGAAAAATATAGAAGAACTCATCAAATCTGGCAAAGCCAAAATTGTAGACGTTAGAACTCCGGCAGAGTTTTCTGGAGGCCATGTTGAAGGAAGCGTGAATATCCCCCTGCAGGAATTACCACACCGACTGGAGGAATTCAGGCAAATGGAAAACATTGTGCTGTGCTGTGCATCAGGCAACAGAAGCGGTCAGGCGGCAGCTTTTCTGAAAAATAATGGCATTGCCTGTGAGAATGCAGGATCGTGGTTAGATGTAAATTGTTATTGTTAAATCTATAAAATTAAAGAAATGATACAAACACTTAAAAATCTGTTGGGCATTGGCCCGAAAGTAAATATGGAAGAACTGATCGCGGGCGGTGCACAAATAATTGATGTGCGTTCAAGAGGTGAATACGCCGGTGGACATTTAAAAGGATCGGTCAATATTCCTCTTGACCTCCTGCCTGATAACATTAAAAAGTTAAAGGGTAAAGCGCATCCGATTATAACCTGCTGCGCTTCGGGCATGAGAAGTGGATCAGCAAAAAGTTTTCTGAAAGCACAGGGCTTCACCAACGTGCATAACGGGGGTTCATGGCACAGTTTAAAAAAATACAGTAAAAAATAAGACATGTTAAAAGACTGGAAACAAAGGTTAACTCACGGATGGGGTTTTATGAGATTGTTCAGGCTGGGACTGGCAATTCTGGTGCTCATCGAGGCATGGAAAAATACTGAAATTTTGTTTGGTGTACTGGGAAGTATACTTCTTTTTCAGTCGCTGATGGATGTTGGCTGCTGCGGGTCAGGCGGTTGTGATATCACTCAGGTAAAAACTAAAGAAAAATCGGGATCAATTGATTCAAAAGAGGTCACCTTTGAAGAAATAAAGTAATTAAAAAACCATGGTGGTTCCTGAAATTATATATTCAACCATAAATAATAAATGCCCGCGCTGTCACAAAGGACGGATTTTCGAAAATAACTTCGCGTACAATCTTAAGAACGGTGTGAAAATGAACCCCGGTTGTTCGCAGTGTGGGTTGAAATACGAAAAGGAGACCGGTTTTTTTTATGGAGCCATGTACGTGTCTTACGCGCTCATGTCTGGCATTTTGATCATCTGGTTTCTAAGCGATTTGTTATGGTTGCACTTTGAAGCATTGACGCTTGCAAGCCTGGTTGTGTCTACAATGATTGCTCTTTTCCCTGTGGTTTACCGCTGGGCAAGGATAATCTGGCTAAACTTTTTTGTTCGCTACGACAAAGCCTGTTTTACTGCAAAAACAGATTCTGAAGAACTGCAAATAATAAAATTAAAGGAAAAATAATGAAAACACTTATTGCGATTGAGAATCTGAAGTGCGCTGGCTGCGCGGGAAGTATAAAAAAAGGTCTTCGTTCCTTTAGCGAACTAGAAGATGTTAAAGTTGATCTTGACCAGGAGACCGTGGAAGTGTCATACACAGATGCCCTCTCACTGAATAAAATTAAAGAAAAACTTGCCTCCATGGGATATCCCGAACGGGGAACCAAATCAGGCCTGGGCAAGCTGGCAGCAAACGCTAAATCCTATGTCAGCTGCGCAATAGGAAAACTTTCAAATGAAGAACAAGATGACAAACTTTGAAAACATAATTAACTCCGGCAAGCCTGTGCTTGTTGACTTTTCTGCCGAGTGGTGCGGACCGTGTAAAATGATGCAACCTATTCTTGCGCAGCTCAAAACGATGATCGGTGATAAAGCGACAATCTTAAAAGTGGATGTAGACAAGAATCCGGAGGCCGCCAGCCAGTTCCAGGTAAGAGGTGTGCCTACCTTACTCATCTTTAAGAACGGAGCAGTCAAATGGCGGCAATCAGGTGTGGTTCCGGCAGATCATCTGAAACAACTTATCGAACAAAACTATTAATATGGAAACAGCACATTTTTACGAAGTGTCAGTTAACTGGCAAAATCAACGAATGGGAACAATGAGTTCACCAGAATTAGAAACCTCTATTGCCGTTGCCACGCCGCCGCAATTTCCAAAAGGCATGCCGGGAATATGGTCTCCTGAACATTTATTTGTTGCAGCGATCAACAGTTGTTTAATGACCACCTTTTTATCAATTGCCGAAAATTCAAAACTTGAATTTGAGAGTTTTGATTCCAGAGCGGTTGGCAAACTTGAACAGGTAGAAGGAAAATACATCATGAGCGAAGTTACATTGATGCCGGTTCTGACATTGCTGAGCGACGAACACAGGGAAAGGGCCGAAAGGGTTCTTCAAAAGTCGGAAGCAAACTGCCTGATCTCAAATTCAGTTAAATCGAAGATAATTTTCAGTCCTGAAGTAAAAATTAAATCTTCTGTGTCCCTATGAGGCTTTATTTTCACACGATCGCTATAGTGCTGGTCATGCACTTGTCATCCTGCCAGAACCAAAGTTCGGCGACTGATCATAAAACCAGGAATGGCAGCGTCAATGCCATTCAGACAAGCCTTTCGGATGACGATTTTGAAAAAAAACTCTCAGAGCTTGAAAATCCACAGTTGCTTGATGTCAGAACCCCCGATGAGTTTAAACAAGGGCGGTTAAAAGCCGCCATCAATTGCGATATCAATTCAGGTGATTTTGAAAAGCAAATTGCGGGTCTTGATAAAAAAAGACCTGTCTTGGTGTATTGTCTTTCTGGTGGCCGCAGCGCCTCTGCCGCTGATTTATTGGCAGAAAAAGGCTTTTTAGTGGTTTATGATCTGGCGGGCGGCATCATGAAATGGAACGCAAAAAACAAACCCATAGAAAAAGGAGAAATGACTGTCGGAACAGGCGGCTTGTCAACAAGTGATTTTCAGGAGCTGATCAATTCTGAAAAACTTGTTTTGGTAGACTACCATGCCAAATGGTGTAAGCCCTGCCAGAAGATGGCGCCCATGCTGGAGGCGCTTGCAGCAAGGCAAAAAGACAATCTCAAGCTGGTTAAAATTGACGCCGATGAGAACAAACAACTCTTAAAAGAAAACGCAGTTGAAACTGTTCCGGTTTTGGAACTTTATAAAAACGGGAAAAAGATCTGGATTCACGAGGGTGAAATTTCTGAAAGTGAATTGCTGGAACAAACCGGGCTTTATTAACGACAACCGGGAAGCAGAAGCATTTCTGAATAAAAACGCTTCTGTTTTCGGTAATTTTAAATTTTCACCACAACTTTAATAGTCGCGAAGAGGATTTCGTCAAAGTAATTCAGTCAAAACTTATTTAACAGCTTCTTAAAAGCCTTGTTTTTTTCTATTCCTTCACCAGTTTTACAACCCTAAGCCCTGATTGGGAGATGATCCTGACATAATACACGCCGGCAGGTTCAGCACTCAGATCCAGCTTGCTGCCTGCTTTTATTGCTGCCTTTGTTTTTACAAGTTTGCCGAGCGCGTCAACAATCTCCACCGCCGACACTTCCTGTGTACCTTCAAGTACAAATTCTCCCCTGGTTGGGTTCGGTATTACCTTAATTAATGAATTTTCATCAAGTCTGTCACGTAAGCCAACATCGTAACTGACGCAGCCAAAGTTTTCTGAAGTGCAACCAAGCGCGTCAGACACGGTAACAGTATAACAACCCATAGAAGCGCCGTTTACCACCGCGGCATTGGTATTGCCGGGCATCCAGGTGTAGGAGTAAGGCGCGTTGGCTCCGGATGCTGAAACTGATAACACGCCATCGGTACAGACGATGCAGCTTACATTGGATGCCACTACAGTAGTGGTAGGGCGGGGCTTAACCGACACGCTGAAAACGAGCGAGGCAAAACAAGAGGCACTGCTGAATCCTGTAACCGTATAATTGGTTGAAGATGACAATGAAACGCTGATGCTTGAACTGCCGGCGCCTGTGTTCCATGAATAGGTGGACGCGCCGGATGCCGTGATGGTGGACGGTTCATTGATACATACACTCTGTGCATTAACCGCAATCACAGGTGCCGGCACAACGCTGATGGTCACTAATTTTACCGCGCTGCAGCTGCCGCTTGTGGCAATTACAGTATAAATTGTGGTTACTGAGGGGCTCAACGATACACTTGCAGTGGTAGCTCCGGTGCTCCAGCTATAACTGCCTGCGCCTGTAGCGGTTATTACCAGCGGGATTCCCAGACAGCTTTGGCCGGATGGGGCATTAAAAGTGAGTGTGTTGTTCATCGTGAACTGCTGGCTGTTGTTATTGTTGATGCTGTTGTTATCTGCAGCGCCGTTGGGCGAAGCAACACTCACATTAAACACGTGTGGTCCCGAATTGGGAAAACTGATCTGTGGTAAATTAACCAACGCTGAACTGTAGGGTGCAAGGCTGCCGCTCCAGGTCATGGTCTGTGTGTTTACACCGTCTACATTAAAGCTCAGAATGGCACTGGTAATGGTATTTGCACCGTAATTGGTGAGGTTAATGGTAGGGTTAATGAAGTTGCTGCATATCACCTGCGAATAACCCGGTGCCGAAACAAATGAGATGCCTGCATCGAGCGCTAAGGCCGGAAGGTTACACACCGTTGAGGTAATAAGCGCAGCCCGCATGGGCGAATTGGTGAGTATCAGCTGCGCGCGGAATTTCTGATCAGCACTGAACATGTACATACAGGCGTCATCCGTATAGTCCATATAGTTCATGGTCATTTCGCCGGTAGTGTTACCAGTGCAAACACCAAGTTTGTATGGGTAGGTAGGGCAGCCAAAGTTCGAGTTCTGGGCAGGCGGCGTGTCGTTACAATAATCGGTGGCGCAGGTATTGTCACCCCAGATGTGGCGCAGGCCAATCCAGTGTCCCACTTCATGGGTGACCGTTCTTCCTTTGTTATAAACGCCAAACTGCCCGGTGCCAATGCTTCCAAAGGCGGTGTTCAGGATCACCACGCCGTCGGAAGTGGTCGATCCGAAAGAACCGGTAAGGCCCGACAGACCCGATGTGCCGGGATTTGGAAATGTGGCATACCCGAGCAGGCCGCCGGATAGCGGGCAAACCCATACATTCAGGTAACGGTTAGGATCCCAGATGCTGTTAGGTTTTACGGTATTATCGATGTAGGTTGAAGAGTAGGGCATTGCGTTCCAGCCATTGGCGATGCGATTGATCCTGTCTATCCCTGGTTCGGCAAGCACGCCTCCGGTGGGATTCACAACGGCAAGGCAGAAATTTACACCGAATTTACCGATCAGCGGTTTAAAAACAGCAGGTATCAGAATGGTATCGGCATTGTTGCCATTAAAATCTTTGTTGAGGATGTTGATCTGATCCACTACCTGGGCGGCGTTCAGATTATTACCACTGGTGGCAAAGGCTGAATTGATGGCCTCGTTGTTATGGATGATGTGTACAATAACCGGGATGTTGAAAATAGATTGAGTGCCATTACCATTGCCGGGCTTTGCTGCGGCATTGGGCGTAATTCCGGCAACCCAGCTTTCAAATTGTTGCGGCAGAATGGGTGTTCCGCAAGTTCTCCCGGTGTTGTTAACCTGTGCGTTCATTGTAAATGCAAAAGCGATCAGGCAGGCAAGTAAATTTTTTTTCATATTGTTTGTTCTACGATTTGTGGGCTTTCTTAAAATGGATTTTATAAAGATAAAAAAAAGTACTGAAAAATTCCGAAAAGAAAGCGGAATATGGAACTGACGACTTTTTCAGATCCTGATACCAATTAAGGTCACATCGTCAACCTGTTCATGATGTCCTTTCCATTCCATAAAGGCAGTCTGTAGCAGTGTTTTCTGTACCTTGACAGGTTCGCCGGACATGCTGAGCAACAATTCCTTCAGTTTTTTGTGCTTGAATTTTTTTCCTTTTTCTCCGCCAAACTGGTCGGGCAGACCGTCGGTGAGCGTGTAGATCATGTCTCCCGGGTAAAGCGCAAAGTGATGTTGTGAGAAAGGCACATGGTCGCGGTCGTGTTTGCCCGCAGGCATTTTATCGGGTCTCAGTTCTAACAGCTGTAGCTCACGAGTTTGCTGTTCCCGGCGCACGATCCATACGGGGTTATTCGCCGCTGCGTAAGTAAGTTGCATGGCTTTAAAGTCGAATGAGACCACACTGCAATCCATGCCGTCTTTTCCTCCTTCAGCACTGCCGTCTTTTTTAAGGCGGTCGATGATTTTACCTCGGGTATGATCAAGTATGAGCGAAGGCGCGGAGATCTTTTCTTCTTCTACGGTGGCTTCCAGGCAGGTAATGTTGAGGATGCTCATAATAGCGCCCGGAACGCCATGACCTGTGCTATCGGCAGTTACAAGGGCAAACTGCCCGTTAGACAACACGGCGGCCCAATAAAAATCTCCACTCACCACATCTTTCGGCTGGAAAAAAACAAAGTAGTCTTTCAGATGCTGATCAAGCAGGTTGGTGGAGGCGAGGAAGGTATGTTGAATGCGTTCAGCGTAATTAATGCTGTCGGTGATCTCACGGTGCTTGTGTTCCACGAGATGTTTCTGCTCTTCGATCACATCTTTCTGCCGCATGACTTCCGCGGTGCGTTCCTGTACTGTTTTTTCCAGCAGCACTTTTTCTTTCAGCAATTGTTTGGTGCGCATGCGGATAAACAAAAATACCGCGGCCACCAGCGCGGCTGCATAACCCAGGTAAGCCCACCAGGTGCGGTACCAGGGTGCGGCAATCGCAAAAGAGAACTGGTCGGCGCTACTCACCGTTCCATATACATTCCTGCACCTCACCATGAAAGTGTAAGCGCCCTCCCGCAGATTTGTAAAAACCGCTTTGGTTTCAGGGCTCCATTTGCTCCAGGTGGTGTCATGACCTTCGAGCCGGAAGGAATACATATTTTTATGGGGATCTTCATAAAACAATCCAATGTATTCAACACTCAACGAATTCAACGCGTAGTCAAATTTTGGAACGGCTTTATCATGCGCGCGCATGGTAGCGTTTCCGAAGAGAGTAACTGAGTCACGGCCGAAGGACACCTTTCTGATCATGGCATTAAAAGCGCTCCCGAATTCCTTTTTGTTATTCACCTCGTAGCGGATAAGACCGTCATCGGCCCCGATCCAGCAAATGCCACCCTCCTGGAAAAAACAATGCACCTGACCTTTGTCAATGGCAAGGAACGGCACCGCAAGCGCTGTTCCTTTTTTACGATCGTAAAGCATCACCTGGTTCGCAATGCTCAGCCACACCTTCTCCTGCGCCGGGTAAATTTCAGTGACCTGCTCATCGATCACAAGGCCATCGAGGAATGATGCCAACTCAAATTTATTTTTTTTGTTATACCTGTAAACGCCTACGGAAGTGCCAAAAACAATCTGCCCCTCCAACGCAAAGGGCCTGATAAATTCGTTCGACAAACCATCAGGAAAACCTATCCATTCGGAGCGGTTCCTGAAATCACCGCCGATACTTATTCTGAATACACCTTCCTGCAGGGTACCTGCCCAAACCACTGTTTCATTTTTGGTGCCCGACGAAGGATCCGGTTTTAAAGAAACAATACCAGCCTGGATGTCTTCTGTTTTTTTCACCGGCAGCCATCGCCGGTCGTAAATAAAAAGGCCCTGTTCGTTTCCAATCAGCCAGGCCTCGTGAATATCGTCAGCAATGAGCGACCGGCATTTGACCGTTGAGACTTTTTTAATGGAGGAAGCTGCTAGAATATAAACCCCTTCATCACCCGCCGCCACTAGCCCTTCGGGTGTTGGCACGAGACACCAGATCTGTCCTTCGACCCCGCTTATTTTTATAAAACGATCTCCCGCCTCGCTTCCCGTTTCGTTGCGTTTAAAAAGCCCTGAAGATGAAGCCACGTAAAGAGAGTTGTCATAGCTGATCACCTGATGTACGGCGCCTGTAAGTCCTGATTCGTCGGAATAAAAAGAGATTGGTGAATTGTAAGCCACCTTGCTGATGCCGTTGTTTAGCGCCAGCCATAAATTCTGTTGCCGGTCTTCAAAGAGAAATTTAACGTCGTCAACCCGCAGACCGTTATCCTTGTTAATGACGGCTATTGTTTTCCCGGTTGAATCCAGAATAAATACACCCCTGCTGAGTGTATTAAACGCCAGTGAGCCCTTGCTGAGGCGCTGCCCACCATAAATACCGGCGGCGATCAGTTCATCGCTGCTGGTCTTAAATGGGCTGAACCTTTCATTTTCGTTGGTGGCGGCGGGATTGTATTTCCAGAGCCCAAGTTCCATGGTGCCAATGAGTATTTCACCATGGCTGCCAATGGAAGTCATGCAAAAAATGCCCCGGTCAGAAAAAATCTCACTGCCACTTATCATTTCCAGCACATCGCCGTTCAGTCGCAGCAGTCCGCTCTGTCGTTCGCGCACATAATAATTGCCCTTTACTGAAAATGAAGTATGAAAGGTTGTGGCAGGGGAAATAACCTTTAACGAGGAGTCGGGCAGTCGTATAAAAATCTTCTCCTGGCTTTGGAAAATAACCCTGCCGGCTGTCACACATACACTCATAACGCGTCCGAAATCCCTGTCCTTTTCTTTGATCAGCGGCATAAGCGACCTGTAGCTAAGCTTTCCATTGCCGGTCGTTTCTAAAAATCCAAATTCCGATTGCGATCCAACGTAAATGGTGCCTGATGAATCCATTGCCATAGAGGTAACATAGGCGCCTTCTTTAACGTTAATGAACTCCCAGTTTTTTCCGTCGAATTGTAACAGTCCGTTTGCGTTGCCAAAATAGAGTAAACCTTTTTGGTCCTGCAGTATGCATAAATTCTGTGAACTTCTGAGCCGGCCGTAATCACTGAGCGAATAATTGCGTACGGGTAAATTGGCAGGTTGTCCCGCCAGGTGAGGCAGTTGCGAAAAAAAGAGAAAAAAAAGGCTGAATAACTTCATCGCGGCTGTAGGTGCTTAAGGCGTGTTTTCAGAACGACTTAAAGTTCTTTTTAAGCCAGCGCCCTAAGTTGTCGGCATCAGTTCTGCCGTAAAATTCATCGAGATAAGAAAGCACATCGAGGGTCACCTGGTCTTTTCTTTTCGCGGGCGAAGCATCAATTATCATTTGTACCTCTTTTACCAGCTGTTGATTTTCAGGCACCACCACTTCAAATTCTGCCACCTGCATGCTTTTTTTGTTATCCATGTAGTTGAGTTTAACCGCCGTGGACTCTGGATAAGAAATGGCATTTCCATCCACGCGAAACAACTCATTTTCGACAATGAGCAGGGTGTCGTGGCGATAACGCAGCTGTTTGTTGATCGCTTCTGCTTGATAGGGATAGCTCAGGTAAAAAAAGCTGTTTTGATTCATGGGGAAAGCTCCTGCATGAATTTGCGTGCGCACTTCGTTCAACAAAAGTATTTTGCCGCTAAAGTGATTCCGCAGATCGTTTTGATTAATGATGGCCCCTGCCCGTGAACTGATGTTCGCTATGGGCGGCAACAGGTTTGTCTTTACAGCGCTGTTTGAAACCTGGGGATTGCTCGCGCTAAGAATTAGCCGCCCTTTCTGCGAACTGATTACGGAGGCTTTGGCATCAGGTGTTTTAAATACAATGAGGTCAGTGGCAAGGATTTCGTCACCACTTGAGAGCGACGCGCCTGTTTCTTTAACAACAATTGACCCGATCACCTTGATGACTTTGTATTTGTCGCTGGCGGAAACGCTTGTCGCATAAAAAATCGCAAAAAGCGTCAGCTGAACACGGGTGCATTTTCTCATGGTGGGGTTTGATTATACAAACAAAAATAAGTTTTAGAATTCTAAAAACCAACACGGGTACATCATGAAAATTGTCTCTTCAAAGTGAAATATATTTGTATATTTATCGCGTTACGCTTTAATTATTGCAATCAATGATACGGCTAAGACTGATCTGTCTCTTACTGGGCTGGTTTATTCCCGCAGGGCCGCTGAGCGCTCAACAACCGGGTTTTGAAATGCAGGCAGGCCATACCTCTCACATTTCATGGCTTTCGTTTTCACCTGACAACGAATTCCTGTATTCGGGCGAGCAGGGTAACGCTTCAGCCACCATGTGGCATGTCAGGTCCGGCAAAAAGCTCCGTTCCATTAGTCCCAACAGGCACATGCAGGATTCGCTGCTTTTTGGTTATAAAAAAATGACGCCAGATACCTCAGGAGATGTCAATTTCTGGTATGGCACCAAGGTCAGAGGAACAAAATTGCTTGAAACCAAAGACACCCTGTACATTGCCACACGGCATTCTATAAAAGCGCTCTACCACAAAAATGGAAAAATTGCTTCGCGCATGCTTTATTACCATGGGATGAGTCGGGAGTACCGGCTTTTAATACAGGCCGGCGAAAAATTGATATCGGCCGACGATCATGGAAACGTGATCATTACAGACCTGAAAGGCGGGCACCTTCGCGTGTTCAGCTTTTCTAAAATTCCGGTGACCGTATTGCGCGCCTCCAACAACAAGCAGCTACTGGCAGTTGGAAATGTGAACGGCCAGGTTTTCACGATCGATCTTAATAACAGTAAAGTGATCACTGAATACAAAGGGTTGAATAAGAGAATTACCAGGCTCGATTATTCCAATGACGGAAACACCTTGTATATCACCAAGGAAGATGAAGTACTGACTTATAATTTTAAAACTAATGTTTCTAAAAAACTGTATCTGCCCAACAAGATCAGCGATGTAAAAATCGACACCATTATTAAAGATTCACTTGTTTTGTTAAAGTACGTTTCGGGTTATTTATTTAACGGGCGCTGGAACCTTTCTAACAATTCCTTTAACGCCAGGGAGATTATCTTCGTAAAAAAGGGCGACATGACTGTAGGGTCTTATACGCCAACCCTGAGGCAGGATAGCGCTGAATTTAACGGACAAACGTTTGTGAAAACCGGTAGTGTGTTGCTGATAAAAAAGCAAGGCGCCCCGGATACGACCGTCAGCTTTGGGAATAGTAACATCACTGCGATAAAGGTTAATAAAATTTACAATTACATCAGCGTGGCAACTTTAGACGGTAAGATCCATCATTACCACCTTGCCACAAAACAACATTTATTTTCGAGCCTGGTTCTGAACCCCCTCATTTATATGCATGTGCTACCTAACGGTTACTACTTTGCCTCCAAACATGTTTTTAAGTTTGTGAATTGTGTGCGTGGTAACAAATTTATCCCCGCGCACCAGGTTGACGCACAGTTTAACCGGCCCGATCAGTTGATCGACTATATACCACAACTTGATCCGGTAGTTGCGGAGGCAATCAAAAGCAGTTACGCGAAGAGAAGTGTCAGCAGGGAACAGGCCTTTCTGCCAGGTATCCTGTCGGAAGTAGCGCTTTCTGCAGAAAGATCCGGCCTGGAAAAAGGCATGCTGGGCCTGGAGATGAAAGCTACTTCTGATCGGGCACCCGTGGTGAAAATCCATTTGATGGTAAACGGGGTAGAAGAAGAAATTGTTCAGGTGTCGCAGGGAAAAAATATTGCAGTGAGCTATACTGTTGAGTTGTCGGCAGGTGAAAACCAGATAGAAATTTTCGCGGAAGATTCCCTTAAAAATTTCTCGAACAAAGTAACCATTTTTGAAACCTATCAAACGCGGGTTAAACCCCAGCTCTACCTTGTGTGTTTGGGCTCAGGGCGCTTCGAGCAATCCAAATACAACCTTAACTACGCGGCTAAAGACGCGCACGACATCCTGCAGCTTTTTTCTACTTTAAACAATTACAGTAAAATAAACAGGCTTGAGTTTTTGAATGAAAACGTGAGGCGATCGAATGTGGAGGAGATAAAAAAGTTTCTTGAAACCGCGGGTAAGAGGGATTATGTGGTGTTATTCTATGCAGGTCATGGCATCCTCGACAAGGATATGGATTATTATCTTTCTGCTTATGGCGTAGACTTTATGAACCCGAAGGCGCAGGGGATAGAATATGCTCAACTGGAGGATGTATTAAGAAATTGCCGTTCGAGACAAAAATTGTTTTTGATTGATGCCTGTCACAGCGGCGACATTGATAAAGGGGCAAGTAAGGCTACAAGCGCTGCGGTTCAACAGTTTACCGGTGAGGTCGTGTTCAGGTCTGCCAGTACCGGAAACACGATCAGCCAGAATGAGTTGAGTATTCTGCTTTCGAAGGAATTATTTGCCAGCGGAAGCAATAACTCGGGTATTTCCATCATTGGCGCTTCTATGGGAAGCCAGCTGGCGCTGGAAAGTAACCAATGGAATAATGGCGTGTTTACCAAGGCGCTCCTCAGCGGGCTGGGAACCAGGGGCAAACGAGCAGGCGCCGACTACAACCACGATAGGAAAGTGATGTTGAATGAACTCCAGTTCTTCGTCTACAAAAAGGTTGAAGAACTGACCAACGGCAGGCAGAAACCTACCACGCGCAAAGAAAACCTGATCAGCAATATGCGATTGAGATGAGAAACGGAATTTTATATTTTTGTCTTTTGTTGTTGTGCCCGGCCAGAGCACAGTTCTTTCAATATGGTATCCAGGGCGGTTTTCTGGGTAAACAGACCGTGGTTTTTAAAGAGCCCGTAGTGTTGGATTCCGGGGTGATATACAAAAACGCCATGTACGCATTGGGTGGAAACCTTCAAAAAACCAAAAACAATTACCCGGTAAGTCTCGACAGTTACGTCAATTATCACTTCAACAAGAATTTTTATATTGGTTTTAGTCACCGGTACCTGAAACATGCGTCTTACCCAAACGGAGACCATGATGAATTCAATCCGTCTATCTTTATCAGCGCCCATGCCTTTGGTCTTTCGGGAGGTTACGCCCTGAGAAAGGACAGGTTCATTTTTTTTGCTGAGACCGGCCTGGCTGCAACAAGGCTAAAGTTCAAATACGGCTGGACAGAAACCGATCGCAACAGAATCTACGGCGACTATCTGGACAAAAAAAATACTTTCCTGATGGGCTTCGGAAAAATTGGATTTACTTATATGGCTTTTAGTCTTTCTACAAGGATGGATTTTAAAGTGGCCGATATCCGCAATAAATCAGGTATTAAAACCCTTAAGTACACCCCAACCCTGAATATCGGTTTTCACATAAGATCTGGAACTGTGGGCAAAAGAAAATTCAGTAATGGTGTTGAGGAGATACAGCTGCAAGAAGACGTGAGCTTTAAAGAAAGCTTCGAGTTTCCAAGATTAAGCGCGGGTTTGGGATACTTCGCAGACCTGTCGCGCTTCAGGCCCGTTGACACGGGACCCTATGCTTATTTTTACCAGGGAAAAAGCATGGAGCTCAAACTTAAAAAACAATGGCTACAGGTAAATTTCGCCCCGCTCTACCTTATAAAATACGCGCCTTTTAAGAATAAACACTTTATTGTGAACGCGCTCGCTGCGTTGGCTTATCAGCCTGGTGATGTTAAGATAGGAACACTGACAACACGGAACATCAGTTCGGGAGGTGAAATAACAGCCGATACTGAAGAATTAGAAGCTTCTTTTGCGAATTACCAGTTCATCATCGGTGCCGGCTACCAGTTTAAAATTACTGATATCGCTTATATAGAAATAACGCCCCACATCAACTTTATAACTTCAGAAGTTAAAAATCTAAAAAGCTTATACAGCGATTTTTTCAGGTGGAAAAAAGGCTTTACAAACAATATTGGTTTGAATGCCACTTATGTGCGAAGGCATTGGGGGATCAGCCTGCGGTCTTCCTTTGAACGAAGCAGCCATGAATTGAACGGCCGCCTGAAACCGATGCAGTATTACTCAATTTCAATTTTAAGATATGTGCCGATTTTATTTTAAAACCCTGTTCCTGTTAATACTCCTGGCTTTTGGCTGCAAAAAGGAGGAACGATCCGACAGGGATTTTAATGAGCTTAACTTTGATGAAACAGGAAAGTTCATTACGTTTGAACCTTACGGGCTCGACGGAGATCCTCAAACCTATAGCTTTCTCACTATCCCTGAAGGCGCTGTAGAAGGGCCGAGCCAGATTGAATTTTACCGGTTCAGTGCCGATACTTCTGTATTTAAAGACATTTATTTGCATTGGTGGTCAGGATATGTACAGCTTCTGTTTTGTTCAGAGATCAGCCTTCGTAAAAATGCCACTTTAAAATTTCCAATGCCCTTCAGCAATTATACGCCGACTAGTTTATATAAACCATATAAGGTAAAAATGACCAGGGAAAAAAATCTGATCACAGAAATCAATAATCCGGCGAACAGGATCCCGGTAACGGATTATGCCTGGGACAACGAGGGTAAGTTCTTTATCATTTATACAAACGATCTGAACGCGGCCTATTTTATGGCAAGGCCAAAAAAATAAAGCCGCGAAAGACTTCTGCTCTTCCTGGTTAGGTTTTTCCGGGCACCGGTTTCGCAAATTGTATCAATTGTCTTTTGACCTCTCCACCCACTGCGCGTCGCGGATGTTCTTTTGAACGGCGATGGCCGAGAAAATAGCCGGGCTGAACGACATGCCGTAAAATCATTTTTCACTACTTTCAAAGTTGGCGTTCAATTATCCGATCGCCGCTAACAGTATTAAGAGAATGGTCACAAACCTACTGTTGCTGAAATAGATGCCTGTAATATGGACATTTTCCATCTGGTCGCGCACCACTTTCGGCATAGAAAAAGAACATTATAAATATTAGGCGGTGTTAGGTCAGCGACCGCGAGGAACCTGATTTTCCATGAATCGCTCTAATTTTAATGCCTTTTTAGCCCTTATACACCATAAATTTGTATGTTTCGCGATAAATTGTGTATATTTGCCTCCCGTTTTATGCCGCTGTTTACACGAAGTAAAGTATGCTGGAACATTTATAATTAAAACCGAATAAAATGAGCATTTTATTAGACTACGCAAAAAAAGAGCTGAACGCTGTAGCCAAACACCCTGACTTCAAAGCAGGTGACACCATCACCGTATCTTACAAGATTAAGGAGGGTGAAAAAGAACGTATCCAGCAGTTTACTGGTGTTGTTATTCAGCGCAAAAACGAAAGAGCCACCGCTTCCTTTACTGTTCGTAAGATCAGCAATGGCGTGGGTGTAGAACGTATTTTCCCTATCGCTTCCCCTTTTATCGATAAAATAGAAGTGAACAAGGTGGGTATCGTTCGTCGTGCTAAATTATTTTATTTGCGCACACTTACCGGTAAAGCCGCCCGTATCCGCGAAAAAATTCAAAACAAACAGGAAAAAAACAACGCATAAGCTGATCTTTTACTATCAAAAGCCGGTCCCGATCGCTGTCGGGACCGGCTTATTTGTTTTTATTGATATTATCTTAATTTTGTACAATAATAGTGTTTGGCTGAAAACCCACTTTCTTCTTTTCAAAACCAGACGCTCAATTTTCGAACCATCACATTATGGACATTAAATCGCAACTGCTGGAAATATTAAAGAAAGAAAATTATACTTTTCCCGAACTGGCAGAGCACCTGGGTACCTCTGAAGAAGATCTCACTGCCGATCTCAATAACAAAACCCTTGAACTGAGAAACCTCGAGCTCATCTCAAAAGCGCTGCGTGTGCCGCTTTACAGTTTTTTTCGCACCGAAGAATCCAAAATCGACTACAACGAAAAACCATATTATATCAATAAACTGTGGACCGGCGACGATTCGGTGAAAAAGGCCCCCCAATTGCATGATGAAATAAATATGATGAAACAGATTATTGCCCTGAAAGAAGAGCAATTAAAGAAGTTGAACTCATAAGTCTCGTTTTCAAAATTTCCACAAATTCTTATATTTGATCTTACAATATGTTTGCTGACCTGTTTATTACTTTTTTACTCATTGCTGTAAACGGTTTTTTTGTGGCGGCTGAATTTGCTTTGGTAAAAATAAGGGCATCGCAACTTGACGTTAAAATTCAAAAAGGCAGTTCCCGCGCCAAACTTGCTAAAACACTCATTGAAAAGCTCGATGCCTACCTTTCTGCCACACAACTGGGCATCACCCTGGCCTCCCTGGCGCTGGGTGCCGTGGGCGAAGAAGTGATCTCGCGGTTTGTGATTGGCTTTTTTAACCGTTCGGGCTGGGTAACCGACAGCATTACGGTGCACAGCATTTCGCTGCCCGTGGCTTTGGCCCTGCTTACATTTTTTCACGTCACACTCGGCGAACAAATCCCTAAAATGATTGGCATCAAATACAGTCTGCAGGCCGCCTTATTTATTGCCTGGCCCATGCGTATCTTCTATTTCATCTGTTCGCCCTTTATCTGGTTGCTGAATAAAACCTCCAACCTGGTGTTGCGCATCATTGGTGTTAAAAAAGTGGGGGAGGAGGATTTTCACTCAGAGGAAGAACTCAGGCTCATCCTTACCGAAAGTGAAGAAGGCGGGGCAATTAAACCCAGCGAAAATGAACTCATTCAAAACGTATTCGATTTTGATGACCGCATTGTGAAACAGGTAATGGTGCCTCAAAACCGCATCCTGGCCATTGATGTGGAATTGGGCAAACACGAGATCACCAAAACTGTTATTGAGGAAGGATTTTCACGCCTGCCCGTTTACCTGGGCGATATCGACAACATCATCGGAATAGCACACAGCAAAGATCTCTTAAAGGCCCTGATAGAAAATAAATACAAGACCATGAAGGAAATCATGCGCCCCGTGCATTTTATTCCTGAAAGCATGAAGATCAACGAACTGCTGCGCGATTTTCAAAAGCACCATTACCAGATGGCCATCGTTACCAATGAATTTGGTTCCACCGCCGGCCTGGTAACCATGGAAGATATTATAGAGGAACTGGTAGGTGAGATCCAGGACGAACACGACGAAGAAAAACCTAACGTTGAGAAAAAAAGCGATACTGAGTACATTGTGAATGCGCAAGCCGCTATCACCGACGTTAACCAGGCTTTGCCAATCGCACTTCCCGAAAATCCCCAGTACGAAACCGTTTCAGGATACATTAATTATATTTTTGGCCGTATTCCTGCTGTAAATGATAAGCGCAGGAAAGACGGTTACGACATTACAATTTTAAAAAGGAACCGGCAGAGTGTGGATTCCATCAAACTTGTGGTTGTGGGTGAAGAATGGATAACGACCTGAGCAGTGAATACTGGAACAACAGGTATCTCAGCAATGAAGCTGGCTGGGATCTGGGGCAAATTTCAACGCCACTGAAATCATATTTCGATCAGCTGCAAAACAAAAACGCGTTTATTCTCATTCCTGGCGCGGGCAACGCTTACGAAGCCGAATATTTATTCAACAGTGGTTTTAAACAGGTGTATATCTGTGACCTCGCGGCGGCGCCACTCCATAATTTTAAACAACGCTGTCCTTCCTTCGACCCTCAACACCTGCTTCAGCAGGATTTTTTCAAATTAAAAGATCTGAGTTTTGATCTCATAGTGGAGCAGACATTTTTTTGCGCGCTTAACCCGACGCTGCGTCCTGCCTATTTTAAAAAAGTAGCTGAACTGCTGAAACCCGGTGGCAAGGTGGCCGGCGTTTTATTCGACGATGTCTTAAATTCTGATAACCCCCCTTTCGGAGGCAACAGGCAGGAATATGTTTCCTACATTCAACCGCCCTTAAACATAAAGACCCTTGAGCCTTGTTACAATTCAATTAAACCACGGCAAGGGAGAGAATTATTTATTAATTTAGTCAAAGAAAACCACTAAGACACTAAGTACACAAAGTATCACTAAGGCGTATTTAAATTGAGTTAAAATACACCGCTAAGACACAAAGGGCATAAGAAACCAATCAGTATTATTTCAAAATTATCTTTGTGTGCTTTGTGAAAACCTTCGTGCACTTTTTGGTTAGCTTTAAACCGGAACATGAACCAACGCGAATTATTTTTAAGGCACGTGGCCCAAACCTCTGATTTGCCAATGCTCGGGCTCGACATTGATATTGTAAGCGCCAGCGGGGTAACTTTAACAGCGGGCGACGGCAAAAAATACACCGATCTCATCAGCGGCATTTCGGTCAGTAACATCGGGCATTGCCATCCAAAAGTGCTTGAAGCCATAGAGCGGCAGTCTAAAAAATTCATGCACCTGATGGTGTACGGTGAGTTTAACCAAGGCCCACAGGTGAGATACGCCGAACTGCTAACCTCGCTTTTACCGGCCACTCTTGACTCGGTTTATTTTACAACCAGCGGCAGCGAAGCCGTGGAAGGAGCCCTGAAACTTGCAAAGAGGGCAACAGCGCGCACCGGCATCATTTCATTCAGGCAGGCTTACCATGGCAGCACCCACGGTGCTTTAAGTGTGATGGGTGATGAATATTTCAAGAACAGTTTCAGACCGCTCTTGCCCGGCGTAAAAATGCTTGCGTTCAATAACATCGATCAGTTAAAAGAAATAGATAGTTCAACAGCGGCGGTTATCATTGAGCCGGTGCAAGGTGAGGCGGGCATCAGGAAAGCGGATGTGCAGTTTCTAAAATTACTGAGACAGGCCTGCGATGATCACAATTGCCTTTTGATTTTTGATGAGATCCAAACCGGATTTGGCCGCACCGGCAGCTTATTCGCCTTTGAACACTACCAGGTTTTACCAGATATCTTATTAATGGCAAAGGGCATGGGCGGTGGATTGCCTATTGGCGCTTTTGTTGCATCCCACCAATTAATGGGCCTGTTAGCCAACAACCCGGTACTGGGCCACATCAACACTTTTGGTGGCAACGCTGTTTGTGTCGCAGCCGCTCACGCCACGCTCGGCGTGATTGTAGAAGAAAAACTCGCTATCCGCGCAAAAGAAATAGAAAAGATGATCCGCGAAAATTTAAAACACCCTTTAATAAAAGAATTACGCGTTTGCGGTGCCCTGGGTGCTATTGATTTTTATGAAGAAGCACTCAATTTCCGTGTGATCAGAGCCTGTATTGAAAACGGCATCATTACCGATTGGTTTTTATTTTGTCCTACTGCTATGAGAATTGCGCCGCCATTAACAATCAGCAACGCTGAATTGATGAAGGCACTTGAGAAAATAATACAGGTTCTGAACCAGATAAAATCCTGATCCGGGTTGGAAATAAATTTTTGGCCGTTATTTCTGCAGGTATTTTAAAAGGGCTATCGCGATAAAGTCAACCGAAGCGGATGAGTTGGCCAGGATCACCACAGAGCAGTTTTTTTTCCTGTTAAAACCGGCGAAGCAGCCAAAACCATAAGTGGCGCCATCGTGCCAGAACAAATTGCCGTTTTCACTTTTTTTTACATACCAGGCCAGCGCCACATGTTCACGTCCACTGTAGCTGATCTCATGCGACAGTTTTGTAGCGGCGTCGTTTTCTGCTAAATTGTTATTCAGATATTTAAGCAGGTCTGCGGCACTTGATTTTAAACCTCCTGCTGCCACAAAAGCGTCGAATTCCCAATGAGCTGTGGTGCTGCCGAAACCGTTATGACCTTCGGTGAAATGAAGCAATTGTTCAGCCGATAAATCAATGCCTGTTGAGCTCATTTGATTGGGAATACAGATCTTCTCCCTGACCAGGCTGTCAAACGGCTGCTGATAAACGTTTTCAAGGATCATGCCCAGCAACGCCATGCCCATGCTCGAATAATTACAAACGGTTCCCGGCTCACCATTGGGTTTTACCTGCTTCAAATAATCCAGCAGCATTTCCCGTGAATAATGTTTGTAGGGATTGAGCGAGTCGAAGTCAGGTTTTAATTTCAGGTCATCTGGAAGTCCGGCCAGCCCGCTGGTATGATTGGCAAGGTGCTTCACCCTGATAAAGGATTTGCCATGCGCCAGGTTCGTATATTTACCTGGCAGATATTTCCTGATATCGTCCTCGGTGCCGATTTTTTTTTCCAGGATGGCCTGTGCCAGGAGCAACCCGCAAAAGGTTTTGGTTACAGCGCCGGTTTCGTAAATGCTGTTGGGGTCAGGCAATTGCCCCGAACCCCTTTTTGTTTCTCCATAATTGTAAAAATAATTTTTACCGTTTTTGGAGATCCCTATGCTGATGCCGCAATTTTCTGAACTTTGAATGAATCTGGCCACAACACCTTCCACTAAAGAATCAAGGCTGGTGATTTTAAGGTTATCGGATAAATAATGCTGGACCTTGCTTCCCAAATCAGGAGCACTTGCTGTTTGGGCGCCAGTCGTTGACAACATCAGTAAAAGAAAAGGAAAAATAATTTTGGAAAGGTTCATTTTTTTAATGGCTTAAGCCTGATGTATTTTGCCGCTGGCAACAAAATTAGGAAAACAATCTGCTTATAAAATTCAATTTTTTGCCTTTTTAAATCATCAATAAACCTTTATCTTTAAACACCTTATGCGGAAACTGAACACCCTGATATTTTTGTGTATTGCCCTCTGCTGTTTTTCGCAAAAGCCCGGACAAAGAAACGCCCTGATGACCATCCGTGGAAATATCGGTATTCCTCAGGTGATCAGTAGCAAAATGTTTCGTACCAGTTTTGCAGGTATTTATGAAGGTAACCTCTCGGTAAATTTCAGTTTATTCGATAATTTTTATATGGGGGCTGGGTACCAGAACACACAATTTCAAAACAACAAGTTTTTAAAGATGCAGCTGTTTAACGCCAGCGTGTCGTATAATACACGACTGATGTGCAATGGCATGTTTATTAAACTCGGTTATGATAAATTTTTTTCGGAGAAAGGTTACTTCAGTTATGCTATAAACACGGGTTACATGCTGAGCGCATACAACAACGTGAACGCCGATACCAGTGCCAGGAACCAGCCATTTGTAAGTAAAAAATTCAATGCGCCATATGTACAACCGGAAGTGAGTGTGAATTTTGGAGTTGAAGACAACATGAGCTTTTCGCTGATGCTCAGCTATACAACCCTGTTTCACAAGTACGATGCAAAAGCACCGCGATTTAACCAGTTTGAGGAGATCAGGAAAGCCAGGAACAATTACGTGATGGGCTGGCTGGCCTTTGGCGTTGGATTTAATGTATTAATTAACAGAAAATAAACAGCAATGATGATAACCGCTGAAATGCCTGTGAAGTTTGACCGCAGGAAACACAAGGACAATATACTTTCAGAGCTTTACAACAGTATTTTAAAACCCAGGATGATAGAAGAAAAAATGCTTTTGCTTCTGCGCCAGGGAAAAATTTCAAAATGGTTCAGTGGGATAGGGCAGGAAGCCATATCAGTGGGCGTTGCGGCTGCCCTCGATAAAGATGAATACATTTTACCCATGCACCGCAACCTGGGTGTTTTTACCACGCGCGGCATCCCTTTAAACAGGCTTTTCTCGCAGTTCCAGGGGAAGCCGGGTGGCTTTACACAGGGCAGAGACCGCTCCTTTCATTTTGGCACCCAGGAATTTAAGATCATTGGCATGATCTCACACCTGGGGCCGCAGCTGGGGGTGGCCGATGGCATCGCACTCGCCGCGAAACTCAGGAAAGATAAAAAGGTAACGGTGGTATTCAGCGGCGATGGCGGCGCGAGTGAGGGCGACTTTCACGAAAGCATTAACACCGCGGCCGTTTGGGACCTGCCGGTGATTTTTGTAATTGAAAATAACGGTTACGGTTTGAGCACGCCCAGCAACGAGCAGTTTCGCTGCAAATCATTTGCCGATAAAGCCATTGGTTATGGCATAGAAGGCATCAGCATAGACGGCAATAACATTTTAAAAGTATACGAAACAGTTAAGAACCTGGCCGAAGATCTCCGCGAAAATCCGCGCCCGGTAATACTCGAATGTGTGACTTTCCGCATGCGTGGCCACGAAGAAGCCAGCGGTACCAAATATGTTCCTAAAGAGTTGTTTGATGTCTGGGGCCGTAAAGATCCTGTCAACACTTTCGAAAAATTCCTCCTCAATGAAGGGGTGTTAACCGAAGAGATCATAGAAGAAAAAAGAGCGGCCATAAAAAAGGAAATTGAAGCCGGCCTCGAAATCGCCTTCGCTGAGCAAAATCCTCTGCCCGATACAAAAAAAGAACTGGCCGAAATGTACGAACCGGTAGCCATTGCCGACAGCAGCAATGATCCCGGTAACAAAACCAATATCCGTTTTATTGATGCCATTAGCAGTGGACTGCGGCTTGCCATGCAGAAACACGACAACCTCGTTTTAATGGGACAGGACATTGCCGACTATGGCGGTGTGTTCAAGATCACTGAAGGTTTTGTTGAGCTGTTTGGAAAAGAAAGAGTAAGAAATACACCCTTGTGTGAAAGTGCGATTCTTGGCGCCGGTTTTGGTTTGTCGATAAACGGTTGCAAAGCCATGGTGGAAATGCAGTTTGCCGATTTCGTAAGTGAAGGCATGACTCAGATCGTGAATAACCTTGCCAAGAGCCATTACCGCTGGGATCAAAACGCCGATGTGGTGGTGAGAATGCCAACAGGCGCTGGTACAGCTTCAGGGCCTTTTCATAGCCAGAGCAATGAAGCCTGGTTCTTTAAAACACCTGGTTTAAAAATAGCTTACCCGGCATTTCCTTCCGACGCCAAAGGCCTGCTATTGGCATCGTTTGAAGATCCTAATCCTGTGATGTATTTTGAACACAAAGCCCTCTACAGAAGTATTACAGAAGATGTGAACGAGGGCTACTTTACCATCCCCTTTGGCAAAGCCCGACTGGTGAGAGAAGGAGACGATCTTACCATTGTGGCTTACGGATTGGCCGTGCACTGGGCCCTTGAAGCTCTGAATGAAAACCCGGATCTGAGGGCCGACCTGATCGATCTCAGAACCCTGGCGCCATTAGACACTGAAACTATATACAGCTCAGTTAAAAAAACCGGCAGGGTCATCGTTATTCATGAAGATACATTAACCGGTGGCATAGGCGGGGAGATCGCTTCATTAATTACCGAGAACTGTTTTACTTACCTGGATGCCCCCGTGATGCGCGAGGGAAGTCTGGATACCCCGGTGCCCATGAATGTGGATCTGGAGCATAACTTTTTGCCCAAAGAAAGATTTAAAGAAAAGCTTATGAAGCTTTGGAAGTATTAGAGGGTGGTTTGACGTTAAAGCTTACATGTTATTAGTTAAAGCAAAATCAATCACGATTAAAGATTCACGGTTATCGTTTGCAAATTTTTGATATATTAGCTATAGCATGTCATTAACGACTAAAAGGTAATGGGAATTAAAAAGAAAATAAGGTGCGTTCTTATTTCTCTGATCCCGATTTTGTTTTCTTCCTGTGCTACGATCTTAAACGAGAAATTCCAGGTTATACATGTAAACTGCGATTCAACACTTAAGTTGGCCCGTATCGACAAAGCCACGAAAATTTTCGACATCGATACTGCCTGGCTTGTAAAAAGAAGCAGGCAAAATCTTCGCATGAATTTCACGCTAAATGATGCTTCGCAGGTCAAGTATGATCTCAAAAGCAGGTTGAGCAAGGAATTTGTTTTCGGAAACCTCTACCCATTTTTTCCGTTTGGGCACATGATCGATCTTTTTCACTCAAACCGTTTTCAATATCCGGAAGAAAATTATTTTCGTTACAATGCGGCAAAAGCCACGGTCGAACGTTACAGGCCGCCGCCTGAGAATGAAAAGAAAAATTTATACGCCCGGCTGGGATGGAGTTTTTTGAACGCCTACCACACAAGTTTGTTTGACAATTTCCAGGGCTCTGGAACACCGTTGGGACTGAACCTGCAGCTTGAGTATTTTTTTAAAACAAGGCATTCTGTGTTTTTTGAGACCGGTATTGCTAGCATGTTCAGAGCCAAACAAAGACTGTATTATTATAAAACAAACGCTGCGCCCGATAGTGTTACATTTGGCCACGCCTACAGTTACTGGTTCATGGGTGGTTACAGGGTTCACCTCAGGCGCTTTGCTTTAGGCGCAGGGGTGACCTGGTCTCCGGCTTCATACAGCAGCGACAAATTTTATTTTAACCAACGGGATACGATTGGAAAAATTAATTCCGATTCAACTTACTGGACGTGGTCAGGGCCTTATAGCCGTACACAAAATCTCCAGAAAATGGGCCTGGTGTTTAACTTAGATTGCAAGGTCGCTTCAAATATTTCAGCCGGGATTAACTGGCATTTGTTTATCAAAGACATTGATAAAGGCAGCGGCATATATTCTTCGCATTTTTTTAATTTTTATATTACATTTAAACTTTTTAGAATAAATTTTAATAAAATAAAGCACCCCGAATGAATACGATAGATCTGCGCAGCGATACAGTAACCCGCCCTTCGGCTCCCATGATGGCGGCCATGATGAACGCCGTGGTGGGCGACGATGTTTTTCGTGAAGACCCTTCTATTATTGAGTTGCAGGATTTTGCAGCGGGTTTGTTCGGCAAACAGGCCGCTTTGTTTTGCCCCAGTGGCACCATGACCAACCAAATCGCCATTAAAGTGCACACAAGGCCCGGCGATGACCTGATCTGTGATGTGAATTCACACATTTATAATTACGAAGGTGGCGGAATTTCCGCCAATTCAGGCGTGCAGGCCCGGCTGTTAACCGGTAATGAGGGTCGTTTGAGCGCCGAATTGATTGAAACAAACATTAACCCTGATTTTGACTGGTTAACAAAGACCACCCTGGTGTGTCTCGAAAATACCGTCAACAGGGCCGGAGGAAGTTTTTATACAGGCGCGCAAATCAAACCCATTGCTGAATTGTGCAGGTCTAAAAATTTAAAACTGCATCTTGATGGCGCACGCATTTTTAACGCCTTAACCGAAACCAAAGAAAGTCCTGCTGAAGCCGGAAAATACTTTGACTCCATTTCAGTGTGTTTGTCAAAAGGCCTGGGAGCGCCTGTAGGTTCTTTGTTGTTGGGTGATGAAGCATTTATTAAAAGTGCGCGACGGGTACGCAAATTATTTGGAGGTGGCATGAGGCAGGCAGGCATATTGGCCGCGGCAGGACTTTATGCGCTCAAAAATAATGTGGCCCGGCTCAAAGAAGATCATCTTAAAGCAAAACTCATCGAAAAGGAGCTGTCTTCACTGCCTTTTGTAGAATCGCTATTGCCTGTGTACACCAATATTGTAATTTTTAATTTAGATAAAACGCTGATCACCGGTGAAGCATTTGAAAAATTACTGGCCGAAAAAAACATCAAAATCTCGGCCTTCGGTAAACAAACCATCCGCCTGGTGACCCACCTCGATTTTACCGAAGAAATGCTGCACACTACACTAAAAGTGCTTAAAGAGATAAGGGTCTAGCAATGCGCAGCCTTGCGTTTATGAAGCTTAATGTTGCACGATGACTTTCCTTGTAGCACTGCTGTTGCCGCTAAAATAAACCCTTAGCAGGTACACACCGTTCGGCCAGCTGCTCATGTCCAGTTGAAGTGATTGGGGCACCAGCTGTTTTTCATAAATGATTTGCCCGATCGCATTCAACAATTCTATTTTAAAAAGGGTAGTGTTGCTCACGATCATTAACTCTCCTGAAGCAGGAACAGGGTATACCTCGATAGCTTTGCTGCTGTTCTCAAGACGCTTAATACCCTCACAAATTGTCACCCACAAAATCCGGGTAGTCTCGTGAACACAATGCTCTGCATTGCTGCCGGTGATGGTGTATTCAGTTGTGGCGGCTGGCGTAAAAGTCACAGGATTGCTGGTAATGCCACCTGGATTAAACGTATAGTTCACAGCGCCTGAGGCCATCATTGTAAGCATTTCTCCAGCGCACAAGAGGGTGTCGCCAACGTTAAGCTGCAAAGAAAAATCCGGGCTTACACTAATGATTCCTGTGGTAGACTTCGTGCAAAAACCGTTGCTACCAGTTACAGTGTATGCTGTGCTTTGAACGGGCGCGATCGTATAAACAGACCCGCTGATATTGCCTGGATAAAACGTGTAGTTACTCGCTCCCGTTGCGCTTATTGTAGCGGTCTGGCCAAAACAAACAAGTGTGCTTGAAGGAACAACACCAACGCTGAAGTTGGGCGTAACGCTTACGCTTAACAGCGCCTGTGAGCTGCACATCCCGTTATTACCGGTTACAGTATAAATTGTAGTTGCTGATGGGTTCACGAGGACGATCGGACCAGCCATGTTTCCGGGCAGCCAGTTATAATAAATAGTGCCGCCTGCTGTGAGATTGATGCCCGTTCCCGGGCAGATAGTTCTGTTGGCGCTTGCGGTAACGGTAGGCAGAGCGCCCACATTGATGGTTTTGGTCACCACGCAGCTTTCTGAAAAATTGTTGAAAGCGTGCAATGAAACCGTATAAATCCCCGCCGAAACAAAGTTCATTACCGGCGAACTGATGATTGAGATGGTTGGTGAACTGCCGGCGAAACTCCAGAGCCAGTATACAGGCGTGCTGTTGGAGGTGGCGCTGAAGGTGGTATTCTGACCCACGCAGGTAGTGGGAGAGGCTACTATGGTATTGGTAATAAACGGCGGGTCAGTGGTTTTGATATTCAGATAGTATTTTCCCAGGCTGCCGTAATCACTGTAGTTTGCCGAGCCACCCCCGTCGATGGTGAAATAATAATCGCCGGGTGTTAAAGTCACCGCCGACAGGGTATTTAACTTAACAAGCGAAGTGTCGGTGGCTATCAGTGCATTGCCAGAATTAAACAACTGAAAACGCACATCGAGGTTGGCCCCGTTATAACCAGTGGTATCAAGCGCCCAGGGCTTTACCGCAAAAGTAATATCACGGGTGTTGCAGATATTGAATTTATATACATCCACATCCGTTGGCGTGGTAATGATGCCTGAGTCCACCAGGTTGTATGTGACCAGGTTCAGCGTTTTGCCCGCCGCGTAAGTATCGCCCACATCGTCGCTTATAAAATTCAAAAAATTATTGCCCGTTATTCCAGGCAAAACGTTACCATGATCGTACTGTATGGTGGTGCAGCTGCTTGAGCTTAAGCCGTTGAACCAGGTGGTTACATTTTTATAATATCCTACACCCATAATGGGTGCCCAGCCTGTAACACCGGTTCCCTGGCCAGGGTTGTATTCGGCTGTTTTTACACAACCTACACTGTAGGTGCTTTGATGCCTTAAACTCAAAGTGTGACCGGCTTCGTGTGAACAGGCTTCGGCTATGTATTTGGCGTTATAACCCAGTAAATTTTCGAAGACCCAGCAGGGTGTGCCCGGGGTTCCGCCCCAATTGAAACTGTTAAGGTAGGCCACACCACCTGCACTGCCGTACCAGGCACTTGATGGGGTAATCACTACCCGGGTTCGCGATGTTGTAGTAGCGTTGTTAAACCTCACCGAGTCTGTAGTGACATTCACATCAAAAGGCCTGAAATCTTCAGAAACCCTTTTCCAAACCTGTACCATGTTCAGTGTGCTGATGGTTGAGGCCAAAGCGTTGATGGTATTGCCCGAATTCCAGAGTGTACCGCTTACCACCTGGCCATTAAAATCAAGGTAAATTACTTTGTTGGTGATGTTGGGATCGCTGTTCAGTTGCGGGATCTGCGAAAATAAACGCTGGCTTAAAATTAAGATCGCAAAAAGAAATAACTGCTTTGTTTTCATTACGCGACTTTATTTAAACTGACTTTTAAAATTTTATTCGTTAACAATGTCATCTTCAGCACATTTAATCATCACCAGATCATTTTTTTGAAAGTGCCCTTTGTAAAAAACAGACTTGTCGTCTGAAACCACAAAAGCCTGGGTGGACGCACTGCCGTTTACCTGCACCATCAGCACTGCATTTTTAAAATAATCAAGTTTTATTTTTAAGAATTTTATGTCACCGTTTTTGGCATTCATTTTTACACGGCCCTTATTGATGAATGGATTGTTTTTTGACACCAGCGCTTCGGGTTTGTATAAAAACAAACGGTCGAAATCTTTCTTAACAATGGTAAAACTTTCAGGATAAGCACTGCCGCTCTTCTCGGGCTTAGACACGGCATTTTGTGCAGTTAAACCTGTAAAGGTCACAAACAGCAAAAAAACCACGAAGTATGGAAGAGGCCTTGTTTTCATTTTAAAGGTGGGAGCAAGGTTATGGGTATAAATATAAAAAAAGAAACCGATTGTTCAAATTCTGGCGCATTTGTGCGGCAATAACAACCAAAAGAGCTTTACCAGATCCCGAATTGCTCGTTCATCATGCGTTTGAACCATTTTTCCTTGCCGTATTCCTTGGTCATTTGCGCCTTGAGCTCTGGAATGGTGTAGATCTTTTTCTTTTTGCGGATCACAAATACTTCGGGGGCCACCTTAAGGATCTCCACTTTTTTGGCAAAATAAACAACACCACCATCCTCTGTGGCCAGCCCCAGGATCGTGCCGGGCAAGCCATTAAAACTCTCGGGACCGGTTGAAGGCACAAGGTCGTAACTGAACCATGCGTAAATGCGGGTACTGTCGTTTGCCTGCCAGTAGGCTTTGCGACAGGCATAACCGGCTATCTTGCGGTTGCTTTCGGTGATCTGCCATTGACGTTTAAACAGGCTGTCGGTTAAATGCAGTTCTTCTCCCCACATGGTTTTAACCATGTAACGGGTATGCCTGTTAAAATCCTGGTAAACCGTATTTTTGGCGGTTGCCCAGCTGAATTTTTCTTTCAGGTCGCTCTCCTGTGGTTTAAAAATAGAACAGGTATCCGAAATAAATAATTCGAAATACTCAATTTTGATCTTGTCCTCTTCTTTCATCCAGTCCTCAACATCATGCTCCTTGTACTTTTTGTACAGGTTGGTTTTGCGTTCATAGGTGATTTTTGCCGAGCTTAGCTGCGCTTTTAAATACCCGTATGAAAAAAAAGCTGAAAATAACAGCAGTGTCAGTCTCCTATTCATCGTCGTCTCCTTCCTTGGTTTTCTGACTGTTGAATTTAAACACCACTTTCAGTAAAAAATACCTTTTAATGATCTGGGTTTTGCTATCCACGATCTGGTTGCTCGATATAAAACGGTTGTTGCTGATGTTCTGGTTAAAAATATCGTTCGCGATCAATGAAACGGTCAGGTTTTCGGTCTTAAAAAAGGTTTTGTTCACCGAGCCATTGAGAATAAAATAGTTGAGATTGTAGCCCGGTGTGCGGTTGCCATTGTTGGTGTAATTGCCCTCAGCGGTGACCGAGAATTTTTTCGGCAATTTGATGGTCATGTTTCCCTCGAGGCTGTATGAATAATACGGCTGGTTGGATTGTATGCTGATATCTGATTTAGGCAGACTATAGGTGTAATTGCCACCGAGCATGATGTAAAATTTATCAGGAATATTTTTCTCAAACTGTAAACCAGGGGTAAGACCAGAGTTCTGGGATACATTCCTTACGCCATTTACAATCGAAACACTGTTATTGTGCTCGCCGTTCAAGCTGTAATAAATCTTCATAAAGCGTTTAAAAACAGGAAAGCCTCCACCAAGGTAAAAACTGCTGTTGTAATTGCCATTTATATTCACAGGCTGGCTCACTGCTTTTCCAAGCGAATCGTAAGAGGTGGCATAGGAAATCTGTCGGCTTACCGACCCCGCGTTAAATCCTGAATAAAAATTAACATCACTGATGCCTTTGTAAAAATAATAATTCAGCGATACATTATTATTGAAAGTAGGTTTTAAATTCGGGTTGCCAATGGTGATGCGGTTGGGATCGGTATTGTCAATCACGGGCTGCATCTGCTGCAGGTCAGGTTGCTGCGACGAGGTATTATAATAGATCTGCAGGTTGGATCCCTGGTTAATGCGGTAATTAAATGAGGCCAGGGGCAGCACGTTGTTCACATCGAGACTCATTTTCTGGCCTGTTGTTACATTCAGGTTTTCCTGGTGCACGTTCCTGAAATTGCTGCCTATGCTTATTTTATATTTTTTGACCTCGTAAATTAATTTGGCACCCGTGCGGTGGATGACACGATTGTTGTCAAAATTGTTTGAGAGCACAGGATTAAAAATATCGTAGGCGCTGCCCCCGAATGTATAGGTCTGCCTGTTGTTATTACTTTCGGTATAAGCAAAATTGTAGTTTAATTCCGTTTTAAATTTTTTACTCAGGGGCTCCACATAAATCATGGTGGCATTGTGTTCGAGTTTATAATTTTCCTGAGTACGCCTTTGTAGACTGCTGCTATCGGCCAGCTGACCCTGGTAATAATAAAAGTTAGAGGCCAGCCTGGTCACGTTGCTGCCGTTACTATAAATGGGCTGGTAGGTGAGGGCCAGGGTCCTGTCTTTTTTCATAAAATTCCTGTTCAATCTTAACAGAACGTTGGCGTCCATAGATTCTGTTCTGTTACTGTTCGCGATCCTGGTTTCGCGGGTGAGTATATTTTCTTCTGAAATAAAGCCATCCGTTTGTACGGCCGAATTTTCTACAACAGCGTATTTAAATTTTGGCACCAGGGTTAACTCAGTAAGTGAATCCAGTTTTTGAACCAGCCTGAAATTAAAATGATGGGTCTGGTTTTTAGCAATTTTATTGATAACCTGCTTGTTGGTGTAACTGGTATCTTCCAGAAAGAATTGTGTGTTTGTTTCGGTGCCCGATTCCAGCTGGTTCTGATTGAAGGTATAGTCGGTATTGATCTTGGTGTTTTTGCTGATCTTGTCATTAAAATAAAATCCTGTTTTCAGGGTCTGCGGTATGCCAGTGCCATTGGCGCTGTTCTGGGTCCAGTTACCTGTTTCCTCATTATACGACCAGGGTTGTTCGTTGCTCAGCCCATATTTGTCGGTTTCATTCCAGTCAAAAGCCTGCTTGGGTGTGTTGGCCACAATGCCAAAAACCGATAATTTTATGCCACCCTTAAACCGGTTGGCCAACAATTCGTTTTCGTAAAATTTTTGAAAGTCGCTGGCGCCAGAGACTTTTCCGAAGTAACCTTTTTTGGCATCTTCTTTCATTTTGAGATTCACAATTTTGAGGGTTTCGTTCTGCCCCTCCGCGGTGCTCTCATTTTTTTTATCATACACCTGCACGTTTTCTATGGAGGCGGCATTTAAATTCCTGGTGGCAACGGTTGGGTCACTGCCAAAAAATTCATCCCCGTCCACCAGCACCTGATCAACTTCTTTACCCTGTATGGTTATTTTTCCTTTTGAGTCTACTCGCACGCCCGGGAGTTTTTTCAGAAGGTCTTCCACGGTGGCGTTGGGCGCGGTTTTAAACGAGTCGGCTGTAAAAATAAGGGTGTCGCCCTTGTAATAACTCTTGTCTTTATAAGCTATGATTTCAACCTCGTTCAAAACAACCGTTTTAGGGGGAAGTACCACGTTTTTAAAATTGTAGGCGGTGTCTTTTTTTGATGGTACCAGAAGGTAGGTTTTCTCGCTGAATGCCGGGTGCGATAAAATAACCAGGTAGGTATCTACCGGAATTTTAATTGCTGTGAAAATTCCTTTGTTGTCGCTTCGCGTAAAATTTACGAGGCTGGAGTCGCTGAAACGAATGGCCATTAACAACACGTTGGGTACACCGCCGGTTTGACTGCTGTCTGACACATTGCCCCGCAAACGCAGATCTGGCGCCTGTGTGAAGGCCGTTAATGCAATAAATAATAAGAAGAACAGGAGTAGGGTTCTGCTCATATGGGTTGTGTGTAAATTAAAGGTAATGCAAAAAGTGTAAAAGGTTACAACACCAAAAGTGAGATAAACCCCAAACTTAATAGCCGTGATTAACTATTTAATTGTTTTTTATCATAAAAGTGTTTGTTGTGATGGCGCTGGCAGGCTAAGCAGGGTTTATTGAATTGTTTAACTTTGGCGGCCAGCTTTAACATTAATTTGCATACTATTGGGTTTTTTTAACGAGCCGGGAAGAAATGTGTTGGCAGCAGGTTTGATGTAAGACTTTGCAAGTAGTTTAACCCTTAACCCAATCCAATGCAGAACAATACCGTTAAATGCCTGCTGATCGACGACGACGCAGATGACCAGGAAGTTTTTAAAATGGCCGCAGCGACTCTCGACCTGGCTGTTGAAGTAGCCACAGCCGACGGTGGTTCGCAGGCTTTTGAGATCCTCAACCGCTCTGATTTGCCTGATTGTATTTTTCTTGACCTCAATATGCCACTCATGAACGGCGGCGAATTTTTAAAGAAGATCAAGAACATCGATCGCCTTAAAGAAATTCCTGTTTTGATCTACAGCACTTCTACCGATGCCAAAGACAAAACCGATATGATCTTGCTGGGTGCAGCGCAGTTTATCATTAAACCTAATTCCGTGAATGACCTCACCATCATTCTTAAGAAGGAACTGGGCAAGGTAAGTGCCATGATGTAAACGGGCAGTGTCGCCTTTGTTTCCTCTGAATTTGTTGCGTATCTTCACCTCGTGCTGCTCCGCCTCAACGAAAATAACATCTCATCTTCCGTCATTTCACAGGTAGTTGACTGTTTAAAGAACGGCGGCATTATCATCTATCCAACCGATACGGTTTACGCGCTGGGTTGCGACATTAGCAATCCCAAAGCGGTTGAAAAACTCTGCAAGCTCAAAGGCATTAAACCCGAAAAGTCCCATTTTTCTTTTGTTTGTTCGGATCTCAGCCATCTTTCTGAATTTACAAAAGCCATTCCCAATCATATTTTCAGGGTCATGAAAAAAGCCCTGCCCGGCCCTTATACCTTTATACTTGAAGCCAATGGCAATGTGCCCAAATTATTAAAACAAAACAAAAAAACGGTAGGCATCCGGGTGCCCGATAACCTTATTTGTAAAGAGATCGTGGAGGCCCTGGGTAATCCACTGATCTCAACCAGTCTTGTAGACATGTCGGATGACATCGTTGAGTATTTTGCAGATCCCGAAATTATCAGCCAGCAATACGAAGACAAGGTGGACCTGATCATTGATGGGGGTTTTGGGAACATCTATCCTTCAACGGTGATCGATTGCAGCAGAGATGAGATTGAAGTGCTGAGGGAGGGCCTGGGGAGCCTGGATGTGTTAAATTGAAATGGCTTAGTTCCCTGAGTTAAGCTTAGTACTTTCTTCGCAAAATGTGAACTGTATTTTGCAGGTAATAAATTCTTTGCTCTTGTCCTAACCGGTTTAAATATGTGCCCTCGTCCTGTACTTTGAAAGTCATAAATTTTTTTTTATTCCTGGTCTTTAGATAAATGGAGTCCCCAATAATTTCCCATCGCCCCCGCAGAACAAAATAGTTCCGTTTGAGTTTGATAATTCCCAATTTAGTGATGTAACGGGTATTTTCTTCTTTTTCTATGTATCTGAACTTCTTATGCCATTTTATTTTGACCTGATAAGAGGATTCAGGTTTGTGACCTGCATAATAACACGAGTTTTCGTTGGACTTAAAATAATCGCCACCGGCATGTGCAAAGTAGCGTCCTTTTAAACGATGTAGGTCCACATGTTGCGCGAACAAAAGAATTGGAGCCAGCACTATTATTAAAAAAGACATCCTTATCATCAGTTGTAACGGACCGCAAGCTGGCGTTCGTGCCGATTGTCCCTATGTTAAAAGTACGAATATCCAACGAGATTATAAAATGCAAAGAAAACCGGTATGACGCCATAGGTGCTTGCTGTTAGGCGTTGGCCGTTCCGTCCGTCTGTTTAGTCGTCCGCTAATTTGTAAGGGGTCCAGTCGTCCGCTTGCGTTTCTCTGTCCGCACCAACACCTGTAGGCATCTCATACAGGCCATTTACCGACGGATCGATTTCTGTCACTTGGTTTAAAGAAATTATTTTCGCGTCCGTCTCACTGTGCTCTTGTCCACATAGAAATTGCCAGCTGCCGTCGTGATCATGAGTCACAGATAGAATTGGAAGTCCGTCTGTCACGACGTGTCTACAAGAAAAGCAAGCAGTGTCGGGGGAGTCAGTAAATTGAAAGTCTGAAGGTTGGTCCTTGTTTTTTTTGAAGAGTCCGAACATATTCGTGTCAGTTTTTTTAGATATTGTCTCGTCGGCTTACGCCTAACTACCTTACACCCGTGCCAAAACTTCGGTTATCTCTCTAACATAGCGTGGCTAACCGAACCTTTCTGTAGTTTAATAAATTTAAGTTCACTTTTTTAAATAGTCAAATGCCCAGGGTCAAAATTGCATTCACCGCCATCTGGTATCCCTTCAACCCAAAACCACTGATGCTGCCCACACAGTATTTTCCCAGATAAGACACATGCCTGAAATCTTCCCGTGCAAAAATATTGCTGATGTGAACTTCCACAACGGGTGTTTTAATGGCGGCAATGGCGTCGGCAATGGCTACCGAAGTGTGCGTGTAGCCCCCGGCATTGATGATGATGCCATCAAACGAAAAGCCAAATTCCTGGATCTTGTTAATGAGCTCACCCTCCACATTGCTCTGAAAATAATTAAGATCAACCGTCTTAAACTCACTTTTCAAACTCGCCAGGTAATCTTCAAAAGACTGGCTACCGTATATTTCAGGTTCGCGCCTGCCTAAAAGATTCAGATTTGGCCCGTTAATAATTGCTATCTTCATAGGCTGAAATTAATAAAATATTTGCTGTAACAATCAATAATTATGAAGGGCTGGCAGACTTACCATATCCGTTTTAAGCAGTACCTGCAGCTCGAAAGGTCCTTGTCGAAAAACTCCATAGAAGCCTATCTCGATGACCTCAAAAAGCTTGAGAATTATTCGGAATATTTTCTTGCTTATAAAAAACCCGGCGATCTTTCCTTCCAGCAACTCGAAGACTTCGTGGAATGGATCGCCAAGCTGGGTTTCTCGGCTGCCACACAGGCCAGGATCATTTCGGGCATCAAAACATTTTATAAATTTTTGCAGCTCGAGAACGACATTCAAAAAAATCCCTCAGAACTCCTGCAAACGCCAAAACTCAGGAGAAAATTGCCGGTTTTTTTAAGTGTTCAGGAAATCGACGCCATGCAGGCCTGTATCGACAGGAGCACCGCCGAAGGGGAACGCAATTACAGCATCATCGAAACGCTTTACAGTTGCGGCTTGCGCGTGAGCGAACTGGTTGACCTTAAAATCTCGCAGCTGCACCTGCAAAATGATTACATCAAAGTTACAGGCAAGGGAAATAAAGAAAGACTGGTGCCTATTGGCGCGGTTGCCAAAAAACTCATAAAAAGCTATATTTCAAAAGTAAGGGTGCAGGTACCGGTTAAAAAAAAGTCTGAAGACATTGTTTACCTGAACCGCCGGGGTTCAAAGCTTTCGCGCATCATGATTTTTTACATTGTGAAAGACCTCGCGCAAAAGGCAGGTATCAAAAAAGTACTGAGTCCGCATACTTTCAGGCATTCTTTCGCTACTCACCTGGTGGAGGGTGGGGCAGACCTGCGCGCTGTGCAGGAAATGCTCGGCCACGAAAGCATCACCACCACCGAAATTTATACCCACCTCGATAAACAATTCCTCAGGGATAATATTTTAAGTTACCATCCCCGAAACAAAAAATAGCTAGCTTTGTTACCTGTAAGTAATAGAAAAACTGATCCAAAAAGAAAAATTGAGATGATTGCTAAAAAGAACGACGTCATTGCGAGCCCACAAGTGTTTAGTTTGGGCGCGGCAATCTGTGCCTGCAGGAAATTACCCGGGCGCAACAATTTTTCTTTAGTGCCGCGCAATGAAGGATTTTTTAATTGTAAATTGGTACATGGTTTTTAAGCAAACAAATCTCCTGTTAGATCATGAAAACCTTTAACGTTCCCGAATTTTACCGAAGCCCTGTGATCTCCAAGGTAAAACAATACCGCAAGATGCAGGATCCCCGTAAAAAGGACAATAGCCCCACACTGCTTGATTTTGGTCCGGTTCAGTATTACATTGCCCGTCACTTTGGATTTTGTTACGGGGTTGAGAATGCCATAGAGATCGCTTTTAAAGCCCTTGAAGAAAATCCGGGCAAACGTATTTTTTTATTGAGCGAAATGATCCACAATCCGGATGTGAATAAAGACCTGGCTGAGAGAGGGGTACAGTTCCTGCAGGATACGCATGGCCACCAACTCATTGCCTTCGATACGCTCACATCCAATGACATTGTCATGATTCCTGCATTTGGCGCGCCACTGCCGCTCTTGCAGTTGTTGAACGACCGGGGCATTAAAACCGAAGCCTACAATACCACCTGTCCATTTGTAGAACGGGTCTGGAAAAAATCCGAACAGATCGGCAAGTCCGAGCATACCATTATCATTCATGGCAAACATACCCACGAAGAAACCCGCTCCACTTTTTCGCGCAGCGCCATCGACAGCAAAGCGGTGGTGATTGTGAGAGACCTTGAAGAATCAAAACAACTGGCGGACTACGTGCTCGGAAAAAAGACCCAGGCTGAGTTTGAAAAAGAATTTGCCGGAAAATTCACAAAGGGTTTGCGCATTGACGAACATTTTAAAAAACTGGGCGTGATCAACCAAACCACCATGCTGGCAACCGAAACACAGGCCATTGCCGATTATTTAAAAACGGTGATGATTGAGAAGTACGGGGCTGCTAACCTGGCTGAGCATTTTGGCGACACCCGCGATACCTTGTGTTATGCCACCAATGAGAACCAGGACGCTACCTATGGTTTGCTGAAGACTGACGCCCACCTGGCCATAGTGGTAGGCGGCTACAACAGCAGCAATACTTCTCACCTGGTGGAGTTGTGCGAACAAAAATTTAAAACTTATTTTATAGCATCGGCCAGCGAAATTACCGATGCCAATACCATCCGGCATTACGACTATCCGAACAAGACCATGTTGCTGAGCCGCGATTTCCTGCCAAATAGTCAACCGCTCAAGATCATCATTACCAGCGGGGCTTCCTGTCCTGATTCAGTACTCGAAGGCATTATTCACAAAATAAACGGATTTTTTACCGGTGTGCGGCCGCTTGAAGAAGTGTTGAAACACCTTGAACCGGTTTAATCTGAAAAGCTTAACTTTAATACCTATTCCTTACAAAATTACCATGCACGTAAAACTGAATAAACCCCTGATCTTTATCGACCTCGAAGCCACCGGACTCAGCATAGGCTCCGACAGGATCGTGGAGATCTCGCTGCTAAAATTAAACATTGATAACAGCACCGAGATCAGGACCGAAAAGGTGAATCCCGAAATGCCTATTCCGGCAATTGTTTCTAAGATCCATGGCATCTTCGACAAAGACGTGGCTGATGCCAAAACCTTTAAGCAACTGGCGCCTGAGCTGCTTAAATTTATTGGTAACGGTGATTTTGCCGGTTTTAATTCCAATAAATACGATATCCCATTATTAGCTGAAGAGTTTTTAAGAGCTGGTGTCGATTTTGATCTGGAGGGCCGGAAACTGGTGGACGTGCAGAATATTTTCCATTTTATGGAGCCCCGCAATTTAAGCGCGGCCTATAAATTTTATTGCAGCAAAAACCTCGAGAACGCACACAGCGCGGAGGCCGATGTCACAGCCACTTTCGAGATCTTTAAATCGCAGCTGCAGCGCTATGAAGGCGTGACCATGCATGACGACAAAGGCAATGAATATTGCCCTGTGGTGAACGACATTCCGGCTTTAACGGAACTGACCATGCGCTCAAAAAATGTAGACCTGGCAGGCAGGATCGTGTACAACGAAAAGAATGAGGCCGTCTTTTCCTTCGGTAAACACAAAGACAAAACGGTAGTGGAAGTATTCACCAAAGAACCTTCTTATTACAGTTGGATGATGAACGGAGATTTCCCACTTTATACCAAAAAGGTGATTACCAAGATCAGGCTGGGGATGAAGCTTTAATTTGGCGTAGAGTAAACGCTAGTGTGATGATCACTGAATTAGTATAGGAATTTAGTGAAAGTTACACTAGATCAATCCTTAATGATTTTCGTCGTAGTGAAATGCTTGTCGTCTGAAATCTCAACAACATAAAGGCCTTGCTGTAGTCCAGTAAGGTCCATGGTAAAGTCCATGCCGTTCAGGTCGCTCTTTTCACAGATAACTTTTCCATTTATGTCAATAATCCGGAATTTGCCATGGTAAACCTCGTAGTTGACCCTCAATAACAACTGCTCGTTTTCATGATCAATCAATGAAGTGAGTTGGTCTTTTGCAATTGTCCGCATCTTGAAATTTTGGGTTCCGGTAAGCTTTAGTAGGTAGGCGTCTTCCACACCAACTGCCGAAAAATTGTTAGTTGCAGGTGTGGGACTAAAATCGCATGTACCTGAAAAACTACCCGACAGATACAGGTTGCCAAAATTATCAGGACATATGCTGTTAAGGCGCGAAGGTGAATTTTCACCAATCTGCATAGCCCATTCGAGGCCCAAGTTCTTGCTGATCTTTACCAATGAGCCGTTATTTTGACCTATGGTCAGGTTCGTATTGGTAGAGCCGTAAGCAATATAATGAGCTCCCCCAAGCGCACCGGCGAGATAACAGCTTCCCTCTCTGTCTGTATATAGTTGCCTTAGACTCAGCGTATGATTGGGGGCAGGGTGCAGCGCCGCCAGCTTGAGAATATTTCCTTTGGAGTTAAGTTTAAGAATAAATGCAGAAGTGCTATGTAAACTGTGGGTTCTAAGATGAAGCATCCGTCCTGAGAAGGGGTCGAAGTCTACTGTACCTTCGTAATAACCTGTAGCAAAAACATTTCCATCCTTGTCGGTGACCGCTGCGCCCCATTCTAAAGATGATTGGTCGGGGTTGGTGCCAGATGTAAATATCTTTGACCATAAATGATTTCCGTTAATGTCTCGTTTTTCAATCAACAAACCCTCAGGTTCGTATTTATTCAACCTATTTTTCCGATAATTTGTAACTAAAGATATTGTTTCATCTTCCTGCGTGCATATTGCATACCCAATGGAGTATCCACCGGTATAATTTGACTGCGTTTTTGCATACCTGAAATTTCCCAAAGAGTCAAGGCTACAAATAAAAAATGAGGGGACAGGATAGGGAAAATGACTTTGAAGCGGTACCCAGCTACCGTTGAGTTCTGCAGCTTTTTCTGGTGCAAACTTTGCATAGTTTTGGTACCACCCCCCTATGTGAATATTTTGTTTTGAATCAAGGCAAATTGAATTCCCAACGCAGTAACCACTGTTGGCAGACGTGTTAAAAGTTTTTGCCCATATTAAATTACCCATGTTATTGAGTTTCACAATACAGCTGCCAATTCGGTCACCTTGTTGCGCCCATAACGGGAAAATGCCGGTGCCGGGGTCTGCATCCAATGCATCATAGGGAGATAAAAAAAGAGATCCCATAACGAAAACGTTTCCATACTTGTCAGAGATAATTGAGCCACCCACAATATCTAATTTTCCGGCCCACAAAAAATTACCCGAGGAATCGAGCTTGCTGATAAAAGTACTGGTTACAGTTCCCGAGTTTAGGGTAAATACTCCCGGTCCGGGATCAAAATCCTGGCTTCCTTTAAAAGTTCCCAATGAAAATACGTTACCCCAGGGGTCTGAAGTGATGGATCGGCCGCTGGTATTAGCTCCCGCAGCCCCAAATTGTTTTGCCCATTCAAAGTCAAGGTTCTGGCCATAAACAATGTACGACAAGCTCACAAGAAACAAACACAAGGCATTTTTCATATGATAAAGATAGGATTATAAGTATAACGTAGAATGAAGATCAAAGGTTGGGTAAAGCTATTTGTTTGGAATATTCGTTCCGAATAATTAATTTTGTTTTCACAAAATTATTTTTATGCCAAAAGTCAAACAATTCAACAAAGAAAAAGTGCTTGAAGCAGCCTCTGCCATTTTTCATCAAAAAGGATATAACGGCACTTCTATAGACGAGATCCTCAAAGCTACAGGCCTTAGCAGGAGCAGTCTTTACGATTCCTTCCAGGACAAACACAATTTATACCTGCAGGCACTTGAATTCTATAAAAACGCAAGCGATAACAGCATGGCTGTTGTAAATGACAAACCCCTGAACGGTCTCCAGAAAATTGAATACTTATTTAAGGAAGTGGTGAACCATCTGGTGAAAAACCCTGATGACAACGGCTGCCTGATGGTGAATGCCGCCGCCGAAATGAGCAAACAATGTGAGAAAACCTCGCAGGTGATCTGCAATAACAAAGAAAATGTTGAGGAACTGTTTACCGGCTGGCTCAATGAAGCCCAGTCTGCCAACATTCTTTCCCTGTCCAAATCACCAAAATCTTATGGGTCTTTTCTGTTCAGCACCTTGTGTGGCTTAAAAGTGATGAGCCAGAGCGGGGCCAGCAAGCATGAACTGAACAATGTCGTAAAAGTCGCTATCGACGCTTTGAACTAAGATGTTCACAGAAACGCACACCCATTTATATTCGGCTGAATTTGACGCCGACAGGACCTTGCTGATCAACAAGGCCATTTCAGATGGCGTTTCACGGTTTTATATGCCCAACATCGACTCTACCTCCATCAAAGGCATGCTCGACCTGGAAACCCGTTTCCCGGAGCACTGTTTTCCCATGATGGGTCTGCATCCCTGCAGTGTTAAAGAAAATGTGGAAGCCGAACTGGACATTGTTAAGGAATGGCTTGCAAAAAGACGATTCGCCGCTGTAGGGGAAATAGGCCTGGACCTATACTGGGACAAAACCTTTTTTGAGCAGCAGCAACACGCTTTTAAAACCCAGATCAACTGGGCCCTGGAGTATGGCTATCCCATTGTGATTCACTGTCGCAGCGCCTTCGATGAGATCTACGAGATCTTAACTTCCTATAAAACCTTGCCAAAAGCCATTTTTCATTGTTTTTCGGGTGACCTTTCCCAGGCCAATAAAATAATAGCACTGGGCAATTTTAAACTGGGGATAGGGGGGGTGGTTACGTTTAAAAATTCGGGACTCGACAAGGTAGTGGAGCATTTGGGACTGGAACACCTGGTGTTGGAGACCGACGCGCCTTACCTGGCGCCGGTGCCTTTCAGGGGCAAGCGCAACGAGCCGGTTTACCTGCTCGAAGTGGCAAAAAAGATCGCGCAGATCAAGGGGGTTTCTTTGGAAAGCGTGGGTGAAATCACGACAAAAAATGCAGAATTTATCTACAACAAGGGATAAAATGTTGAAAAACTACTGTAATTTTCTCAAAAAGTTTGGTTCAGTTAAAAAAACTTGTTACATTTGCACCCCCTATTTTAGGGAATGATTAAAATTTTTACAAAGTGGATGCATTAAGTTATAAAACAAAATTTGCGAATAAAGCTACCGCCGAAAAAGAGTGGTTGCTTGTAGACGCTGAAAATGAAGTGGTTGGACGTTTGGCTTCTAAGGTTGCCATGTTACTTCGCGGTAAACACCTGCCAAGCTACACGCCGCATGCAGATGCAGGCAGCAATGTGATCATTATCAACGCCGAAAAAGTGCGTTTTACCGGTAAAAAATTAACAGATAAAGAATACGTTCGTTATACCGGTTACCAGGGTGGTCAGCGTTTTACAACGCCAAAAGACCTCATGGTAAAGAACCCAACTGAGATTTTAACACATGCCATTCATGGTATGTTGCCAAAAGGACCGTTAGGAAGGGCTTTAAATGTGAATGTTCGTATTTTTGCGGGCACTGACCACGGTCACGAGGCACAACAGCCTAAAAAAGTAGATTTAAGCAAGATTAAATAATAATGAAGCAGACATGAAGTGAAGTTCCTTCTACTTCATATCGTTTCACAATAAAATTATAAAAATTAAATGGAAGTAATTAATACATCTGGCCGCAGGAAAACTTCAGTTGCACGTGCTTACGTTACAGCTGGTTCAGGAAATATTGAAGTGAACGGAAGAGATTTTAAAGAATATTTTAAAACCCCAACTTTACATTATTATGTTACACAGTCGTTAATGGTTTCAAACCTCCGCGAAGCGTATGACGTAAAAGTAAATGTAGCAGGTGGTGGTATTACAGGACAAGCGCAGGCTATCCGTTTGGCCATTGCGAAAGCCCTGGTTGAAATGAACGCCGATCTGAAAAAAGATCTGCGTGCTGCAGGATTGATTACACGCGACCCACGTATGGTTGAGCGTAAGAAATTCGGTCAGAAAAAAGCCCGTGCCCGTTTCCAATTCAGCAAACGTTAAGATTTTTAATTTACTTAAAAGAAAAGAAGAGAATAAACAAATGTCAGCAAGAACATCATTTAACGAATTACTTGAAACAGGTGCACATTTTGGCCACCTTAAAAGCAAATGGAATCCAGCAATGGCGCCATACATTTACGCCGAAAAAAACGGGATCCATATTATTGATTTAAACAAAACTGTCGCTAAAATTGATGAAGCTGCAGACGCTTTAAAACAAATTGCACGCTCCGGCCGTAAAGTTTTATTCGTTGCCACTAAAAAACAGGCAAAAGATATTGTTGCTGAAAAAGTTAAAACTGTGAACATGCCATACGTTACAGAACGCTGGCCTGGTGGCATGCTGACCAACTTTGCAACTATCCGCAAATCAGTACGTCGCATGAGCCAGATCGACAAAATGTTCGCTGACGGTACTTTTGCTAACGTTTCAAAACGTGAGCGTTTACAATTTTCACGCGAGCGCGCTAAATTGGAAACCCAATTTGGTTCGGTTGCCGACCTTACACGTTTACCGGCAGCATTGTTCATAGTAGATATTACCAAAGAACACATCGCTGTTGCTGAAGCAAAACGTTTGAACATCCCTACATTTGCCATTGTTGATACCAATTCTAACCCAAACCACGTTGATTACGCGGTACCGGCCAATGATGATGCTTCAACTTCCATCGCTTATATCATTGAATTGATGGTTAACGCAGTAAAAGAAGGCTTGTCAGACCGCAAAATGGACAAAGAAGCCAACGTAGGTGAAGACGGTGATACCAAAGACCTGAGCGCCAGCGAAGCCGAAGAATTGGCAGATGGCATTGTGATCAAGGGCGCCGGAAAAAGCGACGATGAAGCAGAAAAAGGCGGCGCTAAAAAACCACGCCGCAGAGTGATTGCAAAAAAATAATTTAATTAGTCCCGATAGCTATCGGGTTAAAAAAGCGGTCATTCTGGTAACAGGTTGACCGTTTTTTTTAACCAATACCCCAAAAGATAATTTAGTACTCAATACTTTATACTTTGTACTCATTAACATTTAAACAATAACTATAAACTAAAAATAAAATGGCTATTACAGCAGCAGAAGTTAATAAATTACGCCAGCAAACAGGTGCCGGTATGATGGATTGTAAAAAAGCATTGGAAGAAAGCAATGGCGATTTTGAAGCCGCCGTAGATTTTCTCCGCAAAAAAGGCGCTAAAGTTGCGGCTAACCGTGCCGATCGCGACGCTAAAGAAGGCGTGGTGTTGGCAAAAACATCTTCCGATAACACAACAGCGGTGGTGATCAGTGTGAATTGTGAAACCGATTTCGTGGCGCAAAACGCTGAGTTTATCCAGTTCGCTGAAACCGTAGCCAATGTGGCACTTGCCAAACAACCGGCTACCGTTGAAGAATTAAAAGCTTTACCTTATAACAACGAGATTACTATTGCCGATAAATTCATGGAGCAGATTGGCAAAATCGGCGAAAAGATCGATATTGGCTACTACAGTGTAGTAACAGCGCCACAGGTGGTGGGTTACATTCACCCGGGTAACCGTTTGGCAGTTGCAGTTGGTTTTAACAAAAACGTAACGCCGGAAGTGGCTAAAAATATTGCAATGCAGGCTGCCGCCATGGCACCGGTTGCGATCGACAAAGATGATGTGGATCAAACCACCATCAACCGCGAATTGGATATTGCCCGCGAAACCACCCGTGCTGAAGGAAAACCTGAAGACATGGTTGAAAAGATCGCTCAGGGTAAATTGAACAAATTTTACAAAGATTCAACTTTACTGAACCAGGAATATTTTATCGATAACAAAATGACTGTGCGCCAGTTTTTACAAGGTGTTGAAAAAGACCTCACGGTTTCGGCACTAAAACGTTATTCATTATCTTAATCATTATTATCAAATAACCCGGCATTTTAGTCGGGTTTTTTTTTGAATGAGCACCAAAACCACTCAGACACTTAGGTCACAACGCTGCACTAAGTCTTTGAGGTGATTCGCCATACGTGTTACATACGATGAAGAAAAAAACAATTGGGAGTGGAGAAAATAAAAATTATATCTTAGTGGTGCTAAGCGGACTTAATAACTGAGTGTTAAAATGAAAGGAATTAGATATGAAATATAAACGTGTACTTTTAAAATTAAGCGGTGAATCATTAATGGGCAACAAGGGTTTTGGAATAGACCAGGAAAGGCTCATGGAATATGCCCATGAAATTAAATCTGTTTACGATAGTGGATGCGAAGTAGCCATAGTCATAGGCGGTGGAAATATTTTCAGGGGGATCCAGGCAGAGAAAGGCGGCATGGACCGTGTGCATGGTGATTATATGGGCATGCTGGCCACTGTGATCAACAGCATGGCCATTCAAAGCGCGCTCGAAGGTTTAAAAGTGAGTACACGCCTGCAAAGCGCTATTAAAATGGAACAAATTTGTGAGCCCTATATCCGCCGCAAAGCCGTGCGCCACCTCGAAAAAGGCCGCGTGGTCATCTTCGGCGCAGGCACAGGCAATCCTTATTTTACCACCGATACCGCCGCTACCCTGCGTGCCATAGAAATTGAAGCCGATGTTATTTTGAAAGGTACCCGTGTAGACGGCATCTACACAGCAGATCCTGAAAAAGACAAATCCGCAACAAAGTACGAAACCATAAAATTTGAAGAGGTTTATGAAAAAGGTCTGGAAGTGATGGATATGACCGCATTTACCCTTTGCAAGGAAAACAATCTGCCAATCATTGTTTTTGACATGAATAAAAAAGGCAACTTAAAAAATCTTGTCGATGGTCAGAAAATAGGCACTTTGGTGGAGATGTAACAAGCGTATAGTTTCGGGTTCGAAGTTTCGGGTATATTAAAACCCTCTTTTGCTTCTGTATTTCACTTCGAGCCTTCTCATTTTTTCCTGCCTTCTTTTGCCTCCCAGCTGTTCTTTGCTGTTTTTGGCTTTTTTGGTATGGAAGGCCCCGGTGGGTGCGGCCACTTTTTTAATTTTCTTTAAATTTTTATCACGACTCACCGGCATTTCATCTTTGGTGAGTTCATCAGAAATTTCAACATCGTCGGGCCTTTCAAGCAGGCTGATCTTTTTATTCATCATCCTTTCAATTTCTTCCTGCAACAACAGGTCTTTTTCAGTATTAAAACTGATCGCGATGCCGGTTTTGTCTGCCCGTCCTGTTCTTCCAATCCTGTGTATATAAGAATTGGCGTCTTTGGGAGCGTCGAAATTGATCACATGGGTTACGTCCTGCAGATCCAGTCCACGGGCGATTACGTCTGTGGCGATCAATACACGGTGGGTGCCATTCTGGAAATATTTCACGGCTTCAAAACGATGAGGTTGTGATTTATTGGAGTGGATCACACCAACGGCTTCACCAAGATCACTGAGTTCCTCGGCCAATTCGTCTGCCACTTTTTTGTTTTTAACGAACAACAACACCTTGCTCATGGTTTTATCGCGCAGCAGCAGTGATTTTAACAGGTTCACCTTGGTGTAAAAATTAGGCACATGGTAAACGTGCTGTATTATTTTTTCGAGGGGAGTTCCTCTCGTTATTACCTCTATGTATTGTGGCGTGTTAAAATATTTTTCTATCATGGCCTCCACATCCTCATTCAGCGTGGCCGAAAATAAAATGTTCTGGCGTTTTGGCGGCAAAATTTCGAGGATTTGCAGGAGTTGCGCCCTGAAACCAAGATTCAGCATTTCGTCCACTTCATCGATCACGAATTTTTTAACAGCTGTAAATTGAAGGGTGCGGCTCAGGGTAAGGTCTATCAATCTTCCCGGCGTGGCAACCAAAACGTCGAGGCCATTATACACTTTTTGTTTTTGAGTATTGATATTGGAAGCGCCATAAACGCCAAGAACCCGCAGGCTCATGTATTTTGAGAGTTTTTCAATTTCCTCCACTACCTGCGCCACCAATTCGCGGGTAGGCACAACGATTAAAATTCTTGGTTGCCTTTGTTCCGAATATTGGTGCTGGCTGAGCAGGGGCAAGAGGTAGGCAAAGGTTTTGCCTGTGCCGGTTTGGGCGATGCCCACTGCATCTTTGCCCGATAAGATCACCGGGAAGGCTTTCTCCTGTATAGGAGTTGGTGCATCAAAACCTAGATCCGTGAGTGCCTTTAATATTGGTTTTGAAAGTTTGAGTTCTCTAAAATTAATTGTGTCCTGCATTATTCAGCTAAATTAGTTAAATCTTTCAGAAGGTTTAATTTTAAAGGGCGAAACAGTTTAAAATTTCGATAATTATTATATATTTGTAATTAAATTTAGTATACTTTAATTCACTAACACTAATTATTAATTTTATGAAGAATAGTATTTTGATCAAAACGGCTTTTTCTTTGTTATGCCTGTTGATGGGCTTTCAGCAAGCGCAGTCACAATGCGCGTTCACCGGTTTGAACCCAAATTATTGTACCAATTCATCACCCTCAACCCTTGTGCCACCAGCAATCGCCGGTACGTTTTCCGGCCCCGGTATGAGTGGCAGTGTATTTAATCCTTCAGTTGCCGGTCCTGGCACGCATGTGATCACCTATTCGTCTTCATGTAATAACTATGTAGTGGCGCAGTTCCCGTATAACCCTTCAACCACTTCAGGAACAGGTGTGCTTCTTTCTGACGACGCCGTGAGCAGCGTATTGCCGATTGGTTTTACGTTTACGTTTTATTGTAATGCCTACACCAATTTTTACATCAGCTCCAACGGTTTCATCGAGTTTAGCGGTAATGGCGCCAACGGATGCTGCTCAGGCCTGTTCATGCCGAATACCGGTACCCCTAATAATTTAATTGCTGCGTGCTGGACTGATCTCAATCCGGGCGTTGGTGGCACTATCACTTACACGACCATAGGAACAGCCCCCAATAGAACACTTGTGGTAAATTATAATAGTGTTCCTTATTTTAGTCCAAACACAACTGTCATCACTTCGCAGATAAAGTTATTTGAAACCTCTAACATCATTGAGGTGCACCATACCAGTATCCCGGTGAATACCGGTTCTATCAAAACAATGGGTATAGAAAATATTGGCGCTACTATTGCCGCGCCTGTTCCATTAAGAAACGCTACAACTACGTGGACAGCTACCAATGAGTGTTACCGCTGGACCCCGGGTGTTATTTGTTCGAGTTCTCAAACCACTGTTGTGAGTCCTTCCACGATCACCGTGGCCGGCTCAAATTCAATCTGTATTGGATCTTCTACCAATTTAAATGCAACCGGCAACACAACCTATACCTGGAGTACCGGCGCAAACTCTTCGGGCGTAACTGTTTCGCCAACAGTAAATACTACCTATACGGTTGGCGGTACCAATTCTTTTGGCTGTATTGCCAACAGTGCCATCACAGTTACTGTTGACAACACACCAACCGTTACCGCTGTGAGCAGCAACACCACGAATGGTTCCTGCCCTAACAGCCCACTCACTTTAAGCGGGCAGGGTGCAACTGCTTATGCCTGGACAGGTGGTGTCACCAATGCTGTAGTATTTACGCCGACGATTTCCAATACTTATACCGTAACCGGCAGCAACGCCTGCGGATCAGCAACAGCGGCTGTTTCTATATCCATACATCCTATTCCGCCAATCACTGCCAGTGTTAACAATCCAACCATTTGCTCGGGCAGTTCCGTGATCCTCAATGGCGGCGGTGGCATCAGCTATACCTGGACACCGAGTGTACCCAATAACGTGGCATTTGCTCCAAGTTCTACCTTCAATTATACAGTGAGGGGTACCAGTGCCCTTGGTTGCACAGCTTCAGCGGTGCAGGGAGTAACCGTTTTGATCACACCATCTATTACCCCGGTGGTAACGCCAACCGCAATTTGTGTGGGTTCTTCGGCAACCTTGTCTGCAACCGGAGCTACAGGATATACCTGGAGCCCGGGTACTAATCCAAATACCAACACTGTTTCTGTATCGCCTCCCGGCCCAACTACTTACACCCTTTTGCGTACCAATGGTCCCTGCGCTTTTACCAGCACAGTTAACCTTATCGTTAATCCTTTGCCATTGGTTAATGCCAGCGGAACGCCTAACCAGATCTGCACGGGTACGGGCGTCAACCTTATTGTGGTAGGCCCCATTACCAATACCTGGCTGCCGGGTGGATTCACCCAGTCCAATTTTACAGTTTATCCTAACAACTCTACCTGTTATACAGTAACCGGCTCTAACGGCAATTGCACGGCAAGTGCAGTGGTCTGTGTCACAGTCAGTGCCAGTCCTGTGATTAGCATTACGAGTTCAACCAATACGGTTTGCGAGGGCAACCTAGTTAACTTTACTGCCAATGGCAATGCCACCTCGTATTCATGGCAACCAATGAATAGTAGTAATCTTACACAGGTGCTAACACCGCCCACAACCACTATCGTGTCGTTGACAGGCATCAACGCTGCTGGCTGTACCTCTACAGTCACTCAGCTCATCATTGTAAACCCGGTTCCCAACATGAGCCTAACCAGCAGCATACCATTTGCCTGCGAAGGGCAGGGGGCAACCATCTCCGTAGCCAATCCTTCCAATAACGTAGTCTACACATGGAACACAGGCCCTGTAGGCCCATCCATACAGGTAAACCCCATTGTGACCACAACTTATTTTGCTTCTGGTACCAATACACAAACGGGCTGCCAGAACAGCAACAGCCTTACACTTTCGGTGTTCATCTCTACCTTTTCGGTCGTGAGTCCAACCGCCATTTGTAAAGGAACCACGGCAACATTAACTGCCAGTGGCCCGGCAACGAGTTACACGTGGACAGTTCCAGGCGCTGTGGTGGCGCCTTCGGTGGCGGTCACGCCATTGAACAACGTGACTTATTATGTAACTGGATCAAACGGCAGTTGTTCGAGTACACAAACTTTACCAATTATAGTGAACCCGCTGCCAAACGTTACTGCCTCGGTTGCCAAGAGCCAGATCTGTAAATTTGAGATTGCTACTATCACGGGAAATGGCGCCACCACGTATAGCTGGAATACCGGGGCTACTACACAGGTGTTGACTTTTACCCTGGGAATTACAACCAGCTACACCCTCACGGGTACTGATAACAATGGCTGTACCAAGACCACAAGTGTTACACAATTTGTGGCCATCTGCCCGGGTATGGGCGAAGGCATGGTGAACAACCTTGGTTTGAATGTTTATCCCAACCCTAACAATGGTAATTTTATAATCAGCACCGACGTGAGCATGACGGTTAATGTTGTGAACGCCCTGGGCCAGATTGTCACTACTTTGTCTTTAACTGAAGATAATCACAACAAGGTAACAGTTAGCAGCCTGCCAACCGGCATCTATTTTGTCACCGGTGAGTCCAAAGGACTAAAAGTGAACAGGAAGATCGTGGTAGAGAGATAGAAAGTGCCATTTAAAATAAAATTGAAGCCGTCCCAAATTTTGGGACGGCTTTTTTTTGATCTTTTGCACCAGGAAAGGAATTTGAGCGAAAATGGTCAATTGAACATTAAATGGAAATTGAATAAATTATTGGAGTAAGTGGCGAAAAATTTTATATTTTTATATATAATTTATTAAGTGGTATTTATTAAAAGTGAATGGCTATTAATTACAAAAGTTTAATTTTTATATTTTTATTGTTTGTTGGAAAACTGAACGCACAATTTAGTGGTTTGTACGCCCCAGCAAACTGGGGAACAGTTGCAGTAAATTCAGACGGTCAAACAAACAGTGCAGGCGCACCGCTAAGTATTTCGATGACCAGCGGCGATAACCTGAGCGGACTGCCTGGCACCAACGATTATACCATCTCTGTACCTGTAACCGGGCTGCTAACTTTTAGCTGGTCATACAGCACAGTTGACGGACCTGCTTTCGACTACCCTCAATTTGGAGTCAATGGAAACATTGCCATTGTTAATGGATTCAGCTTGGGTAACGGGCAAACACAAAGTGGAAGTCAGCCATGTGTGCCTGTTAACCAGGGTGATGTTTTCCGTTTCAGAATGTACACAAGCGATAATATTGTGGGACCAGCAACCTGTGTTTTCAGTAATTTTTCTTTTTCGACACCCAATTTAACCATTAGTCCTGCCAGCCCTTCTGTTTGCCCTGGTGGCACCATTGCCTTAACAGCCAGCGGCGGAAGTAACTACTCATGGTCGGGTGGTATCAGCAACGGCGTTCCTTTTACGCCAACAGCATCCGGGGTTTATACCGTTTCAACAGGATCTGGATTGTGTATCTCTACCAAAACGGTGTTTCTCACTTTTAATCCGCCTTTACTTATTACAGGTCCCACGTCAAATATTTGTGCGAACAGTTCGGCAACACTTATTGCCAGCGGTGGCACAACCTACTCATGGAGCACAGGACAAGTATCAACAAGCATTACTGTTAATCCGTCTATCAATACTACCTATACTGTTTTTGGTACTTCCAATGCCGGCTGCAATACACAGGGAGTTAAAACGGTTACTGTAGATAACACGCCAACGGTAACGGCTGTGAGCAGCAATAGCACTAATGGGTCCTGCCCTAATAGTCCACTAAGTTTAACCGGCCAGGGCGCAACGACTTATTCCTGGAGTGGTGGGATCACAAACGCAGTGGCCTTTACTCCGACCGTTTCCAATGTTTATACTGTTACAGGCAGCAATGCCTGTGGTTCCGCCACCGCTGCTATTTCTGTGTCCATTCATCCCATACCACCCATAACCGCCAGTGTGAACAACCCTACCGTTTGTTCGGGCAGTTCAGTTATTCTGAATGGCGGTGGTGGTATCAGTTATACCTGGACACCCAGCGTTCCCAATAATGTTGCTTTTGTTCCAGGAACCACATTCAATTACACAGTCAGGGGCACCAGCGCACTTGGCTGCACAGCTTCGGCGGTACAAGGCATCACAGTTTTGATTACCCCCACGCTCACGCCTGTAGCAACTCCAACCGCAATTTGTTTTGGTTCAACAGTTGCCTTAACAGCATCCGGCGCAACTGGTTATACCTGGACCCCAGGGTCGAACCCCAACACACCATCAATAGTTGTTTCGCCTCCTGTTCCTACAACTTACACTGTGAACCGAACCAATGGACCATGCGCCAGTACCAGTACGGTTTTTGTCTTGGTTTATCCTTTGCCCCTGGTGAACGCCAGTGCGACGCCCAGCCAGATTTGCGCGGGTACAGGTGTTAACTTTGTAGTCGTTGGCCCGGTCACTCAAACCGTATTCCCTCCAGGCTTCACGGCCTCTAACTTTACTGTTTTTCCAAATAACTCAGTCACTTATACAGTGGTTGGTTCCAATGGCAATTGTACGCTTTCGGCAGTTGTTCCCATTGTTGTGAATCCAAGCCCGGTGATAGCCATCACGAGCTCTACCAATACTATTTGCGAAGGGCAGAGTGTTAACCTAACGGCCAATGGCACGGGCCCGCTTACCTATACCTGGCAACCCTCAAACAGCAATAACCCTACAGAAGTAATTACACCGCAAACAACAACTATTGTAAGTTTGGCGGCAACCAATTCATTTAGCTGTGTGACCACTGTCAACCAACTGATCGTCGTAGACCCTGTGCCGGACATGAGCCTCATCAGCAGCATACCATTTGCCTGCGAAGGGCAGGGGGCAACCATCTCCGTAGCCAACCCATCCAGTAACGTGATCTATACCTGGAATACAGGCCCTGTAGGACCAAGCATTCAGGTAAACCCCATTGTAACCACCACTTATTTTGCTTCTGGTACCAATACCCTAACAGGTTGCCAGAACAGCAACAGTATTACACTTTCGGTGTTCATCTCTACCTTTTCGGTCGTGAGTCCTACCGCCATTTGTAAAGGTACCACGGCAACATTAACAGCCAGTGGCCCGGCAACTAGTTATACCTGGACAGTTCCAGGCGCGGTGGTGGCGCCTTCGGTAGCGGTAACGCCATTAATCAACATTACTTATTATGTAACTGGATCAAACGGCAGCTGTTCGAGTACACAAACTTTACCAATTATAGTGAACCCGCTGCCAAACGTTACCGCCTCGGTTGCCAAGAGCCAGATCTGTAAATTTGAGATTGCTACCATCACGGGAAATGGCGCCACCACGTATAGCTGGAATACCGGGGCTACTACACAGGTGTTGACTTTTACCCTTGGCATTACAACCAGCTACACACTTACGGGCATTGATAACAATGGCTGCAGAAAATCCACAAGCGTTACACAATTTGTAGCGATCTGCCCGGGGATGGGCGAAGGTATCGTGAACAACCTTGTTTTGAATGTCTATCCCAACCCTAACAATGGTGATTTTATCATCAGTACCGATGTGAGCATGACGTTAAATATTGTAAACGCGTTGGGCCAGGTCTTAAGCACTTTACACTTAACTGAAGATAATGAGAACAAGGTAACGGTTAGCGGCCTGCCGGCAGGAATTTATTTTATTAGCAGCGCACCATCAAAATTAAGCAAAAAAATTCTGGTGGAACGATAGCAACAAGGTATTGAGTAATCAACATAATCACTAAATTACAAGACTTTAAAATCACCCCAAAACACAAAATCTCAAACACATGCAATACACAATGAAAAAACACAAAGGGCTAATCAGTAACAAATACGCGGTATTTGTATTCATCAGTTTATTTTTTATGACTGCCCTGAGGGCTCAGGTCACACAAACATTTTTATTCACGGGTACAACCCAGTCGTTTGTGGTTCCCCCTTGCGTGTCAACCCTTTCGGTTGATGTGCGTGGTGCCCAGGGTGGCAATTCTTCAGATAAATTGCCAAGTAACTCCACAGGAGGCTTAGGTGGTCGCGCACAGGCGATTATACCGGTGACCCCGGGACAGATTTATTATATGACAGTTGGAGGTGTTGGAAATGTAAGTGGTGCCGGCGGTTTTAACGGCGGTGGTGCCGGCGGTGTTTCAAGTGCCGGTTCAGGGTCCTGCAACGGAGGACCTGCAGCCGGTGGGGGCGGTGCATCAGACATCCGTTTCGGTGGTGTTGCACTATCAAACAGGATTGTAGTAGCTGGTGGCGGTGGCGGTTCAGGACGTGATTATTGTAATGGCACCTGTTTGCCATGTGGCTGCGGAGGTAATGGAGGAGCAGGCGGTGGTCTGACCGGTGTGATCGGACAAGCTGCAAATACCTGCAACGGTGGAAACTGGAACGGCACAAGTGTTAATGGCGGTTCCGGTGGAACGTCGCTCGCAGGCGGAGCCGGTGGTCCACAGGACACAGGAACTGGCACAAATGCAGGCACTGCCGGTGTTTTGGGTGTAGGTGGTACAGGATCTCCGGGCCAGTATGATGTTGCTGGCGGCGGTGGCGGTGGCGGCTATTATGGCGGTGGCGGCGGCGGCGGTGCGGGCAACGGAAGCGGCGTTGGCGGTGGCGGCGGCGGCGGCGGCTCTTCATTTTTTTCTGGTGTTACCAATACAATTACAACGCCTGCTGTGCAGGTTGGCGATGGACAGATCATAATTACGTATGTTTTCGCGGGCGTTTTAACAAGCGTAGCTGCTACTCCCACCGCGATCTGCAATGGATCGAGCTCAACGCTAACCGCTAACGGCCAGGTTAGTTATACCTGGAACCCGGGAGGTTCTAATGCCAACAGCATCGTAATATCTCCTACAGTCAGTTCAACCTACACGCTCCAGGGCACCAATGCCCAGGGTTGCGTTTCTTCTACCGTGGTGGCAATTTCAGTGAACACCGCTGTACCAACTTTATCTGTTGTGAGCACAGCCTCACAGGTTTGTCAGGGAAAAACCCTTATTCTTACCGCAAGCGGAGCAACTACCTATACCTGGACCAATGGTATCACCAATGGTGTGACATACACGCCGGCGGCTACTTCAACTTTTGTTGTAACAGGTGAAAATTCATGTGGCACAAGTACAGCTGCCATTTCGGTGACCGTTAATTCAATCCCGCCAATTACAGCCAGTATCAACAATCCAACCATATGCAGCGGGGGCACTATTATCCTCAATGGCGGAGGAGGTACGGGTACTTACACATGGAGCGGCGGTGCTCCCAACAATTCGGCCTTTGTGCCAGCCAATACAACAAACTATACAGTAACCGGCTCCAGTGTGAACGGTTGCACGGCAACGGCTGTGGTCGGGGTTACAGTACTGATCACACCTACGATCACACCTGTGGTAACACCAACCGCTATATGCGTTGGTGCAACAGCAACCTTATCAGCATCGGGTGCAACAGGTTATACCTGGACCCCGGGGTCGAATCCTAATACGCCAACACTATCGGTTTCCCCTCCGGGTCCAACCACCTATACCCTGGTGCGCACCAATGGTGCCTGTTCAAGTACCAGTACAGTTAACCTTGTGGTGAACCCATTGCCGCTTGTAAACGCGAGTGGCACGCCTAACCAGATCTGTACGGGAACGGGTGTTAACCTGGTTGTGGTAGGACCCATCACCAACACCTGGCTTCCTGGGGGTTTCACACAGTCTAATTTTACTGTTTATCCTAACAATTCCACCTGTTATACAGTAACCGGCTCAAACGGCAATTGCACAGCAAGCGCGGTGGTGTGTGTTACAGTCAATGCCAGTCCTGTTATTAGCATTGCGAGTTCAACCAATACAGTTTGCCAAGGCAACACAGTTAACTTTAACGCCAATGGCAATGCGACTTCATACACCTGGCAGCCGATGAACACCACCAATCTTTCAGAAGTATTGACACCGCCTACCACAACGATCGTCTCGCTGATGGGAACGAATGCGGCCGGTTGTACCGCTACAGTCACCCAACTTATCATCGTAAATCCTGTACCAAACATGAGCCTCACCAGCAGTATTCCTTTTGCCTGCGAAGGGCAGGGGGCAACAATCGCAGTGGCCAATCCTTCCACAGTCGTCAACTACGCATGGAATACCGGGGGTACAGGACCTTCAATATCGGTGAACCCTATTGTGACCACAACTTATTTTGTTTCTGGTACCAATACACAAACCGGCTGCCAGAACAGCAACAGCCTTACACTATCGGTGTTTATCTCTACTTTCTCGGTAGTGAGTCCAACCGCGATATGCAAAGGCACCACGGCTACGTTAACGGCCAGTGGTCCGGCAACCAGTTATACCTGGACTGTTCCAGGCGCCGTGGTTGCCCCTTCGGTAGCGGTTACGCCGTTGAACAATGTCACTTATTACGTAACAGGATCAAACGGCAGCTGCTCGAGCACACAAACTGTGCCTATTGTAGTGAACCCTCTGCCAAACGTAACCGCTTCGGTTGCCAAGAGCCAGATCTGTAAATTTGAGATTGCTACCATCACGGGGAATGGTGCAAACACTTATAGCTGGAATACAGGTGCTACCACACAGGTGTTGACCTTTACCCTGGGTATTACAACCAGCTACACGCTCACGGGCACTGATAACAATGGCTGCACGAAGACCACAAGCGTCACACAATTTGTGGCGATCTGCCCTGGCTTGGGCGAAGGCGCAGTTAATGAACTCGGCTTAAGTGTTTATCCCAACCCTAACAATGGTAATTTCATCATCAGCACCGATGTGAGCATGACCGTAAATGTTGTGAACACACTGGGTCAGGTGGTAACCACTTTATCCTTAACCGGAGACAACAAGAACAAGGTAACGGTTAGCAACCTGCCGACCGGTATCTATTTTATTACCGGTGAAGCCGAAGGATTAAAAGTGAACCGGAAGATCGTGGTAGAATAGTAAGTTTAATGAAATAAAGAAGTTGAGTGATCATCTGATCTGCTGATATGATTTGATCTGTTTTAAGAATATGTGATAAACGAAGTATTGACCAAGATATGATGACAATGAAAAACAATAACCTGACGTTCATGAGATCCTCTTTTGTAATACTCTGTTCGTTTTTGTGCTTTGTGCCTGGTATAAGGGCGCAGATCACTCAGACCATATCTTTTACAGGTACAGTACAAACATTTGTGGTACCTTCCTGTGTGAGCACAATTACGGTAGAGCTTTTTGGCGCGCAGGGAGCATCGCAAATACCCGGAGGTACCGGTGGTCTTGGCGCTTATACCAAGGGTGTGATCCCGGTCACCACAGGGCAGGTTCTGAATATTTATGTTGGCGGCCAGAACGGTTATAATGGCGGTGGCACAGGTGGCATAAATGGCAACGCAACCTTTGGTGGGCCAACAAATGGCAATGCTGGTGTTGGGGGCGGCGCCACTGATATCAGAATTGGTGGAACCGCGCTTTCAAACAGAATCATTGTAGCCGGTGGCGGTGGTGGTGGTGCGCGCAATGGTGTTTGGACCGGATGTCAAACTGCTGGTCCTGCCGGAAATGGCGGTGCCGGAGGAGGCTTAATTGGCGGAACCGGCACAACCGGTGCGTCGTCAGCCTGCAATTGCGCGGGTACCGGTGGAAATGGCGGTGCCGGTGGCAGCCAAATAGCCGGCGGTGCCAGCGGCTCCTACAATGGTTTAACCTGCTTGCAGACCTGGGCAGTAGGCGGTGCCGGTGTGCTCGGCATAGGAGGATCGGGTTCACTTGTTTATCATAACGGTACAGGCGGCGGCGGTGGTGGTGGCGGCGGTTATTACGGTGGCGGCTCTGGTGCCAATGGATCAGATACAACACCGGGTGGCGGTGGTGGCGGTGGTTCTTGTTATACCGGTGCTGCAACCAACACTGCTGTTACAGCCGGCGTTCAGACAGGCGACGGACTTGTGTTGTTAAAGTATTTTTACAATGGCGCCGGCGTTTTAGCGGGCGCAACAAGTTTGTCTATTTGCGCGGGAAACACGATCACACTTAATGGTTCCAATGTTCTAAGTTATACATGGACACCAGGCGGTTCAAACGCGGCGAGCATAGCTGTATCTCCTTCTGTGAATACTACCTATACTGTTGAAGGTACCAATAATTTGGGCTGCATTTCCTTCGCGGTATTAACTGTGAGTGTTAATGCTGGTTTGCCGGCTCTTTCTGTTGTGACAAGTTCAAACACCATTTGCCAGAATAAACCCGTGACTTTAACCGCTAGCGGCGCTACTACATACACATGGACTGGAGGGGTTACAAACGGCACAACATTCTTTCCGCCTTCAACATCAGGTTATACTGTCACTGGCGAGAACGCGTGTGGTACCAGTACAGTGGCCACATCGGTTACAGTTAATCCCCTACCGAATATTACCGCCAGCATTAACAACCCAACGGTTTGCAGTGGTGGCTCCATTATTCTCAATGGCGGCAACAGCGCGAGTGGTTACACCTGGAACCCCAACGTTCCTAATAACACGGCTATTATACCTGCAAATACCATTAACTATACCGTAACCGGGGTGGGCGCCAACGGTTGCACCAACACTGCGGTAACCGGTGTTACCGTGCTCATTACCCCCACCATTACCCCCGTGGTGACCCCAACCGCCATTTGTGTTGGCGCCACAGCAAC